>JAPYKE020000031.1:7037500-7637500 GCA_028554795.2 Sinohyriopsis cumingii
CCGAAACCCATCCTTCAGATCGTTTGCCTACCAATCGTTCCAGAGGAAATGCTTCATTTCATCGCCCTACATGCGTGGTCCTCTTCCAAGTAAAGGGATGGAACCTGGATGGAAATACTATACAAGTAAGTCCTAACTTTGAAGGTAAAAATATGTATGAGCACCTGCATGTAATAAGACAAGATTGTATACAAGATTGTTTGAATCTCTGCATGTAATTATTACAAAACTTTAAACCAAAATCCGAGGTAGACGCGATTTGTTTTGGTTAAAATAAATACATAACAAATAGAGAAATTTGATAATTTGATACATTATGCTTATTTACTACGCAGAGACTCTACGATCTGTTTTACGTTAGATAGCTGTACAAGCAAAGGTATAAGTTACAAAGTGTACGAAATGAAATCGATCTTTCGACTGACACAGAATATGTTCAAATATGCTATTGTCCGAATTGAGAATTCCAGATGCAGAATCTGACACATTCATTTTACTAACGAACACCGTTATGCATAAACAGTTTTAGGAAAACATTAAATTTCCAAACATAACTGAGTATAATAAGTACGTAAGTACGAAAGGTTTGTTATTGTTTAATTGTATCTTCGACAGTTACTCCTTGATAACAATTTCATGAACTCTAAACTGGGTGAAAAGATGTTTCGAAACGTGTCGATGCATAGCCATTTTAAGTTATACCACATGCTTAATTGTTATTTGCTGATAATAATAATATTATAATAATGATTATCATTATTATTATTATTATTATTTACAGGACCAACGCGATGCGATGAAGTTATATCTACAACCCCCGTATTGGTCTGTGTATTAAGATTCATTATGAAAAGAAAACGTTTGATATTGCCATGGTACAATGTGAAACGGATAGATGTAAGTTGATTATCATCAGAAATAAGAATGAATTTCAGTACATTCAGTGCGAATTAAAATGTAAGCTTCTTGGCACACTGGTCAAAGTTTGTAAAATTTTAACTTATTTTGTAGATACAGGAATCAATTTCAATTTCAATTAGTTAGCAAAATCATGACCTTAAACTATTTATGGAGGACAATAAAAGTAACCATCCCGTCATATTAAGCATATCTTATGAAATAACCGCTGTTTCGATGATATAATCAAATGTGCCAGAATTAGTTTCAAAGAAATTAGCAGTCGTTAGAAGAATTAATATCGAAATGTTGGGTCTTTTTGCAATATCGTTCGTATTGGCAAGTTATAACCGACTATGCGAGAGAAACTTGGCATACGTTGATATGTCTGAGACCATGAAACGTGCAAAACGTAACTGCAATTATAATGTTATTATAATGGAACTTGAATGATACTCATAAAATGTAATCTGTTTACGATTGTCCAACTGGAATGGCCTCAAATTCTTTTAGCCGTGTGGTCAGAAAGGCCCGGTCTGATAGTTCGTTTATTGAAGCCAAACTCCAGGATTTATATTTTAGACATTAATTTATACTTATATTTCTACTTTGCATAGGTAACCATTGTGATGGAAGCCAAACACATTTATTTCCATAACCTTTACACAGAACACGGAGAACGTTTGCAAGGGTACATTAAGAAAAAACTTTCTTTACACAATACATGTAGCAATGGAGCAATAAACATAACAAATGAGTGTAAATCGCTATTTACTCTGAGTTGAGCGGAAATCACACGTGAAGAAATAATAATATTCCTTTATGGGTAGAACACAATAGCATCAACCAGTAGTGTGAGATCTGGTCTTACGAGGACTCAGAACAGTTACACTAGTGATTCGAAGAAAGATATTCCCTGAACTTATGGTAACAAGAAACGATTTATTATCCCTGACTCAAATGACATAGATCAACAACTTAACAGGCCACCACCTATCGTAAAATAAATTACTTTACAATTTCGCTGTAAAACCAATAACAGTACAAAGTTAGGTTGTGTCATTTACTTATATAGTATATCTGCGTGGCTTTCCATGCATTAATGAATGACACAGTCGTCATTTTGTCCGTAATCTTTTTTAATTGCCACAAATATGGCCACCACACACATTTCCGCAAGCGGAAACCAGCCTACTGCATGCGAAAACCAGATTGCTGCAAGCGGAATCCAGTCGCCCCCAAAATGTGGACAGAATAGTCATGACGGCTCATCCTTTAGGGAGAAATTCATTTGAACGAATTCCTATAGTGAACACTTCTCGTACAGTAGTGACTACTTAAGTGGAACCAACGAAGGAACTATCACCGCAAAGCATGAATAAAGCATAATCTTCCCGGAGATCATAACTTGTGTTGAAGCCATAACCCCCACCATATCACTGCTGAAGAATCATGTACCAGTGCAAATAGGCAGAAGAACAAACTGTCCACAATTGCTATCTATACCCAGACAGATGTTACATGGCTACAGGGAGCGAACACGTTTACAGCATTCACATTTCGTAAACCGGTTGAAGCAGCCACCGATACAGAGAGTGAAACAAACAAGGCAAAACCAATTGTACGACCAGTAAGAAACCAAACGATATCATCGAAATAAGGTTGCGTTCAGGCCATGAACAGGACAGCCACATAATTTGTCACAGTAACAGCATAACACATAAAAAGCAAATATACAAGCATGAAACTGGTCAGATCAGGTGCACCAGAAAATATCAATGCGTCATCAAATCCATCCAAAAGAATAAAAGAATCCGCTAGGCTTTGGACAGGACCGTACATTCATGATAGTTAATAGGTTTGTGGAAGCCTAGAGAGCATAAACACTTGACAACCCTCTTAATTCGAGCTTGGGTCAGGTTTCAAAAATCCCATTTCCTCTAACATTTCGAAACATATATCTGACACCATAAAACGATGAAGCTAATAAAAGTTTAAATGTAAATATTAGTGAAATAAGCCCTCTCTTTGAGGAACACGACCCAATAGTCATCTATATCCAGGAAGGCATTTTCTTAAAGAAATCCATTGCGACAATCAAAATAATTCAACATCTCCAAAATGTTCAAGAAATAATAATAAGGCGGTTGGATGATATATATATATATATATATATATATATATATATATATATATATATATATATATATATATATATATATATATATATATATACATATATATATATATATATATATATATATATATATATATATATATATATATATATATATATATATATTCGGTAGATCAATCCATACACTCAGTTCAATTAATCTTAAATGGTCCATTTCATATAAGTTTCCAAAATCCTTTTTCCTTCCCGGCGGAATAGGTTTGTAAAATAGGCCCGTTGCGACTTGCTTAATGTTGTAAGAGGTCACTTGTTTGAGGCAATCTATTTGCCAGAGGTTCCATGTCGCTAGGCGAGATGATTCAGTTTGCTTCAGCAGGGGAGAGGCCAATGGTAGCAGCTACAATGCAGCACGCTTCTTTGGATTCAGCTTAAACCAGAACCTAATAAGAAGGGTAAGTTTTCCTCAGAGACTTACAAGACAAGCTCATGTCACTTCAGCAGATCTAGAAAATATGAAATATCAATTTATGAATCTCATAGCTGCTGTAATTTCACTGTTAATATTTTCAATAATAATTGTGAAACTTTATACAGACATGACTTGAAAAAACGACTATACTATTATCAAAAGCAGGAATGGACCAAACGACACTTCCAACTATCGTCCTATTCAGGAATAAACTGCGGAATGTTTGATAATTGATGGCCTACTCTGGCATCTCGTGTCCAACAAACTACTATCATGCGTTCAGTTTGGATTCATGCGCTGTACCGTAGAAGCGCAATACACATTTTTGTCATACTCGAAATATTCATTGGAGAAAATATTATAACGAAATAACATGCATTTGTCATATGTTTCAACTCACTGAATAACACACACTCAACACCATATTGAAGTATTGCTTAGTTAATCACTCTATCATCTTTGATCTAAAGGATCGAGTACAAATAATATATCTAATTGTGTTTTAAAAAATGGAGATAGGTAGCATCATTAATGAACGTTGTTATAGGGTGCGAGTGTACGTCAGGGTAGCTTATTGTCAACAAAATGCGTATATCATTGTTTTTGTCGTCTCATTATATCTTGACGACTTTATATCTGCCACGACTAAGATGATACGCATAATACTTAATATCCTATACAGATGTTATGCAGACAAAGTTCCGAAATGAACAGACAAGAACGAGTTCAAATATTCGATCTCAGACAAATTAGCTGCTAGCATTTGTGTTCATTACATTGTATTTCTGAGAGCTAAAAGTTCTTTCGAAACGATTATGTTCTTCTTATTGTGTCAGGCAACTAATCATATTCCCCATTTTAATACATAAAGGAATAAAGATGTCCGAAAACTCTTGATTCGATATGAATAGTAGATATCACAGATTATGCAGAAGTTATAAAATCGAAATTTGAATATTAAATACAGATCAGCATGTAAATCGTACCAGCGACCTGGACCCTGTCTAGTGTTATTTTATATAACTTGTATTGTTGGTTGGCTTTTCTTAATGAACATATGTTATGTTTACCTGTAGTTGTACTTGACCGTGTCCAGAATTCGTTCATGGTGTACTTGGCCAATGACATTTATTTTGTAAGCAACATAATACATAGATCATATTTCTCTAAGATAATAAATTAAATATTCATATCAGCATTAATCGTAAACATGTTTACTTGAATCTGAGTCTAGAGCGTTAAGTTCAAAACTGGAGATTCCCAAATATCATGACAACATGGAATGTTTTATAGAGGAAATTGACATACACCATGGCTCCATTATTGTAACTTAGCTTTTTATATAACAGTGTTTACTTGCAAACTTACTTATTTGTGCCTTACCATCTGAAGTAGAATCAGTATTATTGTTGTGTTGAGTTTTTAATTTAGTTGGATTTATTTATTTAAATCATTATTCACTGGAATTACAAAGTGCTCAGTATTTTTATTTGACTGACACATTAATTTGAAATTACAGAGAATTCACTGAAGGTTACTTCGGATTATGTTATTTTGATACATCAAAAGAGTGTTAGCACATCGCCACGATCTAGGACATTGTCACATTAGCACATTCGAAGCAACGGGTACATCAATACATTCAATATTTGAATGTATTTGGAATACCACTATCATTCAATTGGAATTTCATACATTCGGACTTGTGATAGAACGTTTGGGACTATTTTGGACATAATTCAAAATATTGTAAGCTGTTTTAAAATTATATGTTGAAGATTATAAATGTGTTGGCTTTCGCTCTTTTCTGTCACTTAGTTTCAAACCATAGCGTCTTAGCATTAGGTACATGTAAAACTTCCCCTTCAGAACGTCTATAGGCTGTTACATATGAACCACCAATTTATCTCAGATAAACACAGCTGGCTCTGAACATAGTCCGAAGCTAAATCATAACCCACTTAATCGTGCATATGATATAGTCATGAGGTTCGCAATTTGCACATTCACTTTGTTGGCATAATAATTCGCACAGAAAAACAATTTTGGAAAAATACTGACAAACCGTGTATTCCTAAAGCACCACAATGGGTATAACACCTTCCAAAATAACATTTTATTTGTGAGCTTTAACAAAATCTCAACAAACTATCTCCTTTCTCCGAGTAAATTCATTGATATCAGAGCTTCCTATCGTGACCATACATCCATGTATTCAGACGGTTCGAAAGATCGAGCCACTTTTAGAACCGTCATTCCAACAACACATGGTATCATCGCAGCTCGATTACCATGTGAAGTCTCAATTTGTACTGCAGGAATTACAGCCACAGACAAAGCTATAGACTGCTTAAACCTTTCAAAAACAGATTTCATCTTTTATTCCAATTCACTTTCTTCACTGAACGACCTGCATAACCTTAAATCTGACAACGCATTAATAACCCAGATACAACTGAAAGATGAATTTTCGTAATATTGCATCCTGTTATATTGGCTAATCACATTGACATAGTGGTAATGAAAAGGACAGATAAAGCAGCCATACCTGCCCTCCAGTCACACAAGTCTGAATGAAGTAATCCATATAGTGACTTACAATACTGTATAAATCAGACTGGCTTTCATACTTGCCAAATTGCATGGGATGAAAATCCTACAAGCAAGCAAAGGAAAGTGAAGTTATATATTGGTGAATGACATAATCGAACAAATAGAAGAGATTAAGTTACATGATGCATCTCGAATATGAGAGATGCATACCTAACTAATACATGACTCTTGAAGGGTTAAACTATGTCAAATTGCATACTACATCAGTGTCAACTGACATTTAACCCATACTTATTGAGTGTGTGAACTTCAGCATAAAGTGAAATATATATTTTCTGTTTGAACTCAATTAAGACATTTCATGATGATGTGACACTAAATAAAACCCTGGATACTTTTAGAAATATGGTTTAAATGACAAATATTGATTATATATCGTTTCCGGGTTTACAAAAAATAATGTTTTTTGTTATTTTGTGTTGCATTTATGTATTTCTTGCACTATGTGCATAGATACATGACAGCTCAACCTAGATCGCCATGTTTCATCTTGCTTTCACGTTTTGTACGACGAGCTTGGTTTATTTCGCATTTTTTCAGATTTTCAGTCTTTAGTTATCGTTCGTATTATACTACGTATTGTTTGGATATATTTACATCAGATTATCTTTCTAAATGTGTTGATTGGTGTTTAAGTTTGTAGAACTTTAAATTTGATTTGCTTTATTGTGATGATGTGCCTTTTGAATGCTAATCCATCCATCCATCCATCCATCAGAAGGGATAATTCTGCCAAGAGATAAATGATCTCCATGTTTATTATTAGTCTCACTCACTAATCGTGTAACGTTTATATATTGTATATCGACATTTGCGATCTTGGTTGTGTTTGTGTATGAAAAGAACGTTTCATTATATAAAACAACCGATGAATAGGGGCCCTGTGTTACTGCTATTACTGTTGTCTCACCTGTGTCCGTGCTGGTTCAAGTCTCGGCTGCCATTAGCTTCAGCTGAGTCGATGGTATTTACAGGTGTTTTACCTGGATCTTAGCAGTCATACTGAATACTAGGTATTTAGTCTATGCTACACTCAGAAATGACGTTAAAGCAGCAACAATAACAAATAATGATGCAACTAGGTTTATCTGTTTTTATTATTTTCAGATTTTCATTGTTTTAGTGTGTATTGCCTAAATCTTTCTGACGGAGAGCCATTACTTCATCTTTGCAAGTAGAAATGTCTCAACTAGTCATGTCCATTTCAAGTAGAAATGTCTCTACTAGTCATGTCCATTTCAAGTAGAAATGTCTCTACTAGTCATGTCCATTTCAAGTAGAATGGACATTGTTATTTATATCTATTGCAAGTAGAAATGTCCCTACTAGTCATGTCCATTTCAAGTAGAATGGACATTGTTATTTATATCTATTGCAAGTAGAAATGTCCCTACTAGTCATGTCCATTTCAAGTAGAATGGACATTGTTATTTATATCTATTGCAAGTAGAAATGTCCCTACTAGTCATGTCCATTTCAAGTAGAATGGACATTGTTATTTATATCTATTGCAAGTAGAAATGTCTCTACTAGTCATGTCCATTTCAAGTAGAATGGACATTGTTATTTATATCTATTGAAAGTAGAAATGTCCCTACTAGTCATGTCCATTTCAAATAGAATGGACATTGTTATTTATATCTATTGCAAGTAGAAATGTCTCTACTAGTCATGTCCATTTCAAGTAGAATGGACATTGTTATTTATATCTATTGCAAGTAGATTCTATTGTAAACGTAATGGCCATTGCATGTATTATTTACTGTACAAGTGATGTTCATTTCAAGAAGAATTTACTGAATTAGCCAAAGAACGGATTGCAATAATAGAATTCAGAATTCGCTAAAAATAAACACCAAATCAAAGAATGTCCGCTTCAAGTTTTAACATTTAACAATAATGATTCCACATGAAAAGTGCATTCTGTCAGTTGTAGAGCTTACTTTGCCATGGTGATTATATATATATATATATATATATATATATATATATATATATATATATATATATATATATATATATATATATATATGCGCATGTATAAACAGAATTATGCTTACGCATTTATATTCAGGATTACGCTGATGCACATCTTAGGCATATAGCCAGGAATATATTCATGTAAATGGTATACATACACACATAAATATAACAAGAATTTGTTTTATGTAAGCATTATACATATGCGGAAACATATAGCCCGCACTGTGTATACGTAAATGTTATATATCCACACATACATATAGTGAGGAATATGTTTTGTTAAAGTTATACAAATATAATTACAAATAGCCAGAAATGAGGTTTATAAACCCTTTACATTACACATACATATAACCAAGAATACGTTTTGCAAACGTGATATACATTCACTTATACATATCGCCAGAACTAATATTTCTTATACGTACTACAGTATATAGAGCCAGAAATATGTTGTATATACAAATGCATATGACCAGTGATCTGGTTATATAAATGTTACACACAAACACACACACATATACACATACACGTAGCTAGTTCTGAATATATACATGATATGCATGCATGGATGCTTATTGCATTGAATTTACTGGGTATTTGTGTAAGTAATTCACATTATCTGTTTTGGAGAACGTTAGCAATATTTGTGTTTGAAAGAGATGTTTGAAAATATCAGTTTTACGTGCCTATCGTTTCGTCAATTTCATTACGTTAATTGAATGTGGCAGATTTGAAACTCACAGCCGTTCTGGGACCAAACAAAGGAACAACAACAAAAAATCAGCATTGGATTCGTTATTCTTGACAAGACTATATTTCGTGTACTTTGCAATGAAACTTATCAGAACATTAACTCCCGAAGGAAAAGTGTATAATATATGGACAGGCGATACATGGTTACAGAAACAGAGACAAGGAGGCGGAAAGCATGTTCCCAAATTAAATATTACTTTAAGCTCTTGAAGCATCTGCAATAAGCTGTATTCCAAGTAATGCTATCTAAGCATATATTACATGCTGACGGCAGTGTTATAGTACAGTAAAAAATCCAATATTTGTTACTTCTTATATTACTTCTATACATTCGTATGCAACAACTCTGTCTGCTCTTGTATTATATAGTGATTATATGCCGATCTCACAGACCATAATGCCTATACCAAAAAGAGATATTGATGCCGATAGCAGAGACCGTAATGCCAATATCAGAAAGAGATTAATATCTGATTCTGGGAAACAATCTGATCCACATGGGTTGTGTTTTCAACCTTATCTCATTAAAGAATCTTTATTACCCAACAGCATGTCAGAAAACAGAATATTGCATATCGAATTGAAATGTGCAAACCAAAAGTAAATATACATAAAATCGCCTAGAAGACCTATAAAATGCACGTATCAATACTTATGATCGCGAGTGTTTCGATACTGTGGGAGTTATAGTAGTAGTTTTCCAACAATTCGGGGACATAATTTAACTTTAGTCTTTTTTAATTGAACATATTTTATATCGTTTACCACAGTAATTTAATATGAAAGAACGAGAAAGTGCCACGTCAGCATTCAATAGAGCAGTGCATTGTGCAGATTGTGCCGCCATTTATAGCCTATATTTTGTGCTGAAAAATGGCGTTAAACCCTACAACAAAGACAACAACAACAACCTGTCAACCTACCAACCTACATACATCCTGTAATATCGTATTTTGAAATAAACATCGTCCTTATATCAATATATATCTTGGTCATTGTAATTATTTTGTCTCCATGTAAGTTTTGTTTCCTCCTTCAATACTACTGTCAATTGTATGCTTTACAGAAACACTGAATAAATCTTTAAAATGCTGTGAACACTAAAACCCGAATATGCTAACATTAAAAGTGTTTCTGAAATCGGATAGCACTTTTCTCTGTCAACCATAACAGATAGGAGAATTTATTTTAAATTAAAGACTTCCAAAGGAAGGCTGAAATGCCAGTGTCACTAACACGTTTTCACATTTTCATTTAGACGTTGAATATAACGCCAGTGCCATTAGCGCATCCATTATTTTTCATTTTAGATTCAGAACTTTGAATCAATTATAGGCGTTGGCAATAATTCATCTGTTTGCAGTGACTATTTATAAAAATAAATCTGC
The DNA here is from genome assembly GCA_028554795.2 of Sinohyriopsis cumingii. Lineage (NCBI taxonomy): Eukaryota > Metazoa > Mollusca > Bivalvia > Unionida > Unionidae > Sinohyriopsis > Sinohyriopsis cumingii. Next base: position 7,047,744 of record JAPYKE020000031.1, read on the forward strand.
TATTCGTTTGAATAATAATAGTAAGACACGCTATGAGTTAAGTGCTCTTATTTTTATAAAAAAAATCTTTTAGCAGACATCGTTCATCAACAAAATAGACCTTTCAAAATACTTTACAGTGTGCGAAAATTAGCGAGAAGAGAGAACGTTAAATAAATATAATATCAAACTGAATGATTTAAATAATGATTTCATTTGGATAAAAGCTGTATTTCTTAAAAAATATTTTATTCTTTCTCTCAGTCTGTGTATGTATGTATGTATGTATGTTCGGACATATGTGCATGTGTGTATAGCTGAGTGTTAAATTCCGCTTGCCATGTAAGAGAGCTCTCGTGCACTTCAAATCCTTACCTTCGACTTGTTTACATTTATTGGGGATGAGCACATGGCGGTATGTGTTTTGTCTCGAGTGTACGAGACCTAAGCGATTGATGCCGATACTGGCGGCCTGGGTTCGAGTCCTGCTTGGAGCAAGAAGATCTCTCAAGCGTATTAGATTATCTCACCCATTTATTGATACATCAAGGCTTTCTACAACTAGTTTCAGTTCTGACGCTATTTTGCGACCAGTTGTAGTATAGACAATACATGGACAGTTAATCAGCGTGTGCCACTCAGTTATCGATTCACATATGGTAAAATTAATATTTTTAGTAGTCCAGGTTCATTGTACTCTGATTGCTTATCGCATTAATTTTTTTTATACAGAAAAGAATATGCAAAAGCTATGCAAATTGATTGGCTATTTACTTAGGGATGCAAATCGATTGGCAATTTAGTTACGGACGCGCCATCCAGGTATCATATCAGGATCTTGTGCCTTCGCTACCCATGGACTATTTCGCGTGTAGAACACCAAACACTCACAAAGAGCTGTCTGAGATGTCAAGAAATGTCAGAGAAAGACGTCTAAACAGGAATAGGGTGAAAGACAAATAAAGAAAGCGGCAAGCTTAATCTCACAAACGTCTTCAATAACTAAGGAGATTACATTTCATGGAGGCAAAGAGAATGACAGAGAATAGATGAGAAACGGATATATTTGTCTTTGTTGCAATTTGCACTATTATCTGCGCTTTTAAACTTGAACTCATTTTGAATTTAAGTAATCAATAGTTCATGTTTGCTCAGTTAAAATGTACTTGGCCCAGTATTAATCTGTATTATATAGCTCTAATATGGATTTCTATGCAAATGTATTGCATTTATTCTTCCAGTACGTTTTACACTTGTCAAGCGTTGTCAAGCATCTGGTGCGAACAGTTTAGCACATAGATCTTAATTTATCTGAAGCTATCTACAACGGCATCACAGCAGGTCTCTGATAACGTCACAGAACCTACAGTAACATAACATTATAGCGTGTATTGTCGAATGATTCTGTCATAAAATAATTAGGGCAATATATTAAACGTATTTGTAATAATTTTGGTCATTTGAAAAACAACTCGAAGATTTTCTCTGTAATAAATCGCAGAGTCAATCAGTTTGAAATAATGTAAGTAGCAGGGACAATCAATTAGGACTACTGTAAGTAGCGGAGACAAGTAGAAAGAATGTTAGTAGAGGCAGTCAATTAGAAACACTGTAAATAGCAGAGACAATCAATTAGTAGTACTGCAAGATGTATAGACAATTATAAATATTGTAATTAATAGATAAAGTCATTTAGAATAACTACAATTAATCGAGACAATTTGAAATACTATTAAGAGTATATGCAGTCAGTTAGAAATAATGAAATTTGTAAAGACGATCAACTATAAAGACTGTAAGTATTGGAGAAAACCATGATTTTGTCAACACAGCCATAAAAAGAGTAATTAGTAGAATTTTGTAACCTTGCCAAGCACGTGCAATGCGCACAATACACAACAGCAGATTTCCTCTTTAGGTATATCCATTGTTTGTAGGAGTTGTCTGTTATTTGTTGTGATGGAAACATATTGGTTGTCCAAGCCGATTAATCCAAGTCAGTGTTCATCACGATTTGAACGCGGACCCTAACTATATACATGCAATTAATAAAGAAGAATGAGAAAAAACATTGCCTGGGTCAATATAGCTAATTATAACTATAGTTCATGCAACTCAAAATTGTTTGTTGATTTATTCAAGATTTAGGAGCATCACAATTACATCGACACAATTTGCAAGTATATACAACTATTACTACATATTACGGCTAAACAAACCTGTTCTCGATATTGAGTGACCTTAATATTTGAACTCATACAATGTATCGCATATTGGACTGAAATCATTTTAAAAGGTTCACAGAAGTCGGCACTAAAGTTGACTATAATATTAAATTTTCAAAATTGGTGTAAATAGAGCCAGAAAAACTAATTCACCACGAATAAGTATATAAGAGACCTGTATAAATACAATAAATATACACTATATATTTGCAGATACAGTTTACATAATGTGATATGATGAAAATGGATGTTCGGCGGAAGAGAATTATACGATAATAAAATGGGGGGGGGGGAGGTAAGGAGAGGTTGTATCTTTCCGCACTTCTACAGTTTTTTCATGATGACCATTAGTTTTGAAATATTCCCAATAACGTATCTGCATTATACCATGAATATGTGGGCCTTCGTTGTTTCCGCGGCGTAAATGACAGATATCTAAATGAGATAAAGAATCGAAACCTGCCGATGTCCTGGATTCAACGGTACATCGACAGACTGAACGATATCAATCAGACTGTTCAAAGTTTTACATAAATTTAACTTTATAGCAGTATGTATCGTCAACTGACCATCTTGCTCGTACGAGTAGGCATATTAACGATGCCTTGATGAGCATGTGCGCTTGCTTAATGAAGTATCATTTTAAAAAGAATAAGAACAATAGCAATATCCATCAGGCTTTTCTTGATGCAAAGAATTGACGTCATTATTTACAAACGATGATTAGGCTAATATCAGAACTTTTACCACTTTTAACATATCTTAAGAATTCGCACTACTGTATGTGTGTGTGTGCATGTGTTTGTGCGTTTCTGGGTATTCAAGGCACAGCAAGAAATGAAGGTAACGTCGTGCTATGGTAAATCACGAAATGCCTCGCTCAAGGACACATTAAGGAAGCTGGCTCGAGCTGATCCGATGTCAAGAACGGTATTTTCTCCTTTATGGTCTTCAAGTCCCACAGTCGTAGCTTGATCCAATGCTGACTGGAATACCAAAAAGGATAAACAAAAACAAATATTATCATGTTCCATTTAATAAACCGATAGCAATGATGTTTTTGAAGTATGTTTCACGCGAATGATCGCCAACACAAACACACACACACACACACACACACACACACACACACACATATATATATATATATATATATATATATATATATATATATTGTGTTTTGTAAAGCAAATGCAAATCAATAGATGAAATGTTAAATTTCTTTAATTGTTTTTGTTTCTAGATTACGAATGCCCAAACCTGTCATTAATAGCCTATAATAATAATAATAATAATAATAATAATAACGATATTAATAATAGTACTAATAACGATAGTAATAATAATAGCAATAACAATAGTAATAATAATGTAATAATATGAACTTAGTACAGTGCCTAATCTTTAGAAATTCTAAACGCTTTATAATATTATATAACGTATAAAACATATACGGTAAAACACATAACAAACACCATGAAATTACACAACAAAAACGCGCTTCCACTAACTAAGGCAGTAAATATACGTGTTATATATATATATATATAACAGGTTTGGGCATTCGTAATCTAGAAACAAAAACAATTAAAGAAATTTAACATTTCATCTATTGATTTGCATTTGCTTTACAAAACATTTACAAAACACAAGACATGTTTGAGTAATTAACCCAATGAAGATATGCTTTGCATTTCCTACACAAAACACAATACATGCTTGATTGATTCAACCAGTCAAAGATTTGTATTTCCTGCACACATAATGGTACAGAATAATAGGCTTCAGTAGTGATGATTTGAAATGGATTACGAGTCCATGATAACATTGTAACAAATGCATTTAAGTCCATGATAACACCATCGTATATACATTAAAGTCCACGATTACACCACCATAATTGCATTCAAGTCCTTGATAACACGATCATAAATGCATTCCAGTCCATGATAACACTATCTTAAAAGCATTGTCTAGGATAAAATCCTTCATACAGCCATGTTAGGTCCATAATAACACGGCCATAAACGCATTAAGAGTCCATCATGCAACCGTTATAGATGCAATGAATCCATGATAGCATCGTCAACAATACATTAAAGTCGATGATAACATCGCTATATATGCATTAATATCAACGATAACACCATCGTAAATGCATTATGAGTTCATAATAAAACATCATCAACGTCCTTGGTCCATGATCACACCGTCACAAATTCATTACGAGTCCATGATAACACCACCATAACTGCATTAAATTCCTTGGTAACTCTGATATAATTGCGTTAAATTTCACGATACCACCGTCATAAATGCATTTAAAGTCCTTAGTAACACTGTCATAAATGCACTGAAGTCCTAGGTAACACCGTCATTAATGCATTAATGATAACACTTACTAAATATGAGTCTATGATTATACTGTCATGCACCCATTAAAAGTCCATAATAAAACGGTCTTATACGTATTAAGACTCAGTTGTGACACCGTTGTGAACCCATTAAAGTCAAATATAAGACCACCATGAATGCATTAAAAGTTTATGATTACAACGTCATAGACAAGTTAAGAGTCGATAATGACACCCTCATAAATGCGTTAACAAGCCACAGAAATGCCGCTTTATATACATTACAAGATCATGGCAACACTGTCATAAACGGATGTCATTTACAAATATTTATAGTGCACAAATTAATAGTTTTGCTCGGGGTCTTTTATATAAAAATCTCGTACAATAGTTTTTTTTTTCTTCTTCATATTATGTGAAAGGCACTCTTATGGTTTTAATTAACACTCTAACGTTTGGAAGCCTCACCAATTGCCAATCAATAACTGTCAATCAATTTATTTTTGTGTTGCATAGAGTACAAATTTGCAAATAAATAAGCAGGTTGTGCAGGTTGTTCAAACAAATTAAGTTTGTGGATTTGGGTCAAAGAATGATCTGTCACTAAACTAAATACGTTTCCATATCCATATAATAAATTATTTAACGTAAATGTTTACATTTGCATGCAACGATTGATAGATCACGAAAACAACGAGGATTAACGCAAGTAAAGCCACAATATTATCTATATAAACTGGGAGTGGATCATGGTTGTAGGTAGAACTATTAGCAAAAGGTCACGTGGTTTAATCTGAACGTTGTTTCCTCTTGTTTCCGTATACAATCGATTCATACTGTATATGTAGCTGACACGTTGTGACTACACAAGAACAATTAATTTGTTGTGATTTGTCCTATTCCAACTACTTAGCAGTCATGAATCCATTTTCTGCCGGGAAAAGAAGTCTGTATGCCATATTTTTCCATATGGTTCTCAACACATTTTCTTCTGGTAAGTTTTTGTAACCGTAATGTGGAAATTTGTATGAATTCGAGAAACGAAGTTAAGACAGCTCTAACCCGTAGAAATTGTGATGGTATGTAAGTATAATCCTCGTTCCAATCCTCGTCATACATATTATTCTGATGTTTGTACTATTCTGGTTAACAGTTATTTCGTTTTTATGAATTAAGGATCTCTACTCTTATTCCGATTGTGTTTTAATTTCCATTCCATTATGGTTATAAAATATACAGCTTGTGATCAATAAAAAAAAACTAGCTATTAGATAGAAATATTGTTGTTCCAACAGAATGAATGAAAAATAGGAAATGATGAGGTTCGGTATGTAGTACAGGCTCATATTGTAATAAACGCATCCAAATACAGTCGGGTAGAAATTGTACATATTTGTCTTGTTGAGGATACACGAATTATTCATTAACTTTTACCATATTTTATCTGATACATGTATTAATACCAAACAGGTCCAACTAATCCATTGCCAATATTCTGATATGGATACAGATACCACACAACAATGATATCCTTTCTTAACATCACGTCTGAAGACCGTATCCACCACTAGCTTTTCAATTCCCTTAATATCTTGTCTGGAAACCGGATAGCCCTACTGGCGTACTGCTTCCCCTAATAGCATGTCTTAAAAAGCACCATACCTTTTGATTTGACGTGATATCACCCGAAGGACATTCACATTACTCGTGTCAAGATGAGCGATCACTATTTGTTAAAATTATTATACATCTTCAAAATATAGACAATATATAAAATAATGAGAAACAAATCACGACCCTCGGTCCACTCTTACTCACTGTACATAGTACGATGGGTCCGAGTGGGTTTTGGGATCAGAATAGGATATTATACTCTGATTGTATTACTCCAGCATTAAATAGTGAAAGAGAATACAATTTTAAACAAGTCTAGTGCTTATTTTGACACGATGGGTGATATGCGGCTCCATCACTGATATTGCCAGTGTTTGACCTTGGCATATAATTACTAAATTGTATATTATATTGGGCTATGTCATTACTATGTTTCAAAGGAAAATAATTTCAAATCAGGTAAGTAACTACACCTATATTCTTGAGTGTGACTCTTTTAGTTCACTGGCTTGTGAGCAGTAATATATCTTGACATCTGTCTCTTGTCATCGGTTTATGTTGTGAAGTATTAATTTCTTTAAATACTCCATTTCTTCCTACCTAACCATTCCTTCGCTGTGGTGAAATAGGGAACGAGGCTAATCAGTTACGATCGATATTTGATGATATTAAATGTTTCAACAGCACGATAGAATATGTAAATTAGAGTAAATCTCTGTCAATTTTATTTGATCGTCTTCTTGAATTCGTCACTGTTTTGCATTGTGTTATTTATATATATAGTTTTGAGATCAACTAGTTATCGTTCATTCTCCAGTTTTATAATGTACATTGATACATTGTCTGATGGACCCTTCTTGTTTGATTTATTTTCTAATTGACAGAAATTACAAACACTAAATGGGGTTCGGACCATGATTTTGTAAATAACTTGGACACTGCAGCGGTCATATGGAAAAAGAATAATATTTCATTGGTCAATTGTGGCGTCCTCTGCAACCAGAATCCGTCCTGTTGGTCTTTCTTCTATCATTCGAGTATGCGGATGTGTCTAGGATCAATGTCCTTCAAAAGAGGTCTACCACCCGATGAGATCCAACAAGGATGGAACTACTATACAAGTATGTCAGTTGCAGGCTGTTGAATCGTATTCAATGTATATCGGTCGCCAACATTACCAATTCATGTTTCTCTTCCTTCTAAATATTTAAGCAAACACATCTATATAAGTATTTTGTAACGAACGTAATGGCTCCACAATGTATGTCTTCTCCACGAATTACGTCATGACGTGAACTTCGAGCACCAAATGGGTATGCAAATTTTAGGAATTAAATTGCATATTGTTTTCGTTTTATAACATGTAGCAATGGAATGTTTTATGTTACCGGCACTTTAAGTGGGTATTAAAGATTTTTTATGTTCAGCTGCTTACAGGGCTGCTTTAATCAACTTCAATTTTTATGGTATATATTAGGTAGCTGTTGAAATTTGTGACAAATATAATCAACACTGCTCAGAAAGACTTTAATACATTTAGTTCATAATGTGTAATTCCTATATATTGTACAGCTATTGATATAAGGTATAACTGAACAATAATTCATATATATATTCTGTTAATAAAGGTACACTATAAAAACGACACTGTAAATAAGCGCTCGTTCCTGTCAAAAGTGTACATACTGTAACGTAATCGAGCTATCACCGTTTGCGACTGAATGGGATTTAAGTGATAACAAACACGTATGTGGGTGACAATGAAACAATGTATTATCCCCTCGTACTAATGATTATAAAACAAATAAACAGGACAATGGAATAAATACAAGAGTCTATAGTATGGACCCAATGGAAAAAAATTAATAATTATTTGGAATATTCAATGACTTTGTGACATTATTTTATCTAGTCAAACACTACCATGCCTCTTGACTCTATAGTAAACCACCATACTGACATTTCTCTTTATAGTCAAACACTATAAGAACATTTCTCTTTATAGTCAAACACTCTACTGACATTTCTCTTTATAGACAAACACTATACTGATATTTCTCATACATATGACCAATGTTTACTTCACATTTCATATGATGATCTTGATCCGCTTTCCCGGCTCGGTCACTTTAATCACTCAGGCTTTCCATGCACATACAAGTTGACACTTCTCCTGGCGGTCTTTCATCTCTCCTTACTACATCAATCTCGAGCTACATCTAGTTAACCCACACCCAGTTATCCACACCCATTTATCCACACCTAGTTTTCCACACCTAGTTATCCGCACCCTGTTATCTGCATCTAGTTATCCACACCTAGTTATCCACACCCAGTTATCCACACCTGGTTATCCACACCATGTTAGTTCAATATGTGAAAACAAATTCCAGATAATCTGCTTTCTGATTAGTATCATTCAGATTAACAATATCTGAGCGTTTCAGTTGAACCAATATCAACACACCTGAAATATTTGCTTGTGTACGACTTTCTGTAATGTACGAATGGCATGTCATTGATTGGTTAAAAAATATGAGATGCCAAAACTCTTATATATATATATATATATATATATATATATATATATATATATATATATATATATATATATATATATATATATATATAACATCTTCAATATTAGTTATAATAACGAAAAAATAACTTACAAACAGGAGTGCTGCATATATGCTCATACCCCTGTCAATAATCTGAACCGTACCATCTCTCGCTACCAAACCGATCCGGTGGCCAAGTGGTTAGAGCGTCCGCGTCCGATGCGGCAGGACGTGGGTAAGATCCCTAGTTGAGACATACCAAAGACTTACAAAATTGGTACTAACAGCTGCCTCGCTTTGCGCTCAGCATTAAGAGGTTAATATTAGGACTGGTCGGCCTGGTGTCAGGATAATGTGACAGGGTAGGACATAGTGCTACATGTCTGCGGCATTATGCCCCATTGCTAGACATCACTATAAACTGCCACACTGTAGACATCGTAGTGATATGACTGAAAAATTGTTAAAGCTACGTTAAAAATCTAAGTCACACACACACACACACACACACACACACACACACACACACTCGTTATCAAATTACTATAACCTTATGCTCTTGGTGAATTAATCTAAATTAAACATTATAACATTGAACGTGTTTTGCAAAATGAACATTAATTTGAACTACAAAGAATATAACTCACCCAACTTGTTGACTCAAACTAGAAAAAACAACAAATCAATTAAATACAAATATAATAACGATAATAAAAGACACACATATCATTTTACGATAACTACAACACACACATCATTTTACGATAATAATAATACACACATATCATTTTATGATAATAATAATAATAATAATACAGACATAACATTTTATGAAAATAATAATATAACATAATTTTAGGATAACAATAAAAACACATATCATTTTACAACAATAATAATAATATTCACATAGCATTTCACGATAGTATTGATACACACATATCATTTTACGATTTATTATGGTGCGATCTACTATTTGAATAAAACCAAAAAGAAAGCATACAAAAGTTTCGAGAAAGTCGATCTGGACGTTTGCTTGGTTCAGACATGAATATTGCGTTGCACATCGTACTATATATATATATATATATATATATATATATATATATATATATATATATATATATTCTAATAACACCTAACTCGTTCGACTGCTTTAGTTCTATTTTGTGTTAATATTTCATTTCGATGAAGTAAATTTTCTTTACTATTTTTTAGCTCGCTAGAAATACTATCTATCTATCTATCCATCCACATCCATCCATCCATCTATCGATCGATCTATCTATCTATCTATCTATCTATCTAGTTATCTATCTATTTATTTATCTATCTGTCATTATATGTGTCTCTGTCTGTCAATACATACTGTGCTATCATCTGTTTTCTGTATTGTGTCAGACTCTTTACTGCGGATATTTTAATTCGCATAGCCGCGTTTGTTACAAGTTCTACAGACAGTGATATGGTGTTGAATTTGTTGATTACACTACGAAATAAATAATGAAAGATTTTACATATAGACTGACTTTAGGTCTTCTCTCAAAACACATGAACTATTCCAATGACAGCGTTTGTTACAGATTCTACAGACAATGATATGGTGTTGAATTTGTTGCTTACGCAGCGAAATAAATAATAATTTATTTTACATGTTTACTGACTTTAAGTCTTCGCTTAAAACACATGAACTATTCCAATGAAGGTACGCACTGTACATATTATCTGCATTTTGGAATAATCGATTTAGGTGATTTCAGGAGCTCTATTTGTTTAAGTAAAACGACAAAGCAGCCTGATAGTACGCCTTCCGTAACAAAATATCGATTTTATTCAAGCACTATGTCCCTTAGTGTCTTCGTGTCAGAAAATATCTCCTTTAAAATAAGTGTTATAAATTATAAATAGGATTGAATTTATAAGAGTGTGCAAGAATAGTAGATACATTGTGTGTGCAGGAATTTGAATTTCTTCTGAAAAATGTTATTATATTCAGGTCTTTCTATAAATAGGGATCATATTATTTGAGGTTGTACTAAGATATTATAATATTTATTGTTTATTTTTAATATAATCATATCCCTGTGCTGATGGAAACATAGGGCGATCGGTAGAACACTTTTTATTATTACAGTTTCAATAAATGCAAGTAGAACAGTGCAGAAGCACATCAGCACCTTATCAGCTACATTGGTGCGAATCGAAAGTAAAGCTTCAAAACATTAAGCATGAAGACCCATTGGAAATACAACAAAATTAAGACTTCCAGGCGTGATGAGAACAGTTAACATGAAATACGTTTATATCTATTAGCGTTTGAGGCCGCATCAACATAAAAATAACCACATGGTGCATACTGACATAAATGTACTGTAAATGCGAAAATGTTGCATTACACAAAATGTATACAATATAAAACCTTCAACATAAAGATTAGCATGAGGAGCACGATTAATTAAAAATAAAGATGATACAAGTTTGTGAAAATATTTACACATATTCTAGTGTCTGCTTTCATATATAAAAAAGAGTCGTTGATGGGATTTTGGCATCCTTCTTTTCACATTTTCTCTTGACCGTATACCGAAAAAGATATGGGATAAAGAATACTCTAATTCCACGATTTTCTCAGTGAATTATAAACAAAAGAATCGCATATATATATATATATATATATATATATATATATATATATATATATATATATATATACTGCCAAAGTATACGATATTGTGTAACATCAATCTATTGATTTCATTGCACACGGAATCTCTGTCCTTAATGTTACATTCACAGAGCCACGGCAGTGTGATGGAGACTATGTCTACTACCAGCCACTTGGATTGTGCTTCAAGATTCACACAGAGCAAAACAATTTTGCTGATGCAATGGCTGACTGCGAATCAGAGGGAGCTAAGCTGTTCGTGATCGAGAATGAATACGAGTTTCAGTATATTCAGCAAGTGTTGAATGGTATAATACGAGTTTCAGTACATTTAGCACGTGTTGAAGGGTAAAATAGGATTTTGATTCATTCATCCAAATTCACGTGTTGTAGTTAAAACTCGATTTTCAGTATATTCGGTAACTAGTTAAAATTTAACAGTAAAATCTTTCTGATCTTATAAGCAACTTGATAATATACCAGCATTTAGTAACATTAAGGCGTTTAACTGATTTATTGTACTTAGCTATTTAATTTCATAAGAATATTTATACATATATAATAACAATGTATTTGATTAAGCTGCGTTTCTGTTTTCTTCAAACTAAGATCAGAAAATAAAGTATCTAGCTTTCGAATTGCCATAACCTGGATTTGGTTTGGTTATATCGGTTTATGCTTTTAATGTTTGATATTCGTCATTTCCAGGAGTAGCCGCTACGGTAGGTTATGGTCCGTTTATCGGACTACGGGCCATTGGAGCTGGACGACAATGGACATGGTGGAACGGACAAAGTGTTTCATATTTTTCATGGGCTAACGGGCAGCCAGATAATTTTTTAAACGATGAGAAATGTGGTCATCTTCATGTCTACGCTGGATTTAAATACAATGACGCTTCCTGCACGAGTCTTCTGTCCTATATTTGTCAGCGGTATATATGAATCGATAATTATGAATAGTAAGCGTCTGAGTAATTTGAATTTAACGTTGCCGAAATCCAAGGTAGTTGCCGCATATTAATTACCTACCAGCTGTCGCAATGTTTAATTTTGCATAAGATACAACTATTAAGTTAAAATGATGACAGCCTGCAGTCATGTTTCCAGACTCAATGCCGTTTTTTATTCTTAATGACTGATGCTTGCTTCACGTACTCTACAACTACTTTCATGGATACTGTTATTATTTGCATAACACAAATCAAACAAGGAATAGTATGGTGTCATGCAAAAGGGGTATTGTAAATGAATTTCGTCACTGAGTAAAATGACTAACAACATCAAATTAATAGTGATGCATCATGTGTCCCAGAAAGACTTCTTCTTCGGCACTAAAAACAGATGAAATATAAAACTGTTCGCGCACGACCGAACTATGCCTTGTTGTGGTGTTGAATTATTGCTGAAAAGCAGATGCTTACATGCGAATTAAGTGTTCAGTTGGATATTCCAGACCCAACTACATTTTCCACGAAACTGTACAACTTAGAATGTTGATACTGATTTTCGTGTTTGTCTGTCCCGTATCAAGACAAAACGATGTTAAATACCCTCAAATTATGTAAAATTATGTCGAAAATACATTAATAGCAGAGATTAAAATCTCAAGATTGTCCTATTTGTAACGAAATATGCAGACATATGATACGTTTTTTAAACATATATCTCAAATACCTTTTTATTACCAAAATTAATACAATTTGATGAATAAAGCCTTTAGAGGAAGCATGGGTCTACAATTGCTCAAGGCATAGCAAATAAATTCCACTTCTTTAAAATGGGCGGAAAAATAATGTTTTGGCTCGACATGTTTTGTAGTACACTTAATAAGGATAATGTTCATCTAGCGACTACTGTATAATTACGTTTCCTTACTGTGCTCCTTTCTAACATAATGCGGTGTACATGTTCTGTAGGAGTGTAGCACACTTCTTTATGTTTGCATGTTGATGTTGACACGAATATTTACAGTGACATGTTAGATTTTAATGGCTTTGGTGTTATATATGTTTCGACCAGTAATTTTGGTAGGATGCTGCTGAAATATTACATAACTCTTTTTTCATTTAGTAACACCGTTTCCAAATAATTGTACTAATTTGTCATTTTACACATTTACCATTTTAAACGTTGAAGATTTTTGTTATCGTCTTGTAGGTTTATATTTGTGTGTGTAAAGGAATTATAAGACATATTTGATCTGATTAGTTTTAATGGAAGAGATGCAAATATCCCGAAGAAGCTGGTTGTTAGGTTACGTAACACGCTGATAAAAAACCAGGAAAGAAATGACCGATCCCCAAAACGATTACCAGTCAAAGAGGCAGTATTAGAAAGAAAGACTATCATAAAATACATTGATTTTAAAAACCTGAAAAGACATGAACAAAAAGGAATGAAGGTAAAAAAGCCTGATGCAGTCAGATACAAAGAAAAAGGTAGAATTATGAACGTATTTTTGTTCGTGATGAAATACGATGCTTTGGTCCAACATATGGCCGGGTTTTGCTGGAAATCTATTTAATTTATATATTTACCTTTTCTGATCCTGAATATTTCAAAATTTGCTAGACAACATATTATGCATGAACGGTACCTTTTAGAATCTGGACAAAATATTCCTGAAGTTGACAAGATCTATTGTACTGTCTTGTACCAGAGGCAGAAAAGAAAATCGTACGGAATGACTACAACATTGGCCTCATCTGTACCGAAAAATAACTTACTTGCACTAGTATTCAGAGTTTGATACTGTGTTTATAATTAATGCAATCGCTTACACAGCGTATCAGACAATTCCATGTTCATTAGAATGTCCAGTTTCCTCAGGTAAGTTGCAATTGTTGGCGCACCTGTGTGCAGACATGCATCTGTAATCTTGCTTCAGTTCACGAAATGTAAACTATCGCAGCAATAGTATTTCTTGTATTACCAAAAAAGCGGACATGTTAATCCGTTCTTGTTGGCTTTGAGCTTAGATTTGTATTTAGATTCATCTGCTAGATAATTCTTTATTGTTTACACAATGGGCTGACGTATCCTACATTATATTCTTTTCAACAGCCGCATTGCTTCCTTTCGATACCAAAATAACTGTACATCATATATTGTGGTCACCTCTATTGTTCATTGTATATATGGCACCGATAATGTGTAAACTGCACAACTATTCTTGTTTAGTATGGAAGATTGTGGACAAAATATACAAACATATAAGAGGCCTTGCGAGCAATGTATGACTTTAGTAGTAAGCCATTCCTGTGCAAGGCATATTTAATGAATTTAGTGTTTAAACATGATCTGGTTAGAAAAAGATCAATTCATTTATACAATGAAAGAATTAACATCTACTATTTTGAAAACGTTCTAACCACCTGCATATCTACAAAAGTGTATTGGACCATTCCGAAACCAAACATGACATAACATCAACCTTGTGTAATGATATATTATTATTAAATATTAAATACATATGTTAAATCTCGTCCAAGGTAATTGCACAGCGTTCTTCTTGCTTAGAGGCGTAGAGTGAAACATCCCAGTATTCTCGATAGCAGCAAATAGGTTGCATACCATTGCTGTCCACTGAAGGCATTAGTCATGCCAAATAAGATACCATTGCTGTCCATTGAAGGCATTAGTCATGTCAAATAACATACCATTGCAGTCCATTGAACGCATGTCAAACAACATACCATTGCAGTCCATTGAACGCATGTCAAACAATATACCATTGCAGTCCATTGAACGCATTAGTCATGTCAAATAGCATATAACAATCAATAAACATAAAGCAATTTGTTCAAATAAATAACATGTACCTGTACCAAGATTACGGTGACACCTGGAAAATGAAAAACACTGTGTGGATTTATCGTAGTCACTTTTACAACAAATGTTGCGAACGAAAACTACCAGCCCTTGTACATTATTAAATATTATTTAGCAGAGTTTCTTTTGATTTGTGTTAATGTAATGGCTTTTCAAGAAATAAAGCAGAAAGATGACCCAGGTCTATTTTAAGCAACCTTATTCTGAGATTTACAGTGTGATACATTGTCTCCAACGGAATAATCAAAAGCATGTACAAGTTATAACCAACATTATACAAGGGAGATAATTTAGACAGGCATGCATAAGCAGTACTTTTGAAATTAACTGGTCACATGTTCACAAGTTTACAATTTAAAGCCGGATCATTTCTTGCTTAATTGCTAAATCAGCGCATCATTCGATTTCAAATATTTATATATGATAGGACACGTATAGTAGATATTCATACCAACTTGAGCAATCCGAAATAATCGTAGTGCATGAGAGTATCCAAGAAATAAAACTATGTACCCTTACAAGTAACAAGTGTTTTACTAAAACGTATAAAGTAATATTGCTCTTTTCTTTTTTGCTTATGTTATTATTCTGTAGCAATTATTTAATTTATTCCTTTATCCAAACATTGTGTGATCCAGTGTTATCACGATCAAATCTGTTATATAGGTGTCAAGTTATAGTCATATTTTGATATATATGCGTTGCATGTGAGACAATAAATGACAGGAGTAAAGGAGTTTGACTCAACGTTCCACATTGACACATTGCTTTATCACTCAAAGCTGTCTCAGAGACAGATGAGTGTAATACTTTTAAACAAATTCTCTGATATTAGACTCAGACCAATTTAATGTCTTATTGATATTGCTTGTCCTTCGAATGTGAAGATGACCGATGCATCACGAACTGGATTGGTTTCGGAAGGGCTGATAAGGTAAAGTTGTGCTCTGAACTGTCTGTGCGCACTTGAAAGGAAAACCGCCTTGATGGGCTTGATTAACAGAAGGCGTGCTGCAGTTCTGAGTTTTCAGCCGGTCGCACATCGAACTTTCTATGCAAATATACTTCGTTCAAATTACATAGCTTTAGTATGGATTAGAATTCCGCTAATAGGGGTGATCATGTGTGAGATCTTCCCAAGACTCGCGTCAATATTCTGAGTACATTTTGTAGTTCTTTCCCAGTTCTACGTTGCTGAGCAGTGTGATCATAAAAAGGTTAAATCACTCACCAATGGGAGTTACCGATGTCAATGTCCAGTTTTCTTTTGCAATGAAAAGTGACCACATCGGTGGAGCCGCCTATATGCAGGTCAGTAGCTATAGCTCTCAGAGTAGACACGCCTGCTGATTTGCCAGCTCTCAGTGTTTACACGACTGATGGTTTGCCAGCTCTCAGTTTATACACGCCAGCTGCTTTGCCAAAGGATTTCGAAGCATCTGGAGGGGAATAGTGTCATAACTTGCTCGTGGGGTGTATTTAATTGCAGCAAATTTCACAGCGTCGCCTTCACCCTCTCTTCCACAATGTGTGATGTCAGTGGCACACCAATTTCCAAGCCTAATTGATGCAGGACCCGAACTAATTTGTGTACATTACCTTTAAATGCGCATATATGTGAAATGTATAATTTCATGTTCTCTGTTATGAACGTACTTTCTGAGTGTGAGAAGAACTGGCACATAATACATTCTGGGGACCCAACTCTTTTGCCAACTTGTCTTTCCGTTACAAATTGTTTTCCATGAAACGTAGTGGAAAATATCCGTCATTAGTACAAGTGGATCATATTAGTATGCCTGTGCCAGCGGAAGTTCTCCTGACTGCGTGGTAATCTTCAATCTTCACGGATATTCGTTTGTGACTCAGAGTGTTACCACTGGCAAATAATTTATTCATTAGCGACGTTTTTCTTCTTCAAAAATGACTTGAATAGAGTGTAGAGCCAAGAGCTGTTCTATCTCAAGGGTTGCAATAAACATAATATAAAATTACAACGGTGGCAAGACATGTGTTCTACTTATTGGGGGTTGTGATAAGGATGAAATAACTCTGCAACAGAAAGCATAAACACAAGTGCATATTTATCACGCATGCACTGTTCATTATTACAGTGTTACCTAGTGGAACTAATTTCTTAATAAAATATGAAGCTAGATTTCTTTCACAAGCACAATATCAAGTAGAACCTTAATTATCTGGTCTTAGCAAATAATTTACCATCACTCCCACCTATACATTAAGTCCCACACGATTACATTTTCCTGTACCATCACTCCCACACGATTACATTTTACTGTACAATCACACCCACACGATTACATTTTACTGTACAATCACATCCACACGATTACACTTTTCTGTACCATCACTCCCACACGATTGCATTTTCCTTTACCATCACTCCCACACGATAACATTTTCCTGTGCCTTGAGGAAAATAAGGAAGTTCTGAAAACGAATGTTATTTGCAAAGGTGGCCATGCCTAATTCATCTATCATGAATTCAAGTATTCAGTAAGTTCCTGAATAAACGTTCTATAAATACTAAATCCAGACTCAGAAGGGAGAATACAATAAACCGATGAAATAAATAAAAATAGAACGGTTCTTTATACACTTTGTATAAATAACACTTTATCGACAAGGGCATTACTATAATTGGCTATAATAAGTCAAATTGAAAGAGCTCCAGTTATAGTTTCAGGCTGATACAAAATATTTTATTTAAGTGTTCTTATCAACCATGTTTAAATAGCGTTTTGCTTTGAATCTTGAGATTCAAATGGTCCGCACTTTGCTTTTGAAATACATCTTGGCACTCACATATGCGTATTGAGTTGACAACGGATATTTAACATTCATTTAATGCCAGGTTCTGCTTTCTTTCATCGGCTAACACGTTCGATACAAATTTGTATTTCAAGTCTATACATGATAAAAGACTTATGATTATTTTACTATAGTAACGATAGAAATAAAAACGGTGCTGTTTAAAAGGCGTATCAAAGCGTTTGTTTTTCAATTGATTTAGTCAATTTTCCTGTTTATGCAACATACTTTGCAGCCCTTTTGCTTGCAATGAAATTAGGCTAACGACCGGCCAGGCTGTTATCCAATCAGTGTAAAGCATGTTATTAGCTACGTGCTTGCCTTGCATAACGTTATCAAAAGAGAGGTCTCGAACACCGTTAGCTATGCAGCTAAAATAATTAGGAAACACTCGAAAATTTAAACCAGGATTTACTTAGCAACCCTTAACTCAGATATTGTGTTGTTCAGATGTACTCGAGAACAGCATCGACTTCAAACCTTGCTTTAACTATTGATATAGTGCATTATTTGGGAGAACCTCTCAATGGAATATCTGGCCTGATGTCGATATTTATCTTGTTTTTAAGGACATCACGATAAAAGACGTTGTCCGCTAAAAAAATTACTTAAAACCGCAAATAGCACGGCTAAGAGCCACTCACTCGTGGGCCCTAATATTATGCTCGCGTAGGTTGTTTTGCCGCAGATTGATAATTTACGTCATGCTCCATGATGCACTAGTCAAATATTGCACAATAGTAACAAAATAACTGCAGTTAAAGTATTCTTAAATATGGTTTATTAAAGTTCTTAAGATCACTTCATATTCACTGGTACTTCCGCACTGAATCATCATTCACTGATGACACACGTCCTCCAATGGGTTCTTTACTGCATAGGTACTCCCTCCAATGGCGCATTTGTGGTGTAGGTGCGCCTTCCTATGGCTTCTCTGCTGTGTATTGAATTATAGGATAATTCTTGTGACTGGCGCACACGTGTCCCGACGTTTCCAGGTGTTAGTTCCTGTCCATAGTAATTGTACGTGTGACTGCCCCCGTTTTACATTGCATATGGTTGCTTTATACAGTCCCTTTCTAGGTATCATGCAGTACACGAGCTTTTCGCCTAGTGAGAACTACTATGCCACTATCACGATCATATTACTTACATGAGTTTGTTTTTCTACAGCGAACTTCAGATAATGCGTTTTAGCACAGTCCACTTCAGATAATATATTTTCAGGTCTTTAATGAACCAAAAATCTAAACATATCTAACGCATAAATAAAAGAAAGAAATAGCTTTAAGTCATTTTTTGACCTTGACTGAACACATACACCAAAAAAGATCCGGAGAGTTCAGATATTAGGGAGATTTCAACGTACAAAATTAATCCAGGCAACCATGAAATCTCGCAATTTTGTATCTTACGACCTCTGCTCCTAGTGACTGGAAAGCTACTCAGCTGAATGGACATTTTCCCAATAACGGCTTCCCAATACTCAAACAAGACGAAACAAATTCACGAAAATCGAATAGTTATTTCTCCAGATTTGGTTACGACAGGTACATTCTTTTTACGATATGTTATAACAGAGATATGTTCGAGTGTTTAATCAGTTGAACATATATATGTTTATCCTCTAGTAATAATGTTACATAATAATATACTTAATGGAGATACTAAAAAATGCATTAAGAGTCCATGATAACACCGTCGTAAATGCATTTAAGTCCATGCTACCACTTTCAAAAATGCAGTACAATGCATAATAAGTCCTAAATGTATTAATGTCCACGATAACACCATCATAAATGCACGAGTCCATGATAACGTCGTCTTAAGCGCATTACAGACAGTGACAAAACTGTCATAAATACATTTAGATCCGTTGATTAGTCATAAATGCATTAAAATGCATAATAATGCCGTCATAAAAGCATTAAAGTCCATTAAAAAGGCATCATAAATGCATTAAAGTCCATAATAATGTCGTCATAAATGTATTAAAGTCCATAATAATGCCGTCATAAATGCATTAAGGTCCAAAATAATGCCGTCGTCAAGACATTAATGCCCATAATAATGCCGTCATAAAGGCATTAAAGTCCATATTAGTGACGTCATAAATGCTTTAAAGTCCATAATAATGCCTCATAAATGCATTGATTCCATAATAATACCGTCGTAAAGGTATTCAAGTCCATAATATGTCCGTCATAAATGTAGTAAAGTCCATAATGATGTCATCATAAATGCATTAAATTCCATAATTAAAGGCATTCAAGTACATAATATGTCCGTCATAAATGTAGTAAAGTCCATAATGATGTCATCATAAATGCATTCAAGTCCATAACAATGCCGCCATAATTACATCAGAAATGCATTAAATTGCACAGCACCACCACAATTCAGAGTCTATCATAAAATCGACATATACCCATTAATAGTCAATGATATCAGTCATAAATGCATTCAAGTGTATGATAATACCCTCAACAACGAAATTCCTATACAGCCTTTGTACAATGCAGAAGCTGCTAGATCTTGCTTAGGGAGTTTTGTATGTTGGTATCATTCAATAGTTTGGCTGATATTTATTCTAGACTTACTGTTACAGCTGCAATTGGCATTCTAACTATTGCATGCCTCACTAACTGCCAGTCAATAACTGTCAGTCATTTAATTTGGGTTACAGGGATTACAAGCCTGAAAATAAAAAAGAAGGTTGAGAACATTTTTCAAACAAAATTAAGAATTTGCGACAAAAATTGAAATTTGATTAAAATAACTACTTGTCCTTATCCCATTATAACATTGGCGTACATATTTAAACTTGCCATGCATTGAATGATAAACAAGGTAAATTCAAATTTGTATCTATATAGACTGGAAGTGAATCGTGAGTATAGAAATAACTACTAGAAAAGTGTCACGTGGTTTATTCCTGCATTGTTCCCCCCCCCCTTCCTAATGAAGTTTCTCATTAAGACAACTGCAGTTATTGGATCGGAGGACTTGAATTTTTGTGGTATTGTGTGTACTACAGGCAACTAAAGAAAAAGTATGTATAGGTTATTCTGAAACACTCATCCAAATATAGACGGGTAGACAATTATGGATATTTATTTGTCCTTTTGCTGATATATTTTATCAGATACATGTGTTAATGCTAAACAGGTCCAACTAATCTATTTACCAACACTTCGCATGGGTACACGTATCAAACACCAATGTTACCCTTCCTCTAATATCATGTCTGAAGACAGTATTATGTTTTAATTCCTACAATATGGTATCTCATAACTGTATGGCCTACGGATGTATTGTTGTCTATAATATGATGTCTGAACAAGTATATTACATGTCATGAGTTGGTATGATTTCACCTAAATTGCATTCGGATGGTACTTGTCAAGATAAGTAATCTCTGGAGTTAAAAGATAAAGTAAAATATAGAGAAATTTTTCTCCAAATCTTATGTCGTCAGTGTTGAAATGCATATTTACACTCCTCCATCATGTCGTTATGTCCAAGTCATAACTGACCTTTAATGAAGTCTGTATTTAATACCACTGCGGTAAAAATTCGGTAAAATATTAGTAGGTGCAAAACTTATCATTAGCTACATTGCTATAATCAAACAAGCGACTATAAATTTCCCAAGTGTAGAGGCATTTGAATTATTCTTCGCGACGGGTATACATCAAGCAAAAGAAGATAAAAACCAAAAGCCCCCCCCCCCCCCCCGAAAAAAGCAATAAAACCCCTTAAAACATGATGTCTTCAACACTGGTGTCAGTACAATAGATACAGACCACTACAGGTTTTTAAAATCTTTATCTGGAATATGGTACAGACTAATACGGGTCTTCAAATGTGATAACCAGAATCTGGAAACAGACTAATACGAATCATTAAAATCGATATCCTGATTAGGGGTACACATTGGTACGGATCTTCAAATCGATATCCGGATTAGGGGTTAACATTGGTACGGATCTTCAAATCGATATCCGGATTAGGGGTACAGCTTGATACGGATCTTATCGATATCCGGATTAGGGGTACACATTATACGGATCTTCAAATCGATATCCGGATTAGGGGTACACATTGATACGGATCTTCAAATCGATATCCGGATTAGGGGTACTTACCTGATTCTGATTTAATCTTGCCTTATGCGACACTGTTAATACTATAAAGAGAAGGGGTGAGTTTGTGAATCTTAATCAGATAAATACTCTCATTGTATGACTTCAACATAGCACAGTCACAGAAAATACAAATTTACTGACAACTTTGGTATAATGGATTCTAAAGATTTTACTCCTTTTTTGCAGCATGGATTTGAAAGACTGTAATTCATACTTAGGTAAGACGGATTTTTAAATAGTTTAATCCCTTATTTTTGCAAGACTGGTGACATACAGATCCATCCCTGATGTAAAAGTGTGTGACTGGATATAATTACTGAATTTACTCTTATGTGTGGTTTAGCTATTACTATGATTCAAAGGAAAACAGTTTCCTGCAAATCACTTATTAACTACAGATTGACTTACGTGGTTACTATCTTTCTCAAGTCTTAGTTTTTGTGAATACTAACACGCAAGAAGAGTAAGGTAAACATTATATCAAGAAAAGAAAATGATATTCTGCTCATTAATTTCATCCAGATGGCCTATTATTATTTCTTACTTTTGAGAAATGGAAACGATAGAGAGATTCCTAGTTTAATATGAACATTCACTGCAGTGTACGATATCCGGATTGATTGATGCAGTATATGGGTCTATCAATTTAGTCTTATATGTGACACAAAGCAATATCTTGACATTTAAAACGGAACAGGAAATAATGAAGTTTTGTCAATATATTATATGATGAATATCGCGATAACTTGTATTCATACACTAACACGTCTAATAAATATGGAGTCCTTTAACTCGGATTGATGAATCCTTACCAACAAAATAGTTACGGTTACCATAGTCTTGATATTATGAGGACCAACTTCAAGTTGTGTAATTATTACAAATTCATCCAGGGTGTGGCAGAATATCTGTTTCACGGAGACAGTCGTGAGTGACACTAACTCTTCCCTAGGAAGGGAAGGGTATTAGAAAAACATCATCAAGTATTCAGTACCTCACGATATCAAGGTGGTATCCTTCGTTTTAATTCCGTGTCCACAGCCTTGGTTGTGAGTGTTGCCGTAAATATTATGGGCATGTGCTCATTTGCTGGCTATTAATTTAAATTGTGAATCTATACATTTGTTAATGTATTTATTTTCTTGTGCTCAGAACCAATCTTTACATTTGTTGAATGAGGGAAAAACAGTATCAGTTATTGTAAATATTTCATGACGTAAAACATTTATGTTCAAGCTCACATTGCACGATCCAATATATGTGTAAATTTATGCTATTTTTTGAGCGAGCGTTTGTACTCATAAATTGTTTTACACTGTTATTGCATTATTTGTCCTTTTAAGATTGAAGGTTTTTTTCTCCATTGCCATATATTATAATAGATACTGACACAATATCTATTCGACTTTGACATATTTCTATATTGACAGAAATTGCAAACACTAAATGGGATTCGGACCATGATTTTGTAAATAACCTGGACACAGCAACGATCACATGGAAAAGGAATACTATCTCTTTGGTCAACTGTGGCGTCTTCTGCAACCAGAATCCGTCCTGTCTTTCTTTCTTCATTCCAACATGCGGATATGTCTAGCATTAATGTCCTTCAAAGGAGGTCTACCACCTAATGAGGACATCCAACAAAGATGGAAATACTATGCAAGTATGTCATTTGTATGTTGCTGAATCTCATTCACTGTTGAAATGTATACATTTTGATAGAATTGTCAATTAATGCGTTTGTGTAGGTGTGTGTGTGTGTGTGTGTGTGTTAGGATCACGGGCGTCGTACACATGGCCGCTTTGAATATAACTCCAATTTTGATGGTGCATATTGGACAGCTGTTGAAACGGGTGCAAAACAAATCCAACACCTCTAAGAGAGAGTCCAGTACGTTTAATCCTTAATGTAAAATTTCTTTGTTCGATACAACTTTTGATATAACTTACAAGTCAACATTGTAAATGCTATGTATGGTACAGCTGTTGAGATAAAGTATAGTGCAACATTGCGATTCCAATGTACCTACGTGATATCACGTATAAGTTAACAATTGTTACGACCTCATCCTCTTAAACTAAGAAACAGAAAATAATTAAATCTTTCAAATCAATCAATCAATCAATCAAACAATCCTCTCTTCGCCGTCTGGTGCTTGAGGCGACAGCAAGGGAGCACCATTTTGGTCTGTCGGCTGCTGTTATGGGGGCGGTCTGCAGGGTGAGGCCTATGGTCTTGAGTTCTTGCTCCACGGTTCGGTACCAGGTCTCTTTGGGTCTGCCACGGTTCTTTTCCCCCTGTGGATTCCATCTCAGTGCCATCCTTGGTAGTGAGTCAGGGGGCATTCTGCAGACGTGGACGAGCCATCTCCATCGACTTGTTGCAGTGGTCTAGGCGATGGTGCTTGCGCCCACTCTGTGCCGGAGTTCCTCGTTAGAAATCATTTTTGGCCAGAAGATCCTCATGATCCGTCACAGGCACTTGGTCTGGAAGACTTCGAGCTTGCGTTCTATGTTAGCAGTGGTCTTCCAACACTCTGGCCCGTACAAAAGTGAGCTCAGCACGTTGCTCTTGAAGATACGGATCTTTATGTGGGCGCTTAGGTTTGTTGTCCTCCAGATGGGCTTCAGCATTGCCAAGGCCTGGTTGGCCTTGCTGATTCTTGTGGTGACTTCCCTTGTTCAATCTCCATCCTTGGCCAACTTGCTGCCCTGGTACGTGAATTCGCCTACTTCTTTCAGAGGCTGGTCGTTGATGGTGATTGGGTTGCCCACTCTAGTGTTCTTCCTCAAGACTCGTGTCTTCCCGATGTTGATTCGAAGACCTATGGTGCTTGCTGTCTGTACCAACTGTTGTGTCTTCTGTTGGATAAGGATTATATTCAAGACAGAGGTGGAACTGACTCTACGTCATTGGTAGCGACAATATCATCTTTAGAATACACTGCACAATATAAGACAATATGGAATTAAAGTACACACTGCAGTTAAGATAAGTATTCATACTAAAATGCAATCGGCAGTCAAACTTTATAATCATATGATTGGGGATGATATGGTTTAAAATGTGAGCACACATTACAAGGCATATCCCCGAGAAAGGTGGTATGATAATGCATAAAAAACGTTGGAAACTGTACATTATATCAGTGAAGAACTGTTCTTGGGCGGTGGTGGTACATATATTTTGCGTGACATAGTGATACAAAACACACTAAACTAATTTAATCGAGCCATAATTTTGATGTTAATGCAAAAGACGCGCCTTCAAAAATATGAACTAATACAGGGAGAAGCTTATTTTGTATGTGTGACTTAAGCACAAATACGAGCGACACACGAAAGACATGAAAGCATAAGAGGCTCACATTGAATTCCCAATTCGCGTAAAAGAACGTCTGATTACAAAGCACACATACATAGAACATTATATGATGTTAGAATTGGTCTGTCCATACGTATTGCTATTAGTGACGCGAAGACACCCCCCCCCCCAAGGTGGAATCTATGGATAACGAGATCAGAACATATCTCAGTTGTATGGTAAATGACATCTCTAAATTTCAGAAACATTGACGTAGTCACATTCACTATCAAGTAGTGACACTATCATTGTGTCGCCTGTCAGTGCTAAATAACCAGCTATGTGCCTAAACCGTGATTCAATTCCCACCGATAACAAAGGACACGTGTGGCTTAATATAAGATGCAATCGGCAAACGTCTATCGAAAAGATTAGTTTAAACGTACACGAAAACAGCGAACCAGTCTTGTCGGAGGAAGTATATAAAATAATCTGCAACAAATGCAAATGAACCGTATTGCGAAAGATAGGCTGTCTAAAGCAGATATACGATTAAATAATTAACACAGCTTGCCACGTTTGATGATTCTTGAGATTTTACCCTACTTCCTAGCTCTGTACTGCCAATATCATCTACGATACACAAAAGTGGCTATTAATACAGGTAAAAAGACATACAAACTTCTAAACTGATAGCATCTTATGTATACTTTCCACTTTCCTTACAAAATACATATTGGGAAACCTCATTTTTGAGACCCTACATTTTACGGTTGATGAACCGAAAAGGAAGAAAACCTATATGCAACAGTGATTTGAAAAGGACCTGAAACAACCAGGCTATGCTGGCATACTGGCAATTTCGGTTCGAACAGTCACTCAATCACATGAAAAATGTATTATACTAGAACGGCTTATTCTATTTTCATCGATTGTATCAATTTATTTTTAAGAACATGTGTATCATTGAAATGTCAAATTTATTTTGCATGTAATTCATTACATTGTTAAAAGTTGCGTATTGTGGCTCGTATTGCTATTTCAATTATCATATCTCAATTATATAATCCATTCATTTCATGTTTTATTGTATTAATTACTAGATCCGCCAATAACACCGCGGTCGAATATCTCCTAGACAACGATAACCAATAGCATCATCATAGGTGTGTGAATGGGTGGCCGTATCATACTTTATCACCCACCGCCCCGCACATTTACAAAATATGGATGTGTGTGTGTGTGTGTGTGTGTGACTCTATCACTAACACTGAAACTTTAAGCCAAATTTATATCTCGATTTCTCACTGATTATAGCTTCCATCATGGTGATATTTTCTTTTTAAGTGTACCAGTTTCTATATTTTCTCTTATTGCACCAAACCCCTTTTTGTGCTTAAAAGTCACGTCTGTGATTAGCTCCTTCCTGCAGTGTGTCAGACTTTCCACTGTGATAACATCTCCTTACTTATGTATGTCAGGCTTTATATTGCGAAAACGGCTTTTTCCTATAATGTGCTAATTGTTCCGCTTTACATATTTTGATTCACATCGAGTATTGTTAACTTTTATTTTATTTCGTCTATATATTGTTAAGATAATAATGTGGTGTTGAATTGTTTGCTTGCACTACGAAATGAATCATAAATGAATATACATGTAGTCTGACGTTTCATATTTGCTCTAGGAACACGAACTATTCAGAAAATGTACCTAATGTACATATTCTCTGCGTGATCATTTAGTTTAATATCCTGTTGGTGATTTCATGAGCAATACTTATTTCAGTAAAATAATAAACAACCTGATAGAAAAATATCGATTCAATTGAGGAAACATAACCGTTATTGTTACCGTATCAGCTGATATTTACTTTTATGTAAGTGTTATCGATTTTGTTCAGAAAAT
The DNA here is from genome assembly GCA_028554795.2 of Sinohyriopsis cumingii. NCBI lineage: Eukaryota > Metazoa > Mollusca > Bivalvia > Unionida > Unionidae > Sinohyriopsis > Sinohyriopsis cumingii. The sequence goes on from JAPYKE020000031.1 coordinate 7,075,170, forward strand.
ATATCCCATATTGTTACCGTGTCAGATAAAATCTACTTTTATGTAAGTATCATGAATAATAGTAATACTGTTTACCAGCGCAATATTGGCTCTATGGTGCGAACGAAATGTAAAGCTCTTAATGCAATTACATCCGAACTTCCAAAGATGATGCAAACAGTAAATATGAAATAGATTTGTATCCATTAGCGTTTATTTCCATCTCAACAATAATTATTATATGGTGCGTACTGAAATAATCGTTATAGAAATGTGACAGTGACGAACTGAACAAATGTTTCACAAGAAAAATCGCTCAACATAAAGGTAAACATGAAGTAAAATATCAAAAGGAATGATGTTACAATTAAATAAGCGATGTATAAAACATAAAATCTTAAAAACCTCTAATTTCAATACGCCATATAAGCCACATTTTCTCGAAAAGTCCAAACATTTATATAATATATATTAGAAAAATGTCCTACGAACAACATTATATGGCCAGATATAAACTACTGTCTTAGTTCAAAATAGATGAAATTTAAATATTTGCATCGTTCTTATCGAACTTAAATGTTATAGGCATTCCGAAACAAAATGTTCCTTATATATCCATTTATTCTTCAGATAAGCACACACAAACACATACCCCTATATATATATATATATATATATATATATATATATATGTATATATATATATAAACGTATTTACGTATTCAGTCTGTAATAAATAGACAGTAACAAAAGAAAGATTGAAAACAAAAAGCTTTGAAATATTTAATAAATAATTTATTTCCCTGGAAAAACGTTGTAAAAATAAAAAAATACGAAAGAAATTCAATAATAATCCACGAAAAATCCACTAAATAATTTTTAGAAGTCCTATTATTGAAAAAAAACAAACCAATTAATCTTTTAAAAATCCAAACAATTTGAATACAAATTAAACTATAACTCCAAGTGTCACACGATGATGTTTTCCAGTGCTAAGTAAAAGCCCAACTGAGAAAAATCTCTATAAACAAAGGTTACACAGTAACTCGAGACGCAAACCAGATTCCCGGATGAGGGTCACGTGACCACATTCTGAATCATTTAGAATGTATGTACAAGTCTAATGGTACGTAGTCCAGTACAGCTTCGATTTACCGACCATTCACACACCAGAAATCAATAAAAAAGATGTTAACTTGATTCAGTGATTCTGAATCAAGGTCTGAAACTATGTGAAAATTAGAAACAATGTTTCTATCATTATGTATTTATGAAAAGATTCAGGTCAAATTGAATAGTCTGAAAGAGATCAGATTTCTAGCAAACAAAATTACATTACAAGATTTTAAAACTTACAAACAATTAAATTAAATCACACACACACACACACACACACACATATATATATATATATATATATATATATATATATATATATATATATATATATATATATATATATATATATATATATATATAAAGATTCACAGCGAACAAAACACATTTTATTTTCTGACGCACTTTCTGACTGTGAATCAGATGGTACTAAGCTATTTATTGTCGAGGATAAATACGATTTTCATTACATTTACCGCGTGTTGAACGGTAAATTTGGATTTTAAATACATTCAGCGTGTGTTTTATGGCGAAAGGCGATATTAAGTTCATTATGAGTTACCAAGGGTAAACATTAATTGTAAGGACATTCAGCACGTGCTGAAGGGTTAAAGAACATTTTCAGTACATTCAACAATGTTTGAAGATTATACGATTTTCAATACTTTAAGCACGTGTTGAGGGTCAATAAACTAGTCTCAATACATTCAACTCATGTGAAGGGTAATACACGATTTTCATTAAATTCAGGTTGTTATGAAAGTTATTATACTATTTTCAGTTCGTTCAGCACCTGTTCAGGGGTAAATACGATTTTCTATACATTCAGCACGTGTGATGGGAAGTCTACGATTTGCAATACATTCACGAAGTGTTGAGCAGTAATATTCGATTTTCAGTACATTCAACACGTGTAAGGAGTAAAGTTCATTATTCTGACTTTATTTTGGCTTAAAATTGTTAATTTGGATAATTCATACATATTATGAAGAACATAGTTATTTCAGAGTTGGAAAATTGATGCAAGCTCTTGATATGGCCAAGTTTCAGACACAGCAATATGTAAAATTATATTATTTATTTTGACCCTACAACGGACACTTAGGTCTCTTTCTTCTGGCATATAAGTTTTGATTCGTGTTTGGTATGTTTGGGCTTACAAGCAGGTAAATATAAATAATGGATTATTGATACATGCTAAAAAATGTTGCAGAAACTAAATTTTATGAGAAAAAATGAGTTCAACATTTTTGTTTGATCTATTTTATCTTATATTGCTCGTGCAATTTGTGTTCTTAGCTTTTCCATACATTAACCAACTCTATCAATGCATTTAGCTGCCAAATCTGGCCTAGCTAAATATAAATTTGCAATCCATATTATACAGATCGTATCGCGACGATATTAGACAGGCCAAATTAGATTAGTATAATGTACTACATGTTCATAAGTGTCATTCTGATTTTAAAAGTTACAAGGTACGTGTATATATCAATATGTCTTACCACAATGATGTGCAACCGTTTATTGGATTCAATTTTTTAATTTCATAAGGATATGTTTCAGGCATAGCAAGGCATTTTATTTAATTAAGCTCTGCATCACTTATCCTTTGAACTCAAATCAAGAAATCACGAATCTAAGTTAAGCACTGAAATAATCTGTAAATTACTAAGTTATGTTGTCGACCCAAAAAAACACGTTTCGGATGGAATGACCAACCGCGAATAAGAGGTTGCTAAGCGGTTCATTGTTGAGGATGAATACGACTTTCATTAGATTCAGCAAGTGTTGAATTTAAAATAGAATTTAATTGCCTTTAGCACGTTTTGAAGGGTAAAATAGGATTTTACAGTCATTTCGCCAACTTCACGTGTTGTAGTTAAAATGCGATTTTCAGTATATTCCGATAATTAGTTGCAATTTAACAGTAAAGTAATTCTGATCTTTTAAGCTACCAGATAATATGCCCATATTTAACATTAAGATGTTTTATTGAACTTAGTTATTTAATTTCATAAGAATATGTTTTACATATATCATAGCAATGTATTCGATTAAGCTGCGTTTTTTTGTTTGAAATTCGTATAAAAATAATTAATCTACGTTTGGTATTTCTTAGCCTGGATATTGTCTCGGTTATAATAATAATAATAATAATAATAATAATAATAATAATGAAGACTTTGTATAGCGCCTAATCTTTAGAAGCTCTAAGAGCTTTGCAAAATTAGACAACACCTATAAGTAGTGAATGGGGATACCCCATTCACTACTCCTATAAGATAAGAAACACATAATGATATGGTTACAAAAACAAACACCATGAAATTAGAAAAAATAAAAAAAACACGCTGAGAATATTTAAGGTATTAAACATTATTTGGTCTTTAAGTTTGTTCTTGCAGTCGACATAAGTGAATTTTGAGAGCACTCTTGAATTGGAGCACTGTGTCGTTGTGTCTAAGTTCAGTGGGCAATTTATTCCACGTTGCTTGGCCCTGGTATGCAAAAGACCGCTGTCCATATGACTTTGTTTTTATAGTGGGAATAATGAGTATACAATTGTCAGAAGAGCAGCGTATGTATCTTGCTGGTGTGTACACATGGGAGAGGTCGGATAAGTATGCTGGACTAGATATATAGGTATATAGCCTTCTGCTTCTAATATTTGATATTCGTTATCTAGCCGAAACAATTTCCATTTCCAAGAGTAGCCGCTACTGTATAAAATGGGCTGTTTATCGGACTACGGGCCATTGGAGCTGGGCGAGAATGCACATGGTGGAACGGGCAAGCTGCTTCATATTTTTCATGGGCTAACGGGCAATCAGATAATTATTTAAACGAGGAGAAATGTGGGCAACTAACATCTTACAATGGATTTCAATACAATGACATTTTTGCGATAATCAGCTTCCTTATATTTGTCAGCGATATATATGAGTCGATAATTGTGAATATTAAGGTTCTGAATATTGCAAATTTAACGTTTAGGAACACCATGGTAATATGATCTCGCATGCTTTATTAAGCTTTGATAATATTTAATATTGCATGAGACTAGCAATTATCAAGTTAAAAGTGATGCACTTCTCCAAACATGTCTCAATCTCAATGCCATTTTGATTCCTCATCAATTTGTCGTTTCTTTAAACGTACTTTCCAAATATTTTCAAACATATAACATTATATGACCTGCTAAAAAAAACACATGATCAGTAAAATATTGATTTTGTATTTTAAAAGGAAAAATGTTTTTAATCTGAAAGAATAGGTATCGCTGAGAGAATAATAAAAACAATAAACGAGAATTTTGAAAAACTGTGTCGAGAAAGGAAAATGAAATAAGAAAACCAGATTTAACAGAGTATATATAGAAACAAGACAAAGTAGTAAAACTAGAATTTTATAAAATAGTATAGAAAAAGCAAAAATTGAATAATCAAACTAGAAAACTCGAGTAAAGAGCACATATAAAAGGAAAATGGAATTAATAAAACATAAGTTTTAAAGGTATTATAGAGCAAAGAGGTACAAAATAGATAGCCATTGAAATGTTCCACTATGAGAAATCTAAGACATAATCTGTTCTCATGGCTAAAAGAAATATGACCGTTTGTATGTAAAGACGCAAAGAGCCTGATACAATCATTTCTTGGTGATATAAAAATGTGAGACAAAACCAGAAAAATGAACAAAAAAATTGCGGGACTCACACACACACACACACACACACACACACACATATATATATATATATATATATATATATATATATATATATATATATATATATATATATATATATATATATATAACCACATTGTAAAGAATCACTCCGACAAATCAAATTCTTCAAAAGTAAAGAAAATAATTATTTGAAATATTTGGGATATTTATCCGAATTTGATACAATGTTTATAGTCAATGTAATTGCATAACCTTTAAATACTAAAAGAACAATATGTACATATTAGACAACTACAGTTACTGCGATAGCCCTGAGTTTTCAGGTGCATTATATCTGCCAGCGCACTTGTGAGCAGACATGTGTATCTCTTGCTTACAAATAACGTTTAAATAATGGGAATGTTCGGCAACTTCAGCAGTAACGTGAATTATTGTATCACCAAACGCGTAGCATTTCAACGTGAACCAGTGCTGAATTAAGGTCTTACATGGCGCTAAGCAATGAAAATACTATGGTGCCCCGCCGCCTCCTACAAATTGTGATACTTTAACCCTCAATATTGAAAGCTAAAATGGTGTGAAAACTCCAGTGTTCCCATTTTTCAAATCAAAATACTCGCACAAGAAGATCGAAATGGTTAATAGGTAACCCGGCCCTGATCTGAACTTGTGAACATTCTGCTGGGATATCCTTTTAACAACCACTTCGCTGGAAGAATTTCACTGACTCTGTGGGATGACTTTTGCAACATCTTAATTATTTTCAACTGCCACTTTCATTTTTATTAGAGCCACTACATGAGCGACTTATGTACGTCATATTTCAGGGTTTTCTCTATGGTCTATTGAAGATACGGATCAGGGGTTATATGTAAACAGCGGTAATATTATTGCTTAAGCATAGAAAGAATGTCTGCAAAAGATTCATGTAAGTGTGAAGTGTATGACTTTGGTACTAATCATTCCTGCGTTAGGCATTTTGAATAATTTTAGTGTTTAAACGGGAACGGGTAATTGATGTAACCGGTTTAGGTAGAAATTACAAACAAGTATTAAATTTATTTATACAAAGGAAGAATTAACAACTACTAGTTTGAAAACAAAAAAACATTGAAACACATGTCATATCTACAGAAGTGTAGTGGATCATTCCAAAAGCAAACATGACATAAAATCAACCTTTTGTAATGATATGAGCTTGTTATTACACATTTAGTTGAATAAGTTAAATCGTGTCAAAGTAATTGCACAGTGTTCCTCTTACTCGGAGGCGTGAAACAAATATCCAATTTATTCTCGAAAGCAGCTAATAGGTTGCAGTCCATTTAAAGCATTATTCATGTCAAATAATATATTGCAATCATAAGATAATGTAGAATAATAAATCTTTACTTCAAAGTACATCGTCCATACATCCAATTTAAATTAATCACGCAAAAACGTTTAAATAAACACAAAGCAATTTGTTCAAAATAAATAGCATGATTACAGTGACAGCTGGATAATGAAACAAATATAGCAAAAACTCTCTGGAGTTATTGTAATCACTTTTACAAACAATGTTGGGAACGAAGTCAGCTAGCGTTTATACAAGATCAAAATATGTTTCGTTGACTTTTTTTTAAATGTGTGTTTATGTAGTGGCGTTTCACCAAATGAAGAAATACGAGTCCCCCATTATTGTAGCAATGGTTCAACTTTTTAAGCTTTATTTAAACAGTATCATTCTGAGATGTTCAGTTTGCTAAATTGTCTCCACCGGAAGAATCAATAGCCTGTAAGGGGTATATGCAACATTGTATAAAGGAGACAATCTATACAGGCAATCTGGTTCATCTAATATAGTTAGCTATATTTCTTCATTCCAATGTATAAGTTGATGCCCCAGTGCTAGACATCAATAAATACTGCCACACTGCAGACATGGTAACGATTTATGACTGAAAAATTCTTTATCCTTAAAATCCCAAACACATACACGTATACCTTGGTTGTTAGATACGATTTTATCTATATTTTAGATCATATTTAAATAGCTTTAGGCTTCAAATCTTGAGGCTGAATTGGTCTGTACGTAGCTGTTGATATTCATCGTGACACACCCGTGTGCGTGTTAATTGTCAGCAGATATATAACTTTGATTCAAGGTCAGAGGTTATGCTTTCTTCCGTTGGCAAACACGGTTGATACAAGCATACTTTTCAGCCCACAAAAAAAAATAAAAGAATCATTATTATTTCACTCTAGTTACGAGACATGCAAATCATTATTAATTGTCGATAATGATATTTAATTCGTTGAAACGATACATAGTTTATACTTGAAAATAAGTTTCCTTATTGCACTAAAATAAAAATAAAGCTGTAAGTTCCCTGGATCCTTTTGATAAAGACAATAGTGAACATGGACCTTTGCATGCTTATTTCTCTCAATAGAAAAGCAATTATTTCTGAAAAACAGAGAATATTAAGACTTGTTAAAAACTATTTTGAATAACGTCGTAAGATTGTCATCTTATCCGAGTATTTCCGGACAATTATCTTCGGCAATCAAAATCAGTTAAGGAATTAATATTTCATAGCATGTGTATTCTGCCATAATGTTTATATACAAATACATTCGCAAAAACAAGTGCTTGTGTTAACGATAGCTGAAAAACCGATATTAATAGTACGGTCAGATATTGCATTTTGTGGTGGCGATGATGGACCTAGGATGATAATGAAAAACAGCCAGAAGACGTTTCATTACCAGTGTACTGAAATCAACCAAGTGCCTAATGGAAACATACCTTTGTGTTTAATGTCAAATCCGAGTATTCTTGAAATTGTATTAACAATTGGCTTCTTAACTTGAACGATAACCAAATGATTTCAGCCCGTGAAAATTTAAAATCATTACCTTGGTCTATTTAGTTTTGTATCCATTTGTTTTATTGATGGATCTATTTGTTCTAGGAAGAAGCATACAAATGGCTGTAATTTTAATGTTTTACATGAAGGAAAGAAATGGGAAACGTCTCACATTTGGTGTGTTGCTGTAGACATTCACAACATAATATAATGTATTAGGACATGCGTACGCACAAAATGATACTTGTCTTCATAGTTATTTTGGAGGAACAATGTTGTTATACGCGGCCAGGCAATCAAAATGGCGGATATGGACGTGCACTCATTTGTGACGCCACGTGAAAACAACGGAAGATTCAGTCAGTATTCTGCTGTTGCAACTGAATTTGCAGCCCTTGTGAATACTTTACCTTTCCTTTTCACTAGGCCAGCGATTGGCTAGGCTGTTATCCAATCAATATTGAGCATGTTTTTAGCCAGGTGGATAAGATTATCAAAACCTGATATCTCGAACATCTTTAGCTATAAAGTTAGAAAAATCTAAAAACAAGTACACCAGGATTCACATAGTATCCCTTAACTCAGAAAGTTTGTCAAAAGTACTTGAGAATGGCATAGACTTCAAACGTTGTTTAGCTATCGATATATCGCACGATATACCGTATTTGAAGGCAACATCAGTGGAATAGCAAAACTAAAGATACTGAAGGTTGGCTGAAAAAGTTTGTTTAATCACGTTGACGCAAACTATCGCACATGTATCAGAAACAACATTTAGGGAAGACCCTTATGATTAAAGATTTGTTTAGTGGATGCTTTTAATGATGTGCTAAGTGAAAATGTAAGATTACCTCCCACCCACCCCTCCTTTGATATAATACTGCCCATCTGTAAGATGTTACTTAACACTGTGTCACACACAGATTCTCACAACAGAGCAAGCAACAAGTGTATGAGTCTGGACTTAGGTCGGCATTTCAACAATTTCCAAGGACCACGCGATAAAAGCCGTTGTCCTCTGAAGAGCATTTAAACTCGCAAATACCACAACTAAGAGTCACTCACTAATGAGCCCTAAGTGGATGTTGGAGTTGCCGTAGATCGGTACTTTCCGCCATGCGCCACGATGCCCTACCAAATCACCTAAGAGTTGTATCGCTAAACACATACACCTACAAAGATCCCGAGAATTCTCTATGTTCAGATATTAGAGAGTCTAATTCACGAAATTAATCAATGCAAGCATAACGTCTCGTGAGCAATGTTGTATCTTACGGCGTCTGCTCCTAGTAACAAGCCACTTATTCAGATGGAGAAATATTATCCCAACAATTACTTCCCAATACTCAAACAAACGAAATGTCACAACAATCGAATGATTTTTCCTCAGCATTTTGTAATTTATATACATTCGTAATATGATATACTATAACAGAGATGTATTTGAATGATTAACCAGTTTGACATAGATTTGTTTGTCCTGAGGTATTACTGGAACATCATAACATACATTAATCGTGATGCTTTAAAATGCATTGAGAGTCCATACTACCACAGTGATAAATGTAGCATAATCCATGCTAATACAGTCCTAAATATATTGATGTTTATGATAACACTGTCTTACTTGCACGAGTCCATGATAACGCCGTCTTAAGCGCAATAAAGTCCATGATAAAACTGTCGTCAATACATTTAGAATCGACGATAACATCGTCATAAATGCAATAAAGTCCATAATAAGATCGGCATAAATACAACAAAGTCCATAATAACACCGGAATAAATGCAACAAAGTCCATAATAACAACGGCATAAATGCATAAAGAGCCTTTTATTAGATCGTCAATGATAACAGTCATATCTGCATTACAAAGTTCACGAAAACAACGTCATAGACAAATTTCATTTACAGATTTTGTACATTGTACAGTTTGATGGGTCTTGCTCAGAGTGTTTTGAATTGCTATAAGATAGAATATTTTGATTCATAAATATGCTAGACCTACTCTTACAATTGTAATTACCATTTTAAATTTTTCAATCCTCACCATTTTAAATTTTTCAATCCTCACTAATAGCGACTCAATAAATGTCAATCAATATCATTTAGGATACATCGAGTACAAGCCAGGAAATACACATAAAGGTTGTGTAGATTTTCCAGAAGTTTTTTTCATCACAAATTGAAATGCCACTAGAATAAATATTTTAACTCATCCAAATATAACACTGGCTTAAATGTTTAAACTTGCAATGTATTGAATGATAAACTAGGTCTAATGCAGGTAAATTCACACTTATATCTATATATACACTGAAAGTGAATTGTGAGTATTGGCATAACTACTAAGGAAGGGTCACGTGGTTTATATCTTGCCTTCATATATCCTCCAATCTTAATCTAACTGTAGTTGAGATTTATTGACTGGGAAAATACAGTTTAATATGTTGCGATTTAACATGTACTGTCAGATTCCATAAGCTTTGCAATCATGAACACATACTCGGCGAGGATCCGAAGTTTGTATGCCATGTTTTTCCATATTATTGTCAACACATTGACTTCTGGTAAGTGGTTATAACCTTGATGTGGAAATTTGTTGGGCTTTGGGAAAAAAGTTTAGAAAGATATATATATATATATATATATATATATATATATATATATATATATATATATATATATATATATATCGTTTCAATGGCACGTATGTATAATCCTGGTAATATTACTCTTCATGTATAGCAGTCTGATATTTGTTCAAAAGTCAACTATTTGATTAAGAATTATTTGTATTTGTGAGCTTAATTGTTATTCCTAATGTATTTTGCCTTTTCCAATTTTTCGCTATAAAATGAAGTTTGTCATCTAGTTATCGGATATAAATACTGTTGTTCGTCCAGAATGAGATCAAACAAAGAAAATGATTACGTTCTGTGTGTAATACAGTGTTAAAGAAACTAATCCAAATATAGACGGGTAGACAATTGTTTATTTTTATTTTCCTTTTTGTTGCCGTATTTTATCAGATACGTGTACTAATGCTAAACAGCTCCAAATAATTCGTTTTCCAGTAGCTTACATGGATATACGTATCACACACAAATGTTATCCTTCTTCTAATGTCATGTATGCAGACCGCACCAGCTGCTAACGTTTTAATTCTCGTAATATCATGTCTGAAATCTGTAATATCATGTCTGAATCTGTAATATTATGTCTGAAATCCGTAATATCATGTCTGAAATCCATATGTCCAGTTGGTGTATAGCTACCTTAAGTATGATGTCTGAGAAAGTATATTACGTTTTCTGAGCTGGTATGATATTACCTGAATTGCATTCGGACGACACTCGGCAAGATGTATAATCACAGGATATACAAAAATCCAATTAGAAGTATTGTAAAGCTTCTCTAAAATACACAACAAATTTTCCCAAAATTGTTTATCATCTGTGCTCAGGCACGTACCGTGCCCCCATATATCGTCTCTTCCAAGTAATGAGGCCGCCTTTAACTAAAGACCGCATTGTCTTTAATACCTTTCTAGTGAAATGTTAGATAAATTATTTGCAAACGCAAAACTTGTCCTTGATACATTTTTATAATCAATGGTACAACTACAAAGTTTTTGGGGCATTTGCGTTATCCTGCGCAGCAGGAAATAAAGCTGGTGCGAAGCAAACAAATATAAAAAAGTCATTCCCACGTGATGTGAATATTTATATCGGGAAAGCTTTAAATGCATTTATCATTTACCATTTGATGAGACCGATACGTGTCTTCAGAATGGGTATGAGCAAGATGGATACAGGAATATACGGATCTCAAAATTAATATCTGGAGTGTGGGTACAGACTAACACAGGTCTTTAGAATCGGTATGAGCAAGATGGCATCAGGCTAATACGGATCTCATAATTAATATCAGGAATGTGGGTACAGACTAATACGGGTCTTCAGAATTGGTATGAGCAAGATGGATACATGAATATACGGATCTCAAAATTATATCTGGAGTGTGGGTACAGACTAACACAGGTCTTTAGAATCGGTATTAGCAAGATGGCATCAGGCTAATACGGATCTCATAATTAATATCAGGAATGTGGGTACAGACTAATACGGGTCTTCAGAATCGGTATGAGCAAGATGGATACAGACTAATACGGGTTTCATAATCGTTATCAGCAATATGGTTATAAACTTACTCGGATCTTCAAAATTGTTATTGGGGGCATGGGTACTATCCTGATCGTGACTTCTTCTTGTCATAGACACGCATGAGAGTCCTACATTTTGACAGACTCGCGTCAACACAAACAAGAGGGGTTAAATGCAGCATTTCTCAGTTGAATTTAGATAACCCTGTAGTAAAATGATGCATCCTAAGGCTTAGAGATATAAAAGAATGTGAAACAAATTATTCACCACCCTCAGCCCACATTTACTCACCGTACATCTACACAGACATGGGATGAGTTGGAGAATAACAGTCATATATATATAATACTTTCATTCCATGACTTCAGCATTGCATAGCCAAAGAGAATAAAGTTTTAAGGAGTGTAATCTTTGCTTTGGCAAGACGGTTTTTAAAGAGTTTAATATTTATTAAGCAACATGGACTTTGAAGAGAGTAATCCATGCTTCGGCAAGACAGATTTTAAGGACTTTAATCGTTTTTTCTTCTTACTTCTAAGAGATTCTTATTTCAATACGAATATTCACTGCATTGCACGATATCGGATTTATTGATACAGCCTATGGGTATATCGATTGTTTTATTTGTGGCATAAAGCAATAAACTTATATTTGAAAAGCAACAGGAAATGCTGAAGTTTTGTATATAAAAAATTTATCTTGAATATCGCGATAATCGTTTATTCATATAGCAACACATCTATTAAATATCAAATTATTTCACTCGGACTGATGAATCCTTACAACAAAACTATTTTCAGGAATTTACTTCACCCGCACTTTATCATTTATATTGTGTTTAAGCTAAGCATTTAAAAAATGATCTTTGGTATTGTACATTTTTAGTTTCACGGAGCATCAAGGTTATATCATTCACTTCAGTTCCGTGCCCACACTCCTATTCGTGAGTGTTGCCATAAACTTGACAAATTTCAATGGCGTGTGCTCTGTCACATATATCGAGATGTCGTGCTAGCTACCCATTTATATTGTGAAGCTCTTTGCTGTTTAAGTTATTCATTTTCCTTTGCTCAGAATCCATATTGACTCGTATTGAAAGAAGCAACAGCTCTCTCAGTCAAATCACAATTTCATGACATACAATTTATTCAAGCGCACATTGTACGATACAATATATGTGTAAATTTGTATAAATTTTTATTGAGCAAGTTTTGGGATTCATCCCTCTTTTACACATTTTATTGCATTCTTTATCCTTCGGACGTGAGCTAGTAATTTTTCATTGCCTTGTTGACAACACGTACTGCTACAGTGTCTGATTCTTTTCATTATTCGTCGACTTATTTTATAATTTACAGAAATTACAAACACTAAATGGGATTCGGACCATGATTTTGTAAATAACCTTGACACAGCAACGATCCTATGGAAAAGGAATAATATCTCCTTGGTCAATTGTGGCGTCCTCTGCAACCAGAATCCGTCTTGTTGGTCTTTCTTCTATCATTCGAGTTTGCGGATGTGTCTAGCATCAATGTCCTTCAAAAGAGGTCTACCACCTGATGAGATCCAACAAGGATGGAACTACTATACAAGTATGTCAGTTTCAGGCTGTTGTCTGTTATTGACTACTGTAATGTATTACGCATGCCCAAATAACCACTTCAAGTTTTGTGTTCCAAATAATTTAATACAACACATCCATATGCGTATGTCTAAGGAAAGAAACGGCTCCGCCCAATATAAATAAATGAATAAAGTCATAATGTGGACTTCGAGTACAAAAGAAGCTCGTAGGAATTAAATTGAGCACGATTTTTTCTGTAACCGGTAAAGGTTGAATTTCGATGTCACTATCAGTTGAAAATGATATTAAAACTGTTGGGTAGATGTTCGGGGCCAAGCGATTTTCACAGGGCTGCTTTGAACACAACTCCAATGTTGATGGTGTAAATTAAGCAGTTGTTGAAACTGGTACGAAACAAATAATAATAATAATAATAATAATAATAATAATGAGTACTTTGTATAGCGACAAATCTTTAAAGGCTTTAAGTTCTTTACAACATTAGATAACACCTATAACATAAAAATACATATATAACGATATGATTTAAAAAAGTCAAACACCATGAAGTTAGAAAACATCAAAACATGCTGAAACTATTTGAGGTAGGAAACATTATTAGGTCTTTAACTTTGTTCTTGCAGTTGAAATAAATGAGGTTTAAGAGCACTCTTGAATGGGATCACTGTGTCTTTGTGTCTACGTTCATTGGATAATTCGTTGTACGTTGCTGGGTCCTGGTATACAAAAGAACGTTGTCCATATGACTAAGTGACACACAAGTATTTTAGCGGCATGAACTGAAAGATATTAGCGAATGGACCTGATGCGTCCCAGCTCGAGATATGCAGCCTTGCATATGTTCATGACATGTTGGTGCAATGTGTAAATACTGTCCAGAGTAACATCTAGATTTCGTACTGACTGTGTGAATTTAATGTTGGTGTTGCTGATATTTATTGTTTGAGGTAAAGGATATGAATGAGAAAGTCTTTGTGTTGCGATCAGAATGGTCTCAGTTGTATCATCATTCATCTGCAGCTTGTTACGTGCCATCCATGATTTCACATAAGAAATGCACCTCTCTACGCCTTGGATGGCAGCATCAACTTCAGTTGGGTGGGTATATTTGTATATTTGGGTGTCGTCAGCGTACAAATTGTTGAGACACTGGGTGATGATCTATGCAACTTGAGAGCAGCTGAGTTTATATAATGAAGAGAACAGGCCCAACAACAGACCCCTCTGGAACACCACAACATAGATCATCTGGGTTGGAGTGTGTTCCATTCGCGGACATAATGTGTGTCCTGTTGACCAAATAGGATTTGAACCACAGTAAGGCTGTATCACTAATGGAATTTAACATGGGAATACACTCTGGGCTAGTATAGCGTCAAGGGGAACTGAACATGGGAGCACAGGATATCGAATATAGCGTCAAGGGAAATTGAACATGGGAGATGGATAGAACACAGAAAATAGACAACAGACATTTAAAAAAAAGAAATTAGACATGAAAGTTAATTTCTTTTCGAGGCATATGAATGGCCCTGAAAAGGGCCTTTGGTTTTATGTCAACATACCATACTGTGAACATCGCTTAGGTGTCCTTCTTTTCCTTAAACTCTGTCTCACTTCTGGTCCGTAAATCAAAACCCTTTAAACAGCCTTGTCTTTCTACGTAGATTCTTCTTTTCCACACACATGTATCCGTCATCTTGACAATAGTCCACGAGGATCGGACATACATCGGTAAGTCCGACCGGAACAGCATTGAAGAGACGAGAGTGGAGGATTCCACGTTGGTCCACATCTTGGTGACGAGAACAGGTGAAGGAATGCAGCGAACTGCGGTTATTTGTAGGGAAAGGTAGGATCGAAATGGATTGAGATGGTTGACCAATCCAAACACACGTTACAAAATTCACCATTCGTCCAATCGGAAGAGAGCAGTCCATGACGTCATATTCCCTATATAGAGTCGCTACCGTTTGTGCGCAGTCAGTCCATGCGACACAGCATAAACATGACGCAAACTCAGAAGACGATGAATTGGGGTGCACCGGCCGTGGAAACTATATAAGTGAACCCGGACTAACTTCCAGAAAAGGTGAATTGGGATTTTGTGGATTTTCTTTCGAAAGAATTTGTTCCTCAACCATTATCTTCGCTACCTTCTCCCTCTTTACCACACGTGGAGAATTTTAAACAGAGACAGAAAGAAGAATTGGAGAAATTTATACAACACCGAAAGGAAGCAGAACAAGCTTTTCTCCTACAACAGCAAGAAGAAGAGCTAAGAAAGAAACAACAAGAAGAAGCAGCAGCAAAGAAACAAGAGGGTGAAAGTCAAACGGTTACGATACTGTTAGACATATTAGCGGAGTTAAGAAGACTGAAACAAATGTATCAGACCTTTTTATTACGACCGAAGAGAAAAAGACCTTCCCTAGCTAAACAACCCATCCCTGTGATAACACCTACCATACCACCCTTAATGATTTCTACCAAATCATCATCGACAGTACGCAGTCCAGAAGTAGGCCTTGGCCGTGGCAAACGCTTAAGACAGTTAAAGTTGAATGCTTGCTAAGTTTGTTGTTTAAACCAATAAATAACCAAAGGCCCTTTTCAAAAAGCCCTTTTTCTACCCATATAGTACGTGTGAATGTATGAATGCGTGAGTGTAGATTCTTATTCTAAAAATCAAAACCAAGAGACACATACTTTCTCTAGACTGTCTATTCTGGTACAAATTTTACAATCCAATTCACAACACAACATATCACTTTAAAAAGTTTATAGAATTCTTCTTTGTCTGTCTTCACTCTCTTTTTTTTAATGTCTTCACTTTCACAGCTTTTTCCTCCTCTTCATCCTCACTTTCTTCCCTTCTTTTTTTTTCTTCATGTTTCTGTTTCTTCACCTGTCTGCTTTCTTCCTCTTCTTCCTCTCCATAACACCCCTCTTCTTCTTCTTGCTCCTTTTGTTTCTTAGAGCAATCTGGAGACCAATGTCCTTTTTCTTGACAATGATAACAGGTATCTTGACTTTTGTCTTTTCTAACCCCTGTTCCCTGTTTTTTTGACGGTCTGGACACTCTGAAGACCAATGTCTTTTATTCTTACAGATATAGCAAGTATCTTGACTTTTATCTCAAAAGGAGGGTGAGTAGTCCGTCGGCTTATCTGAAGAAAATTTTCTGATGACCCCTCGCAAAGCTCTGATGAAAAGTTCGATCTGTGTAGTCTCGTCCATTGTTCTGTTCGGTTTGAGAGTGAAATGAATAGTGGTCTGTCATGGATATAAAGTGACCCATGATGTTTCGCATGTAGTCATTTGACTTTTTGCAATCAAGATGAAACGATCGAATCAATTCGAGAAGAAAGAAGAAGAGGAAAGTACGAGGCAGAAACGTGATCTATCGCCTCGTACCGTAGCTGAAGTCTTGCCACAAATTCATGCCAGTGATTTTGAAGATGACATGAGTGAACCAGAATCCAGACCCATCGATTCTACACCCAGTTCAAGTTCACCAATAAACCCTGAAAAGTACTATCACATTCTAGAGACCGAAAAGCGCTCCTCCAGAAAATTTAGAACCACGTCTTACATCTACACAGTGAAGTTTAAAGATTTCAAGTCTGACGTACCGTTGGAGAAAGCAGAAGGGTTCATCACCGAGATATGGAATTCTTTGCTCACCACACTAAAGAAACAATGCCAATGCAAAGAAGACGATCGCTTGAGACTTTCCATACAACACGACAGCTTGAAATCCCTGTCTGGATCGAGTTTAGCTGCCCTGCAGAATTCACCCCTTCCAAAGTCATGGACAAGATTCAACACTTTCAACAATCTAATGACCAGTTTCACATCACCGATGGAAAAGCCACACTGTTCATGACCCACGTCTCTCCTTCCCAAGGGATTGGACACAAAAGGTCTTATTGGTGGACGACCTTCGCAGCATTAAGCGCAGACTCGTCCGAATTAATAACTCTCAAGACCATATGTGTTTAGCCCGAGCAATCGTGGTGGGACGAGTGTACGCCGACGAGAACGACATTATAGAATGGAGAAGAGCCTGGAAAACAATTCAACAATCCGACCAAGCCAAACAACGAAATGAAGCAGAATTCCTGTTCCAACAAGCTGGACTGTCCAAAGACACGCCCTGTGGCATTCCTGAGATGCAAAAGTTGCAAGATGTCCTAGCTCCACGCTACAGCTTTAAAGTACACCCTCAACAAGTGCGTGGGCCTCTGTTGTTTCGTGGTCGAGATTTTAAAGATGGAAAATACAGTCACGTCTATCACCACCATGAACATTTCGATACCATTACCACCATCACTGGATTCCTGGGATACATATATTACTGTGAGAAATGTGACTATGGCTATAACGATCGAGAGCAACACAAACATTGTGGATCGAAATGCTCAAAATGTTTAGCCTCTCATCCCTGTCTGGACAAAGGACAAGAAAGAGCACATTGTC
The DNA here is from genome assembly GCA_028554795.2 of Sinohyriopsis cumingii. NCBI lineage: Eukaryota > Metazoa > Mollusca > Bivalvia > Unionida > Unionidae > Sinohyriopsis > Sinohyriopsis cumingii. The sequence continues at coordinate 7,093,047 of JAPYKE020000031.1, forward strand.
CTGTTTGTCTGCACACTTCTGTCAGCCCTGCCTGTTACCAACATCTAAAGACACAAGGTTCAGAGCAGAAATGTGCTTGCCAACTGCTGAGATTGTGTCCTACGTGTGGACAAGGCATACTTACCAATAGTGCCAAGGCACACGTGTGTTCAGGAAAGAAAAAATGTCACATTGTCACCAAATCGTGGATTTGGAACATCAATGATACATGCAAAAATACCAACACCAACAAGAGAAAAATGAAGACTACAAGAAGAAAGGGATTTTCATCTTTTTCGATTTCGAATGCATGCAAGAGACCGGCATTCACATTCCTAATTTCTGCGTGGTTCATCGAGCGTGTGAAAAGTGCATCCAAGAACCTATCTTGAGCTATTGCCCTCACTGTAGCAAGATTCCTGGGGAACGTGAAAAAATCTTTCAGGACCGAACACGTTAGCCGAATTCGCCCAATGGGTCTTAGACCCCATCGACAAGACGTGGAGCCAATAGGACATCAAACATTACGGAGATTGTCATTGTAATGCCACGGTGATGGCTCACAATTTATCGGGATACGATGCGACAGTTTCTTTTGAGGTACTATACGGAACAAGGAACCGAACGTCCTAAAGTGACTTTGAACGGAACCAAAATCATTTCCATGCAAGTGGGACAAGTACAGTTTAAAGATTCGATGAGTTACTTGGCCATGCCTTTGAGTCGAATGCCTAAAACGTTTGGAATGACAGAAATGGCCAAAGGCTACTTTCCTCACTTTTCAATACCGAAGCCAATCAACATGCCGTTCTACCCCATTTACCTGAGGCTCACTATTACGACGCCGACAACATGTGTACCGAACAACGAGAAGCTTTCTACGCTTGGTACCAGACCCATGCCTCGGACGCTTTCGACTTTCAGGAAGAAATGTTAAAGTATTGTCGTTCCGACGTGGCCATTTTACGACGTTGCTGTGGAAAATTTCGAGAATTGTTCATGGAACACGGAGGGGTAGATCCTTTGAAAGAAGCTTGCACCATTGCCAAAGCGTGTTGCTTGGTGTACCGACAACGATTCATGCCTGAAAGCACCCTGGGTGTCATCATCCCTGAAAAAACCAACTATGTCAAGCGTCAATATTCGGTCAAAGCCCTACGTTGGTTAAATTACTTGTGCGACAAGGAAGACAAATGGATTCAACATGCTCGCAAGGGAGGGAGAGAAAAGACCATCGGAACGTATTCGTTAGATGGCTGGGACTTAGAAAACCCCAAGATCGTGTACGAGTTTAACGGCTGCTTATTTCACGGATTTCCCGTCTGTTACCCTGATCGCGGCATAAAATCAGTTTTTACAGCGAACCATGGAAAACCTGTACCAGGACACTTGTCAGCGACGTTTGAAGTTAGAACAGGAAGGATACCAAGTGGTGGAAATGTGGGAACACGAGTACGATCACCGTTTGAAAATCGATCCCGAGTTTAAACGCATCGTGGGAAGTTACCAGTGGGTGGACCCCCTGAACCCGAGGGACAGTTTGTATGGAGGACGGACCAATGTCACCTGTTTGCTGTACCAAGCCGACGAAGAGAAAGGAGAAGAATTCAAATATTTGGAAGTATGTTCCCTGTATCCTTACGTGTGAAAATATTGTCGCTTTCCTGCAGGGCACCCACAATTGCTGACGGAACACATTGACGTAAACCACATTCGACAATACGAAGGTTTGATCAAGTGCAAAGTCTTGCCTCCCACGGACTTGTACCATCCTGTTTTACCTCACCATTGCCAAGGCAAGCTGATGTTTCCTTTGTGCCGTACTTGTGCCGAAACGTGCAACCAAGACCAGCCTTGTCAGCACACTCAGGAAGAACGTGCCTTGACGGGGATGTGGATCAGCGTTGAATTGTTGAAAGCTCTGACATGAGATGCCAACTGTTAGAAGTGTACGAAATTTGCCACTTTCCCAAGACACAACAATACCACAAGGGTGACCCCAGTTAGAAAGGCATTTTCGCAGACTACGTGGATGCCTTTTTGAAGCTAAAACAAGAAGCCAGTGGCTATCCTTCTTGGTGTCACATTCCCGAGGTCCAAAAGACATTCAAAGACAAATACTGGGAACAAGAAGGCATGACTTTAGACCACATCGAGAAAAACGAAGGCAGGTCATCGTTTGCCAAAGTGATTATAAATTGCTTGTGGGTGTAAAATGGCACAATAACCGTGTTTACCCAAGACGGAGTATTTGACAGAACCTTCCCGCTACTTCCAGATGTTTCACGACAAAACCAAATACATGAAACACTTGGACGTCGTTCGTGAGGATTTTATCATGGACAATTACGAAGAAGATCTGGACTTTGTAGAAGACGACGCATTTGGAAATGTCATCATTGCGGCTTACATGACAGCTCATGCTCACTTAAAATTGTACGAAGCTTTAAAACTGTTAGGGAAACGCGTCCTGTACTTTGACACGGACAGTTGCATCTACATCGAGCGTCCGGGTCAACGTCACCCTGACATCAAAGGAGACCGTTTAGGTGCCTGGACAGACGAGCACCCCGACGTCAAGATTCTAAGTTTCGCGAGTGGCGGTCCTAAATATTACGGCTACGAATACCGGGACACACAAGGAGAAGTGCACACGGAGTGCAAAGTGAAAGGATTGACTCTGAATTATCGTACCAGTCGAGTGGTGAACTTTGGTGTATTGAAAGAAGCAAGAAGATGAAAACTTTAAAGTGACCACCTACCAGCGAAACACGATTGTACGTTTACCTACTCACCAAATCATCAGTTGTCCCTTGGAAAAAATCTATCAAATTGTGTACCAGAAGCGAGTGCGACTTCCCAATCACTTCACTTTGCCGTATGGACATGTCGGTATTGGTCTGTATAAAAAGGGACAATGTCCAAGATCGATAGTTCATTGTGACTACCAAGACCAATCGAACAAGATGAATCCTTTGAAAGAGACATCATTCAAGTTTGGGGATTGTAAAAAGGTTTTACCTTCCCATAGTGTGACTAATATTGGATGGATAAGACCGATGCATTGCGACGAAAAATGTCCGGAAGGACACTGTAACTGTCCATGCGGTTACCATTGTAATTGCGTAACGGAGTTTGCAGACCAGTGCGATTGTGAGCCTTGCGATGGGAGCGATGCTGTACGCTGTGACCTCAGTGATGCAGTAAAGCAACATGGGAACTTTGTTCTTACTACACCTATCATGGAAAGTGATGCTGTACGTGTCAAACCTGATGGATGCGAAAGCGATGCTACTCGTCCTATTGGACCGTTTACTATTTTTCATGGTAAATGTGGATGTCAACCTTCTCGTCCACCGCCCTACCGATGTCATCCAGCCCTAAGCAAACTCCTATCGATGTCACCCTACCCTCATCGAGAACCTGTGAAAGACTAATAATCGTTCCCTGTGCGTTTGCATGAATACTGCAACGTTGAAAATCGTCTTCAATCGTTCAAATGAAAATGGCCTAAGTATCTGGGAGGACTAACCCCCGAAGAATTAGCCAGAGCCGGATTTTTCTACTTGGGTGAAGGGGATAAAGTCAAGTGCTTCAGTTGCGGTGTGTCACTTCACCAGTAGGAACAACAAGATGTGGCCTACGTGGAACATGCTCGATGGTCACCGAATTGTCATTACTTACCCTTAGTGGGACCGAGACATTGAAGTAACTTACCATGTCGTTGAAGAAACCAGATTGGTTAGGAGTCAAATGTTGGAGATCACCGAGACCAGTATTTAAACTCCATTTCAAAAATTATATTGAATCATTACCTAAAGAACTGCAAGAGAAGATCTAACAAGGATGTTTGACAGGGACTTGCCAGAGTGAAATCTCAATGGGTAACTGTAGTACGTTTGTGTCGAGAAATTCACAAGAGGAAAGTAAAAAAAGTCAACCAATGTGTTAGATTTCTCTGGATCAAGGGTGCATTCATCCTATTATACCACTTTAGACCGTTTACTTTACAAGATTTCAGTGACATTACCCTGAATGGCAGTGGCCAGAAAATACTCGTTATGTGGATTACTTTTGCTCTAGGAGAAGATTGTAAATTCAGTTATACTGACTGACCTATTCATGGATACTTTACAAGAGAACATTCGTGGTTTGCCTGTGGAGTTGAGAGAACGCATTTACCGAGAACTGGTCAAAATACAAGTCAAACGTAAAGAACAATTGCATCCGTTGCGTCACTGGTGTTTGAACCACTGGTACCTGAATGGTATAAAAGAACTGATTCGTAAGAAATTGTTTCAGTGTCCAGACCTTGCTCAATACTTCCAGCTCGCAAATGATCCACGTGTTTGTGATTTTGGTTACTTCGAGATTCACCTACTGCAACGAATTGAGGAAGAAGAGTTAAAGGATTACCAACATATTTTACGTGGAATTTGCTTAGTGGAAAAGGAAATTTCTAATCGAAATCTGAAGTGTAGGTTACAGTATGCAACATTTAAATTTCCTACTGGAGTAATATCATCTCTGGCTAGAAAGTACATGTATTGCTTTCGAAAAAAAGAAAGTATAAAAACAGGCTGCCATGCCACGGCTTTTATCACAAATGATTGAACAGATTCCGTGGAAGGAACTCAATGACCATATTCAAACCGTGGATCATTACCATCAATTATTACAAGAACTGTTTCCGATCAATTTGGGTCGACATGTGGTGTGTGTCTTAGTGACTTGTTTTCTATTATTTCGTTTACCAGCCGATTCCTTGTGGGGTCTTTACGAACAGTACTTGCCACCCGAATGGACTTAAGTGTTCACGAAAGACTCATTTTGCTCAAAGATTTGCGTTTTCATCTGGATACTTCTCGACCTCTAAGGGAAAAAAAAGATTTGACAACTTTTAGCTACCGAAGACGTGTATGACGATGTGTGTGTAGCTTGTGAATTACACCCCTATTGGACAGATGTACGTGCCTGGAAAAAATGGGGTTTTGAGGCTTGGACCCAAGAAGTGGCCCAGTATGATTGAGAATTGTAATCCTTCCTTCCAACGTCCAAAGAAAAAAGTTACTTTTCAACCTGTGTTAGTGATAGTACCAGAAGAAGAACCCGTCACTCAGGACAGGACTGTCATGGACATTCCTGAAAAATCCTTTCGAGAGGACACTTTTGTGACCTCACCCCCTGTTGAACTTGTCAGAACATTACCCAAAGCATATTGTACAGAAACTTGTTTCTATTCCACGTTGATTGTTTTCATGTGCATTTTATCGTTGTACTGAAGCCTTTGGCTTTTATGTATTTTCGTCTTTTGTGTGTATTCTAAAAACATTAATAAACGTATCCTGCAAAAAGTATAAAAACTCTTGTCTTGTCTATTTTCGTGTCACAAGTGACATTCCTGACACTATGTCTACCTCTACTGTCTCTGCTCCCTCTTCCACCACTTTCAAAATCATTAACGAACACATAGATCGTGATAGTTGGGAGGCTTTGTATCTTCGCCATCCCTTTAATATGCTCATTGCTGGACCTAGCGGTTCAGGCAAAACCGAATTCGTCAAGCGTTTGATCGAACATAAACATCATTTGATCGATCCACCACCTCAACGCATCGAGTGGTGTTACAAAGAGTGGCAATCGGCGTACAGTGTCTTGCGAGAAAGTCAAGGCGATTCCATCGTGTTTGTGGAAGGCATTCCTAACGAAGACGACTGAATCGTGTCTGACTCCCGTCAAACCCATTTGATCATTTTCGACGACATGTTAGGAGAAGACGAAGATGAACCAGCCTATTTACTCGTCGATTTTAAACCCACTACCCCCGATTATTTGCGATTTCGTGCCCATTTTTTTCACCACTGGTGTCAAGACGGAGGGCCTGTCCTGTACACATCTCCGTCCTCGACTTAACCCCAAAAATCAATAAAAACCTTAGACAGTTTTCGTTTGTCTCACACACCGTCAACATGACGTCCCTTCAGTGTCATCTTCCCGTCAAATTGATTCGTGCCTTGTATGGCATCAGTCGCGAGAAAAATCCACAAATACGTGCTCGTGTCTTAGAAGCCAGTCTCAAAGAAGTCTTACTATGGTTTACGGTGACAACACATCAATTACTGCAAGGTATCATTCAGATTCCTCATCAGACGAAACGCTCTTTTGATCGAAACAAAGTCGCTTTGACCCAACTGGCCGATCCCCGCATCGACACTCAAACCAAAAAACCAATCATTTTGAAACCTGGAGGAAGCGGTACTTTAGGAGGAGTCATCATTCGCACCCTCTTAAGAATGGATCCTAATGCTCCAAAAGTTCTCCCGAAGAAAAAAGTCAAACGAAGCCCCAAGAAGAAAAAGAGCAACGGTGTCAAGACCAGGTCACCACCCCGGAAAAAGAAAAGCCGTCAGAAAAAGAACCAGAGACGTCCTCCGAAAAAGAAAAATCCACAGAAAACTAGTCGCAAGAGATGCACTTCGGCCAGGACGCAACCTTACATTCGCAAACCACGATCTGCAACGACGGTGACCGTATCTCCGGTAGCCTCAGGTTCATCCACTTCTCCGTTGATGACTCGAAGGAAGCCAAGAACTTCTTCAGTGGCAGGACCCTCTTCTTTAGTGGCAGTGGCAGCTACTCACAAAGTACCTGCTCCCAAATTCAAAGTCCAAGAGAGATCCGGCATGTTAAAGAGTTTACTGGATTTGTCCAAGCAAGAACTGCACGACGCGTGTTGCCTGTCCTCAAGTTGATACGACGTAAAGACAGTCAGTAGAGACGCATTCCAGTATTAAAAAGGTCTCTGACCAAGTAGGGTATCAGTGTTTTTGTGCTCCTGAAGACTCAAAGATGTCACCCTCCAAAAAAGATCCCTTTTCGAAACCCCAAAGAAAGAAAAGAAAAGGACTTTCTCCTCGTTTAGTCAAACATGGGGACATGTTATCTGTCCTGTCCAAAGCTTCTATACCCCTGCGAAAAAAAACTCATTGAAACGGCCTCCAAAGAGTTCATCGATACCGTCTGCGAATCTTGTTTGAACGGTTTGAAAGGCACGATCCCTTTGTCCAAACGCCAGAAACAATGCTTAGGCAAACATCGTCACGTTCTTCGCCAAATGGTTCAAAAGAAAATTCCCATTCGTCAAAAGAAGAAGATGTTGGTTCAACGTGGAGTAATTTTACCCCTCTTGTTAGGACCTTTGCTGAAAGGAGTCTTGGGAACCATGTTGGGAGACCTCGTGGGAGCAAGATAAAAAGGCCCTCTGAAGTCTCAAGGTCTCAGACGTAACCATTGACATCCCATGGAAGGAAGAAAACTAGCTTTAGTGCCTTTCAAACGATGGATGGAATACCATCGTTGGCAAGAAGAGCAGACCCCGCATTTACCTCACAATCCCAATTTGAGCGAGATGTCCCAGTTACAACACGAATTACAGTCCTTGATGGATCGCCACGATTTGTCCGAAACAGAAAAATCACAAAAGTACTGTCAACTCTTACAACGACTGCAACTCTTTCACCAAAAAGCTTTAGACGAAACAGCTCTACCCACTCTGAAAGATTTGAAGACCTTGATGAAAAGTCCATCCCCACACCACTACCAACACCACTACTACCATCCCCAGAGGTCACTAGAGACGCTACCCCACGAAGGCCCGAGGAAGAAGAGATACGAGAAATTTTTCAAACACCGTCAGCAGGTCCCATTTCTAGTAAGATTTCAGCATCCTTGTTGACCCCTTCCCCCCGCCCCAACGAGAAAAAATGAAAGCTTGGATTAAAGAGATGATGTCCACTCCTCCTTCGTCAGAAGTGAAAAAGAAAGAAGGGAAACCAGAAGTGAAAAAAAGAAAAGAAGACCAAAGCCATTCGATTACCACCTCCACCACTAGGTTCGACTTCTACTCCCGTAGCCCATCGGACACGTAAATCAGTTTCCAAACCACCCTTTCTCCCCATTCAAAGTAGCATCGGCGAAGAGTGGGTGACTTATTAACAGACAAAAATCATGGAAAAGATGTTAGCCAGCATTTACTACGATCCATCCCATCCTGCAGGTTACGGAGGTGTTCAAAAATTGTATCGTGCTGCCAAAACTCGACTAAAAAGTCTCCGTTTACCTCAAGTGCAACGATGGTTACAAGAACAAGCTACCTACCTACACTTTACAGAAACCCATTCGACGCAAGTTTTCCATAAACCGCACCCACCTGGAAGGCATCGATCATCAATGGCAAGCAGATTTAGCCGAAGTCTCTTATTTGGCCAGATACAATCGCGGCTACAAATATTTGTTTTTTGTCATCGACGTCTTTTCCAAATTTGCCTGGTTCGTGCCATTGACTTCCAAATCGAGCAACGAGTTAGTGCGAGTCCTGCAACTGGTGTTGAAACAAAGTGGTCGTCACCATCTTCGATGGAAAAGGGACAAAGGCACCGAATTTCTGAGCCACGCTTTCCAAAAAGAATTAAAGAAACGTGACATCCATTTTTTACCACCGAGAATCCTGAAACCAAAGCCAGCATCGTGGAACGTTTTCAACGCACTTTGAAAGAACGCATGTGGAAATATTTTACGCATCACCACACTCTGAAGTACATCGACATCTTACCACACCTGGTGCAAGCGTACAACCAATCTTACCATAAAAGCATTGGACGTGGCCCGCAAGAGGTGACTTCCGACAACGAAGTGCTGCTTTCTGATCGTCTGTTTGGTACGTCCCCGACGGAAGCTGTGCCCAAGAAAAGTTGAATATTGGCCGTAAGAGATTGGGTGCGCATTGGCAAAACAAAACGCACATTCGACAAAGGTTACTTACAAAACTGGACCACCGAATTGTTTCGTGTCACTGGACAAGTGCATGGTCGTCATCCTGCCGTCTATAAATTGGAAGACATGAACGGAGAAGTGTTAAAAGGGACGTTTTACCTACCCGAGTTACAACGTATCACCAAAAAAGAAGACGACGTGTACGACATCGAAAGCATTCTCAAACGTAAAACCCGTAAAGTGGGCAAACGACGTGTCAGAGAAGTCAAAGTACGTTGGAAAGGATATCCACCCAGTTTTGATTCTTGGATCGACGCTTCGCAAGTCATCGACTATAAAAAGAAGTGACCATCATGCCCTGTCACACAGAGTCAGCTACTGCGACCACTCCTTCACCAATTTCTTCTCTGCAAGATTTACAGAAACATCCCTTGTTGGTGTGGTGTGGATAACGTGGGCCTAAAACGCAAATCGTCTTTTTCTGCCAAATCTTCGTGGTGTATTGTGTCATCGGGGCAGCCATTGCCAATTTGAGTTTGCAACAAGGAGACAAAAAATTGTGCACCATTTTATTGAGCAGTTGCATCGGTTACCTGCTTCCTAATCCCTCCCTGACATTCACCTCGAACGGGAACAACGGGAACCTTGTGTCCAGTGCCAGTGCCAGTCACCACGCCAACAACATTAACCCCATTTTGGGCGGAGACACTCCTCTGACTTCCAGTAACCCTTCGGACAGCCACAGAACTCTGGAATTATGAGTCACACTAACCAATTTTACTTAACTTTACCCAGTGACAGTTCTATGGAGGTGTTTCCCAACAACACTTTGTGCTGTTACACGGCCAAATTACCTCAGGCCATCCAATTAGATCACGAAGCCTATTGGGAAGTGGCTTTGGTAGAAATGATTCACCCGACCCAAGTCCTCAATGTCCTTCCCAATTTTTTTTTTCAGTGGAGGTTCATGACGTACAAGCATTGACGCAAGTCAAAGAATTTCTCCAAAATGTCATGAATGACAAGCAGAACCCTAAAGAAGCCTTCCTCAGACCAGTGAAAAATGTTTTGCTCCAAACGGGTAAAGACCTATTGGGCCGACGAGAAACACCTATAAATGCCCTGAGCTCTAGCGAGTCAGGCATTCCCACTTCCCTGAAGCCACAGCAAGGACAAGGTAGAAAGAGACGACGAAGAAAACAGCCTTTCACCAGAGTTCACACTTCTCAAGCTAGAAAGACAAATGATGCACCAAGAGTATTGTGCCTTTTCCAAGTCGGAACTGGATCTGTTTGCCATGCCACCCACTATGATGACGATGCAAGAGTCCTAATTGGTAGAATTTCATCCCGTCTCCTCTTTGACAGATTCAGCTCCTGTCGAGTTTGAAAGACAACCCGAAGATTACATCGATCTGAATAGCAGTTACTTGTACTTGAAAGTGAAAGTTCTAGATAAGACTGGAGGTACTATAGACGGTGACGAGAAAGTAGCTCCCGTCTACAATTTCATGCATTCCTTGTTCTGTGGAGTGGACTTGTAGTTGAATAACAAACTAGTCAGTAGCAGCATGGATACTTACCCTTATCGTGCCTACCTTGAAAATCTCTTGACGTACGGAATAGACTTCAAGAACACTCATCTCAATGTCTGTGTGGTATGGGAACCTGACGATGCGGGCGAGTTTGACGAAAACGAAATTGATAAAAAGAAAGACCACAATGAGGAGTTTGTAGAACGAAGAGAAAAAATATTAAACGGACAGAGTTTAGAACTGATGGATCGTTTGCATTTGGACATGTGGTTACAAGAAAAATATTTGTTGAACAGCGTGGATGTCCGCCTGAGTCTCAATCGTAGTAGTGCCGCTTTCCATTTAATGTCTAATAGTGAAGATTACGAAACCAAAATCGAAGAAGCCAGGCTCTACGTGCATCGTGTGGAAGTGTTACCTAAAGTGGGAACGACATCAGTCTCACGTTGATCAGAACGACCGCCAAGTATCCGATACGACGCGTAGAAGTGAAAACGTTCACCACTCCTAGGGATCAGCGAGCCATGATCGAAGATCATCTGTTCCAAGGACAGTTACCCAAACGTTTGATCCTTGGTATCGTCAAGAACACAGCCTTCAATGGAGCCTTCACTAAAAATCCTTTCCACTTTCATCACTTTGGCGTGTCCAAGATTGAAGTCAGTCGCGATGGCAAGACCTTGTGTACCCGACCTTTCGAACCTAACTTTGCCGAGAAGAATTACTTGAGATCATACCTGTCCCTGTACGAAGCTACTGGACAGTTAGGAAGCAACACCAGTCATGGCATTACGTACGAGGATTATGCAGGAGGCTACGAATTGTGGGTTTTTGATTTTACTCCAGACCAAGGCAGCGACGAGGGACATTTCCACCCTATAAAATCCGGCCAGATTCGAGTGGAAATTCAGTTTGCAAACCGAGTTCCTGAGGATACGGTGAATGTCATCCTGTATGCCGAATTCGCTAATACCATAGAAATCAACAGTTTGAGAGAAGTCATTCTAGACTATTAGAAGCCATGGAAGATTGTTATCCCTCTTTACCTAGTGGAGAAACTTTTGACATAGAATGTGAGGAGACTGTGGAAGAAGCATCCCAAGACAAAGACGAATAAGTCATCTTGATGAAGTCGAGATGGCCAGAACAAGAAACCCATTTAGTCCCCTGTTTTGCCAAACACTTGGCCGGAAAAAATAATGAATTGATCAAGAAAGATTGCTATGGATGTCAAAACGATCATCCCAGTCAAATTCAACACAATAAATGTCTGATGTTGAGTCAAGAAGAAAAATTGGACGAGTATCTCGACGAAGCTTGGGGTCTCATCTCGAAAGAAGTCGTTTTGCATCAGTGGTATAAAGACTTGTGTGAACATTCTTATCCTCCATTATCAACTTAAGAGATTGCATAGAAACTCTCTTGAACCAGGGTAAGAAGTCGGAGCTAAACGCCTTTTATTTGTCAGACAAATTCCAAGAGAAAGTCAGGATCGAATTGATCACTTATCATCACCAATGAAGAAAAAAAAAGAAAACACAAAACATGGATACCTGGGAACTTTATTATCTTTTGAACCACAATTCGTACATTGCTTCTTGGAATCCTGTCGTATGTGCTAAAGATGAACTCCCTCATAGCAAACCTCAAGACCATTAAGCTTATGTGATCAACACGGACGACAGTCATCTCCCAGGAACCCACTGGGTAGCCCTCTACTTTCTTCAAGAAGGATGTGTGGAGCATTTTGATTCGTATGGATTGCCCCATTTGGAAGACGATATCATTGACTTTATGATAATAAATGCTCAGACCACACGATTCAATAATGTGAAATTACAAGGCACAGATTCCTTGGTGTGTGGACAGTACTGTGTGTATTTTCTGCATCATCGCAGCCTGGCATGTTCTTTAGAACATTTAGTGACGTATTTTGATCGTCATTCTACTAGAAACGATGAGAAAGTAGATCGATGGTTTTGTGACCATTATGCTTATCTTTTGTCTTTAGCTAGGAAACGTAGTGTCCATAAATGGCCCAATGACTTCCAACAGTGGAAATAACAATTTCATTCACAACGTTGTCAGCCATGTCCAAAATAGAGTATTATCTGAGAAATTTTTTTTAATGTTATATTGAATGGTTAATGTTAAAATTTTATTGTTAGTTGTTAGTGTTAAGTGATTTTGAATAAAAATGTGTTTAAAAAAACTGCCTTTGTCGTTTGTTTTGCTATGTGTATCATGATTGATGCTCTTTGACTTCTCTCTATCCCTCACATCACACTATTTGAACGTTCCGACTCAAAAACCGTGTAGGGATGTTTTCTTCACGTCCGCGCTTGACCATAAATACGGGGAAGTCTCCAGTCTAACCATCCATTGTCGACTCATCCTCTTACGAAGATGTCCTCAAGACTAGCTAAGCTGAACGAAGCCTACGTGAATTTGCATCGTGTCAGACAAAGTCTGATACCGAAGCCTGAAGAGAATGTTAGAATGTTAAAAGTCACTGAAGACCTGATATAAGAGCTCTTCAGAGAAGAAATTAACAGGGAAAAAGAAGAATGGACAGAGAATTACAGACTTCAGAAACAGAATAGAGAGCAGAGAGAGAGAGAGCAGCAACAGCAACAGCATTTGCAACCTTAACCTGACAGAGGTTTTGTCGACTGTCGTGTCTACACCAAAGAGTTCTCCTTCTCTTTCCGAAGAAGCAGACCTTATCCTGTGAGAAAGCCTGTCGTCAGAGGAGGCCGCAATCTTAGAACATAAAAGATTGCAATTGCTTCAAGTTCACACAAAAAACAGACCTTTTCAGGGCTACCCCATACTCAAGAAAAGAAATAACATTTTCTTGCCTATGATAGATTAGAAAAAATAGAAGTGCGTGTATAAGCACTTGAATTCTTTATCTCGGTTAGAAAGTGAGTGTATAAGCATTTTCTTTAAGTGGTTAATGAATTGTTTTAAAAATAATGATGGGTAGTAAGAAAATGAGTGAGTGTTTCTTTTAGGTCCGCGCGTTTTTTTTGGTAATGATCTAGGTTATATAAATCGTGGGTCTTAGGGGATGTTTTCCTTCACGTCCGTGCCTTTCATATCAAAACGAAAATAGTTGTCAGTCTGGCTACCCATCATTGATCTGTCAATAGCTTAAAAAACGAGCAGCAGACTTCAAAAAGTAATGGAACTCCAGATGCATCTGGAATATTCCTGACGCTTGTTGGACGAGCTGGCTGTGGAGGCTGTAGAAGAGGAAGCCCGGATAGAGGAAGAGGAGAAGAAGAAGGAAAAGAAAGAAGAGGAGGAAAAGAAAAGAGGGATCAGGCCTCACCCAATGATGAGACCTAAGTATGAGGTCAAACCCATGGAGAGGACACCTGCCCAGCCAGTAGCTGCACCACAGCCACAGACACAGCCTCTTCCACCAGTACAAAGACGAGTAGAAGTGCGTGTGGAAAATAGGAGACCACAACAACATCCACGGCTCTGGCACAGACAGAGGGATGTCTTCAGGGTCCCAGAGAGTGAAGACTGGGATTCTGAAGCCAATCATCCCCCTTCTGCGATTCCAGTCACAAGCGTGAATTGGGCGAATGATTGGAGTAGGAGATGCGTGTGCGGTGCCAGGCCGGGGAGGTGTCACCACTAACAGATGCCTCTGGAGTTCCCGAAAAAACAGCCCTTTTCAGGACTAACCAAAACTATAGAAAAGAAATAGTAATCAATTTGTCAATGTGTGATTGTGGAGTAGTGTGAATATAAACACTCCCTCCTTTCCTGGTGTGATTATGTGTGTTTGTGTGTGTGATTGTAAGCGCTCTCGTACGTATGTGTTGATAGTATATTTTGGTTTTGTTTTTTGCTGCTTTGCGTGTGTGGATAGTATATTTTTTTATTTTTTATTTTTGCTGTTTAGCGTGTGTGGATAGTAGATTATGGTTATGTTTTTGCTGCTTCCCGTGTGTGAAATGTAGATTATGGTTTGATTTTACTGCTTTGCGTGTGTGGATAGTAGATTATGGTCATTTTTTTGCATAGTCATTACTGTGTGAATAGTAGATAATATGAGGAGAGAAAAGTAGGGTATGTTTTCTTTCACGTCCGTGCTTTTCATATAAGAAAGCATAGCGTTCGTCGTTCGCGCCATTCTACGGAATAAGCAGAGAAGATGGAAGTGTCAGCGCTGTTTAACGATTTAAGAAAGGTTTACTTTTGGATGATGGATGGAGAATATGCTATTTAAAGGATAGAAAGAGAATGGAGGTTAAGAAAAAATGTTGACTATGTGAATGAACTAAAATTAGCCAGGAAGATGATAGAGGAGATGATAGAGGAAGACGTTAAGAGATTGAGAGAATTGATTCAACCAGAGTATGTAAGAGTGGGGACAATGAAAGAGACTATGGACAAGGTAAAAGAAGTGATATGCTATTTGGAAGAGCTAGAGAAATGGTCAGAGTGGCAGTTTGTGAAAAGGGTTGGTGAACAACTAAATAAAGCAGAAGAACAGATGAGAAAGGTAATAGATGAAGAAGTGCAGAAAATCAAGGACAGGTGGAGAAAAGATAGGAAAGAACAAGAGAATAGAAAGAAAAAGGAAGAGTTTGAGAAGCTGAACAATAACTGGATAAAGATCCAACAGAACTTTAGAGCCATGGGCCACCCTGACTGGATACCGGAAAATGAAAAGAGGAAGAAGAAAGGACTTTTGGGAAAGATAAGGGGATGGGTGAAGAAGTGGAGGAAATAGAAGAAGAAGAAGAAACACAAAGGCCCTTTTCAGGGCCATTCATATACCTCGAAAAGAAGTTAACTTTCATGTCTAGTTTCTTTTTTTTTAAATGTCTGTTGTCTATTGTCTGTGTTCTATCCATCTCCCATGTTCAATTTCCCTTGACGCTATATTCGATATCCTGTGCTCCCATGTTCAATTCCCCTTGACGCTATACTAGCCCAGAGTGTATTCCCATGTTAAATTCCCCTTGACGCTATAGTGGTTTTCTGGGCTCTAATGTTAAATTTCCCATTGACGCTATATTCTATATACCCTATTTTAACATTAAAGTCTCCTTGACGCTACGGTAGCCCCATTCACTACTAAAATACCTCCTGAAGACTCTACATTGATCTTTGCTCACGGCACACTAATTATTTCAGCAATGGCAGTACCTACGGTGAATATTCCCTTTATGGCCATTTTGTTTAATGGTTTTTAGTGGTTTGCTGTGCTTTATTTATTTTAGTAAAATCACAAACAGCTGAGAGTAAAGCTTCCGTAGCAATATATCGATTTTAATCAGAAAATATGACTATTACTGGTACAGCTAATGTCTACTTTTATGTGAATGTTATCGATTTATTTTATGAGAATAGATTTATGGAAATGCGGTATTGAGCTGGAGCAGGATGTAAATTGTGTGTGCAGGGATTTTAACTTGTTTTGAAACTTTTGAGTGTGTTTATTCTTTTAAAAGCTTTCATACTATTTCAAACTTTACTAAGGTATAGTAGTGACTAACCTGACTTTTTATTGTTCTCATACAACTGTACGAGAAGCCTTCGGTGGAACAAAATTATTTATTAAACCTTTTATAAATAGCAGTTACACTATTTTCCTCCACATCAGTACATCATCATCAATATCATCATCATCATCATCATCATCATCATCATCATCATCATCATCATTATCATCATCAATCCGTTAACACAAGAGGTCGTTGGTTCACCACAGTTGACTTTACAGCACACATCAGCACAATAACACCATGATGCTATTCAACAGCAAAGCCCGCCAAAAAGTAAATTCGTAGAATACGAAAAAAATCAAAATTAAGACTTCAAAAAGTGATGTAAGCAATAAATATGAAACACGTTTGTATTATTACTTAAAACTGCCTCAAGAAAATAATGTGTACCTGGGGAATACTAAACAAAACGTTCTACACATGTAAAAGTGACGAATTGCAAAAACGCTACGTAAGATAAAGCCTTCAAAATAAGGTAAACGTGAGGTGCACGGTAAAATGTAAAGGTTAGATATGTTACAATAATGCGAACAATACTTAAAACAAAAAATGCAAATTCTTAGAAAATTACAGTTACAATGTACCTTAGAAACCGCATTCCCTCAAAAAGTACATGCAATTATATGATGATAAAATGTATTTTAAGAAAATAATTATTACCAGAATTATTGTATGGCCAAGATATAATCTAGTATCTGCCTTTAAAAAAAGAAGGTGGTTATGTGAATTCGGCATATTTCCTATCTAGCTGTAAATCTGAAGGTCTTCCGAATCGATACCAGATTACTAACCAAGCATTCATCCAATTTTCAGTGAATACTTTACAAGAGAAGCGCAATCTCTCTATCTTTTCAATATTGTTATATGTTTTTTATCTTATAGGTGTTGTCTAATGTTGTAAAGCGCTTAGAGCTTCTAAAGATTAGGCGCTATACAAAGTCCTCTCTCTATATGTATGTGTGTGTGTGTGCATGTATGTATGTGTGTGTGTGTGTGTGTGTGTGTGTGTGTGTGTGTGTGTGTGTGCGTGTGTGTGTGTGTGCGAATGATACCAAAATATGGGAGATTCTGTAGAATGCACCATTTGATAGCAAATCACACGGCGGAATCTATGTCCTTAATGTTACATTCACAGAGCCACGGCAATGCGATGGAGGCTATGTGTACCACCAGCCACTTGGATTGTGCTTTAAGATTCACAGAGAGCAAAAAAACTTTTCTGACGCAATGGCTGACTGCGAATCAGAGGGAGCTAAGCTGTTCATTGTCGAGGACGTATACGATTTTCAGTACATTCAGCAAGTGTTGATAGGTATGATACGATTTTCTGAACATTTCGCACGTGCATGGGAAAAGAATGTTTTTCAGTACATTCAGCAAGTGTTGATGGGTATGATACGATTTGCTAAACATTAAAGAGGTGTTGCATGTTAAAATGACGCGTTTGAGTACCGTCAGAAAGTGATTCATATTGTTCTGCATTTCTTTTGTTCGGAAGCTTAGTGCATGTTATGTAGGAAACGGTTATTGCAAACCAGGAACATTGATTTAAGTTCTGGCTCTGGCCAAATGTCTGACAAAAAAATGATGGAAACATTTGTGAGCCTAATCTTTATGAGGTGGAAGGAGTTAAACATTTGAATTTTATTTATTTTTCTTTTGTAAATATATTTTGCACTTTGCGATCTTGCTATTGGTACAATACCCAACTATAGCAGCTCCTGTGCGGCTAAATCTGGCCTTTAAGTGGGCACTTTCTGTAAACAAATAAAGCATATCGTTTTGCAAAGATATTGGAAAGAAAAGCCAAGGAGATCGTTATAACGTACTACACTTTGATAATAAGATGATTCTGATTATATAAGCAAGCTAATAGATACACGTGTAACGCAGTATTCAACGACTTTTAGACGTGTTACTGTTTAATTGTATTTCGTTATTTTATTTCATTATGATATGTTTTAGATATATAACGACCGATCCGATGGTCTAGTGGTTAGAGCGTCCTCTTCAGATGAGAGAGGTCGTGGGTTCGATCCCCAGCTGAGTCACACCAAAGACTTATAAATATGGTCCTAACAGCTGCCTCGCTTGGAGCTAATAAGCATTCAGAAGTTAATGTTAGGACTGGTTGGCCTGGAGTCAGGATAATATGACTGGGTGGGACATCAGGCTGTATGTCTGCGGCATGATGGCCCCAGCGCTAGACATCACTAAAGCCTGTCACACTGCAGACATCGTAGCGATATGACTAAAAATTTGTTAAAGCTACGTTAAATAATCCAAATCACACACACACACACACACACACACACACACACACACACACACACACACACACAAACATATGTAACGACATTTTATTCGATTAAGATGTGTTTTAATTCTCTAGAAACTGATATCTACAAATCCCTTTTTCCATTTCCAGGAGTAGCCGTTACGGTAGGGTATGGACCATTTATCGGACTACGGGCCATTGGATCTAGAAGGGAATGGACATGGTGGAGTGGGAAAGCTGTTTCATATTTTTTATGGGCTGCAGGACAACCAGATAATTATTTAAACGAAGAAAACTGTGGGCATCTTACATATTTCAATGCATTTAGATACAATGACATTCCTTGCGGTAGTCAGATGACCTATATCTGTCAGCGCTATGTATGAGTCGATAATTGCGACTATGAAGAGCTGAATATTGCGAATTTAGCGTTGACGAACACTAAATATTATTTACTCACATGCTTTATTAAGCTGTAATAATGTTTAGCTTTTTGTATCTCTTGGGACCCGATTAAGCTGTAATAATGTTTCTTGTTTGTATCTCTTGGGATCCGTCCGTCTACGCAAGACGGAAAGGTTTTGTTTTTCCTTCTTTCTAGGTCTCTTTTCAGCTTGCTTTATGTTTCTGTCTTCCTAGGCTTTTTGAACACCCTGTCTGACATCTAGGAGTCAGGTGGAACGGTCGTTAGCACAGCTCTCCCCGTCGTTGATATTGATGTTAGCCTTCTTGTAGACGTGGTCGTCCAGTTGGTCTTGCACCTTCTGCTAGCTCCCAATATAACAAGTCCTTGGGAATGCGGTATGGGTACATTCTCTTGACATGGCCGAGCCAGAGAAAGCGCCTCTCGATGAGAATGGAGAACATACTGTTCATGTTGGCGCGTTCTAGAACCTCTGTGTTGGATACTTTGTCCTGTCACTGGATGTGCAGAATGCCCCGCATGCATCTCTGGTGGAAGCTGTTGAGTTTCCTCTCGTGTCTCGCATAGGTAGTCCATGTTTCACTGCTGTAGATGAGCGAGCTGAGAATGCAGGCCTTGAAGACACACAGTTTGGTCTTCTCGGAGAGGCTGGGTATTTTCCAGACCCTCTGGTTAAGTCTGGCCATCACTGCTGCTGCCTGGCAATCCTGCCGTTCACCTCAGAATCAATGGATAATTAGCTGGAGATGCTAGACCCGAGGTATGTGAAGTTCTCAACAACTTCCAAGTTGTACCCATCGATGGTGACGTAGGGAGGGGAATCTGCGTCCCGCGCCATGACGTTCATTTTCTTCAAAGTGATGGTCAGTCCTAATTCCTTACAGTACCTTTGTGACTTTAGTCTTAGCGCGATGACGGGCGATGTTGAACAGCTTGCCGTCAGCCCTGGCATGGATGTACAGTCCCTCGCTGGGGTACTTGAAGGCGTACTGGAGAAGCATGGAGAAGAAGATGGCGAAGAGCGTCGGAGAAAGGACACATCCTTGTTTGACTAAGCTGATGACTGGAAAGTCCTCTGATGTTGTGCCATTAAAGCACCACTAGATGTGCATGTTCTCGTGGAACGACTTGACGACGTGCGGGGTAGCCGATCTTCTGCAGGAGTCTGAAGAGTCCACTCAGGCTGACCAGATATAATGCCTTCGTCAGGTCTATGAATTCAAATTGCGAAACGAAGATCTGGAGTCTTCTGATGTCTTCTTTGGGGTTTTCCTGGTGCGGAGTTTTTGGCTCACTTGTCGAGATGGTTCTATAAGTTCCACGCACCCAGTGAAGCAGGCAGGCCATGGCGGGCAGCACATTACTGACTGGGGGCTGTCAAGATTGAGGCGGGCAGTAGCTGTCCGGTGAGACATGGTGATCTCTCCGACCGTCCAAAGTAACCCCTGGAGCCACGCTCTAAGCCAACCGAGTTTTGACTTAGAACCGGTAAACTGTTATTTTTCGTGTTGTGTCGACGCTGTACGACGACGCTGGAGTGTCTATCCAGTGGAGCTACGAAGCCTGGGCAGGGTGGTATGGAGAATCAACTGTTACCTATGCAACAGATCTCCCCTCTCCACGCAGCTAGTGGACCCAAGGGAACGACGAATGCCGATACAGCTTGGCACCAACGGCGACGCAGGAGTTGCCGGAATGACGTTGAAGTCGATGTCAGACTACCTTGGGACTCCGTCTCCGGATTTCCTGTCGATGTTTACTCCCTTAACCTTTCCCATGAGTGGGTTTAGTCGCAAGGCAGCTGAGGTTTGGAATCGGAATTTTGCTTCTCCTAGATGATCCACCGTGCAAGGTTTACTAGCACCATCTACCCGAAACGACTGGTTTTAAGGCGCCAGTGGCCCGCCTTCACCCCTTCTCCTGTTAGTAGAAAACAAGGTCCGCCGGATTTTGAAGCTAAGCCACAAGCAAAGGCCAGGAGCTGGGTTGTGGTTGACATAGGCTATCAGAGAGTCAAGTTCTGGAGGAGTGGGGCGCTTGTCAAAAAATCGAATAACAAAACCTTAGACCTTAATGTGCCTTGTGCTTTGTTGAATTATACCTGAATTGGAAACATTTAAATCAGAAGTACATATTTAGTCGAACCACATATTTAGCCGAATCACATATTAGTCGAACCAAGTGTTTAGTCAAATATTCTGGAGCCAAACAAATTTCATAAATTGTTGGTAGTTATTTTATATTTTGCGAGGATTATATGTCTTGTAAGAAATGAGGCACCTGCATTTATATAATTCACTCAAATTATCTAACCTTATTCAGAAATATTTTAGCCGAGATCAACACATCATCACAATATTAAAAACAAATACTCAGATGATGCGTTTATTTAATACTTATTTCTAAGGACATAGACAGGATTATCTTACTACATCAGGGAATCTGCAGTATTGTTTGCATGTACTTGTCCAAAATAAAAACAATTTGCTGTCGAATTAAAACAATTTCATTAATACCTCCGTTCGAGGAAAAGAGGGTCTACAATATCTCAACGCAAGTTATTCGAAATAACAGATAAATAATATTTTCGCATAGCATATTTCATCGTAAATTTAAAAAGAATCATATCAAGCACTGTACCATCTAGCCATGTTTGTGTAACAATGTCTCCTTATGGTTTGATCAAACATCTTGAGGTGCACATCTTTTTGTAGGAATGTAGAATACTTGTGTATGTTTTACTTTGATGCTGACTCGACTGTTTTGGGTTACAGATTTTAATGGCACTGTATCATTCCAATTCCGGCGAATAAAATGCATACGTAAATATTTGTTACTGGATGCATACTAAATATTGTTACACCTCCTGCAATGTTGGAAGGATTTGTTGAAACTTTATATTGCTCTTGTGTCATTTTTGAAAGGAAAGAAATGACTGAAAAATAGTACCAAACCATCGGGGAAGAAATTCAAAGAAAGAGCAACAGATACACACGCTGACTTTAAGAGTCTGAAAAGACAGGGACAGAAAAGGTGAAGTCTGATACAACCACGTCGAAAGAGAAAAGAAGACACATAAGATACTTATTTTCGAGGTGAAGTTCTTTGCTTCGGTCAAACGATGGAATGGAGTCTGCTCTAAACCTTGTTAATATATATATTAACGTTTACAGACGCCAAATGTATATATATATATATATATATATATATATATATATATATATATATATATATATATATATATATATATATATATTGTTTTCTCAAATTTGGCTTCTCTTCTTCTAATGCAAAAACGGTAAATCTTGCAATCTGGTGAAGATAATTTGTAACGTTGTCCAGACCTGATTCACGTATCAGATGGAGAAGAACAATTCTTCAAAAGTGCACGAAAATAAATATTTGTAATATTAATCCGAATCTGAAACAGAGTTTATAATCAATGAAATCGTATATCCTTTAAAAACTAAAACTCAAATTATGTATCCACGTATTATACAAGTCCAGTTCCTGGGAAACCTCTGAGTTTTAAGGTGAATTATATGTGCTAGCGCACTTGTGATCAGGCGTACATTTCTTGCTTACCGGTCACATTAAAAGTATGGCAAAGTTCCGCATCAACCCCAACTACGGTAATTCGGGTATTATCAAAGCGTGACATATGAACTTGGACTTGTGAGCATTGTGTTGGATATTTTTGTAATGACACTTCTTCAGATGATTTTTCGATGACTCTTTGATCTGACTTGTTCGACACCTTTATTCTTTTCAACTGGCACATTCATTCCTTTCAGAACCACGAAAGAATAGACTTATGCATGTCATGTTTCACATTTTTTGTATGGTCCGTTGTAGACGAGAGACTTACGTAAGTTATGTTTTATGGTTTTCTCTATGGTCCTCTGTATATATGGTTCAGGGTATTTGAGAAAACGGTACAGCTATTCTTGTTTTAGAAGAGAAGGAATATTGGCTCAAGGTACATGCATATGGCTTGCTGTGAAGAGCATGACTTTGGTACCAGCCATTCCAGTGTAAGGCACATTGAATGAGTGTATTGCTTAAACATTAAGGGATTAGTAATGTGTCAAATTTGTGGAGAATTAAAAACAATCTTTTAATTTGATTTTACCATGAAATAATTATGAACTATAATTTTCATAAAGCTTGTAACATTTTGATATCTGCCACTCCAAACCACGACATGAAAATAAATGAATTTTGTGTAATGATATTATCTCATTATTACTCATTTAGTTCAGTAAGTTAAATCTCGTCAAAGGAAATTGCACAGTGTTCTACTTGCTCAGAGGCGTGAAGTGAAAATCCACGTATTCTCGATAGCAGCAAATGGGCTGCAGTTCATTTAACGAATTATTCATGTCAGTAACATATTACAGCAAATAAGCGTAAATCCAGTGACACAAGACAAATGAAACACGTTTCGCAAATACTGTTTGGAGATATCGTGGTCACAGTTTCCTTTTGCCAACGCAGATACGAGATTTAAATATGTTTCAAGTTTCCTTTTCTGGTTGTTGATGTAATAGCGTTTAAAAAATTGAAGAAACACTATGGCTTCTTTTATTTTAACGATGAAATATGTTTGTAACATTTATTCAAGCGATTTTATTCCGACACGGTCTGTTCGCTAAATGTTCTCAAATGTAAGAATCAAACGTCTACAAAGAATAATATGATACATTGTATAAGGGAGACAATCTTGTCAGGCCTACAAAGAATAATAGGACACATTGTATAAGGGAGATAATCTTGACAGGCCTACAAAGGCAAATATGCTACATTGTATAAGGGAGACAATCTTGACAGGCCTACAAAAGATAATATGCTACATTGTATAAGGGAGACAATCGTGACAGGCCTACAAAGGACATTAGGAGTAGTGAATATGGACACTCTAGGGACTAGGGGACTTACATGTTAAAAAGAGTATATCCACTCTAGGGACTATGTAAAATTTAACATAGGAGAAAAAAATATCCACTCTGGGGACTATGGAATTTAACATGGGAGAAAAAAAATATCCATTCTAGGGACTAGGGAAATTGAACATGGGAATAGAGTTTGGGCCTGTCTAGGGACAAGGGGAATGGAACATGGGAATACTGTGTGGGCCTATCTAGGGACAAGGGGAAATGGAACAGGGTCGGGACCCTATTTTAATACGGTCCCGACGTGATGGGTCTATGGAAAGGGAAAAGGCAAAAAATTGAAACAGGGAGAGGGGTCTCTATTTCTTTTTTAAAATATAAAAAATAAAAAATATGGGCTAGGCAATTGAAAGTGGCCCTGAAAAGGGCCTTTGGTTTCATCATCATCTTCTTCTTTTACTTCCTCCACTGCTTCTACCAAGTGCTCACTTTTGCCAGTTTTCCGTTCTTCTTCTTCTTCTTCTCCTTCTCTGGCATCCAATCTGGATGACCTATTGCTCGGAATTTCTCCTGTATTATGATCCAATTGTTGTTGAGTTTGTCAAAGGCCTCTTTTTTCTTTAAGTTTTCCTTATCCTTTCGTTCTTTATTCCACTTGTCTTTGATCTTCTTTACTTCTTCCTCCATTACTTTTCTCATAAGTTCTTCGGATTTCTTAAGCTGGTCTAGGCCGTTTTTGACAAAGGACCATTCCATTACGTCTTCCAAAATGCACCTTACTTCTATCACATTATCCATGGCTTCCTTTTAGTGACCAATCTTTACATACTCTGTATCTATAAAGCCTCTTAATCTTTTTACTTCTTCTTCTATTATCTCTTTCACCAGATCCATAGCTAATTTCACGTTGGTCACTTGCCTTCTGACAAAATCCCGGGTAACTTCATGCTTCCATTCTCGTTCAATCCTTTCCACTACATAAGCTCCATCCACCATCCAATACCAAATGTCCTTCAACTGGTTAAACAATTCTGTTACAGCTACCATCTTCCTTGTCTTTATTCCGTAGAATGGTTCGAACATCAAACCTTGTGGGTTCTTATAGTTAAAGCGCGGACTTGAAGGAAAACATCTCCTACTTTTCTCATTTCATATTATCTACTATCCACATACGTAAAGCAGCAATAAAGAAACCCAAATCTACTATCCACACACGTAAAGCATTAAAATGAAACCCTAATCTACTATCCACACAAACCGACTTAAGCTCTTACATAACCCAATAATCTACTATCCACACAAACGTACGTGAGCGCTTACAAACACACACACAGACACACACACATACACACACACACACACAATTTTAAAAAAAGAGTCAGTGTTTATATTCACACTACTCTACATACACACATTGGCAAATCGATTACTATTACTTTTCTAGAGCATTGGGTAGCCCTGAAAAAGGCTGTTTGTTTTTGAACTCCAGTGACACCTGGTTAATGATGGCACCTTCCACGCCTGGCACCAGACACACATCTTCTTCTCCAGTCTCCTTTTACTTTTTTTCTTGGGAGTGCAGAGGCGGGATGATTGGCTTCAGCACCCCAATCCTCTGTCTCTGGAATTTTATACAACATCGTCTCTCCTATTTTCTTTTCCTCCTCTTCCCTCTGTCTTCTCTCCTCCTCTTCTTTCTTTATCCTTGCCTCTTCTACGATTGCCTCTGCAGCCAGCTCATTCACTATACACCTGGCATATTCCAGGTGTACATGAAGTTCAAGCAGTTTTGCTAGTCTGGTGTTCATTCTCTTGATCAGTCGACAAGGGTAACTAGACTGCCGAGCGATTTTCAATTTGTATTAAAAGCGCGGACGTGAAGGAAAACATCCCATTGCGTGAAGTTGAAGCTAGGACGATCTTTTAGTTTCTAAGAATGCGACGTCCTCTAACGATAGACTTTCTGACGATAGGTCTGCTTCTTCGGAAAGAGAAGAAGAACTCTTTGGTATCGATACGACAATCGACAAAGCCTCTGTCAGGTTCAGGTTGCTGCTGCTGTTGTTGTTGATGTTGCTGCTCTCTCTGCTGTTTCTGAAGTCTGTACTTTTCTGTCCATTCTTCTTTCTCCCTGTTCATTTCTTCTCCGAAGAGCTCTTCTATCAGGTCTTCAGTGACTTTTAACATTCTCACATTCTCTATCTCTTCTGGCATCGGTATCAGACTGTGTCTGACCCTATGCAAATTCACGTAGGCTTTGTTTAGCTTAGCTAGTTTGGAGCACATCTTTGTAGGAGGATGAGTCGACAATGGATGGTTAGACTGGAAACTAACCCCTGTTTTAAAGTCAAAGCGGACGTGAAGGAAAACATCCCTACACGGTTTTCGAGCCGGAACGTTCAATGAGTGTCATGAGAGAAATAGAGAGAAGTCAAAGCGCATGAATCAAAATTCTTACAGCCAAACAAACCAGAAAGGCATTTTTTCCCAAAACACAACATTTTTTTTATTCAAAATCACTTAACACTAACAAACAACTCTAAAATTTTTAACAATAATCCAACAATAGAACATCAAACATTTTTTTCAAATGCCAAACATTTTTTTTCAACTCACACATTATTTTGGACAGGGCTGACAACGTTGTGAACGAAATTCAGATTTCCACTGTTGGAAGTCATTGGGCCATTGATGGACACTACGTTTCCTAGCTAGGGAAAAAAGATAAGTATAATGGTCACAAAACCATCGATCTACTTTCACATCGTTTCTAGAAGAAGAACGACGATGAAAATGAGTCACTAAATGTTCTAAGGAATAGCTCAGGCTGCGATGATGCAGAAAATACACGCAATATTGTCCACACACCAAGGAATCTGTGCCTTGTAATTTCACATTATTGAATCGGGTGGTCTGAGCATTCCTTCTCATAAAGTCAATGATATCGTCTTCCAAAGGAGGCAATCCACACGAATCGAAATATTCCACACAGCCTTCTTGAGGAAAGTAGACGGCTACCCAGTGGGTTCCTGGGAGATGACTGTCGTCCGTGTTGATCACATAAGCTTGATGGTCTTGAGGTTTGCGATGAGGGAGTTCATCTTTAGCACAGACGACAGGATTCCAAGAAGCAGTGCACGAACTGTGGTGCAAAAGGTAATAAAGTTCCCAGGTATCCATGTGTTTGTGTTGTTTGTTTTCTTCACAGGTAATAATAAGTCATCAATTCGATCCTGACTTTTTGCTTGAAAATGTCTGACAAATAACCGTTTCTTCGTTTCGTCTCCCCACTCTGATTCAGGAGAGCTTCGATACGATGGATCTCTTGAGTGGTTAATGGTGGACAAGAATGTTCACGCAAGTCTTTTTACCACTGGTGCAACACGACTTCGTCCGAGATGAGACTCCAAGCTTCCTCCAGATACTCGTCCAATTTTTCTTCTTGACTCAGCATCAGGCATTTATCGTGTTGAATTTGACTGGGATGGTCGTTTTGACATCCATAGCAATCTTTCTTGATCAGTTCCGTAATTTTTTCGATCAAGTGTTTGGCAAAACAGGAGACTAAATGGACCTCTTGTTTTGGCCATCTTGACTTCATCATGATAACTTCTTCGTCTTTGTCTTGGGATTCTTCTTCCACGGTCTCCTCACATTTCATGTCCAAAGTTTCTCCACTAGGTAAAGAGGGATAATAGTCTTCCTTGGCTTCTAATAATCTAGAATGACTTCTCTTAAACTGTTGATTTCTATGGTATTGTCAAATTCTGAATACAGGAGGACGTTCACTGTGTCAGGTAGAGGATTAGTAAACTGAAGTTCCACACGAATCTGGCCGGATTTTATAAGGTGGAAATGTCCCTCATCGCTGCCTTGGTCTGGAGTGAAATCAAACGCCCACAAACCGTAGCCTCCTGTATAATCCTCGTACGATATGCCGTGAGTGGTGTTGGTTCCTAACTGTCCGGTGGCTTCGTACAGAGACAAGTACGACCTCAAGTAATTCCTGTCACCAAACTTAGGCTCAAACGGTCGGGTACACAGTGTCTTGCCATCGCGACTGACTTCGATCTTGGCTAGGTTGTAATGATGAAAGAGGAAAGGCTGAATTCTTGACGATACCAAGGATCAAACGCTTGGGTAACTGACCTTGGAACAGATGATCTTCGATCATGGATCGCTGTCCATCAGGAATGGTGAACGTTTTTACTTCCACGCTTCGTATCGGATACTTGGCGGTCGTTCTGCTCAACGTTTGAATGATGTCGTTTCCCACTTTGGGTAACACTTCCACGCGTCGCACGTAGAGATTGGCTTCTTGAATAATGGTTTTGTACTCGTTAGCATGGGCCAATAAATGGAAAGCGGTACAGCTACGATTCAGTGTCAGGCGAATATCCACTCCGTTCAGTAAATACTTTTCTTGTAACCACATGTCCAAATGCAAACGATGCATCAGTTCTAAACTACATCCTTGCAGATTTTTATTTCTACGTGTGTTAAACCCCACATTGTGAAGATCGTCATCTGCTGTGAGGGCTGTATCGTTAAACGTGTTATCACCCGCTGTGTCAGGTTTCCATACCACGCAAGCATCCAGATGAGTATTCTTGGCTTCTTTTCCGTACGCCAAGAGATTTTCCAGGGAGGCACGATACGGGTAAGTATCCATGCTGCTGCTGACCAGTTTGTTATTCAAGTACAAGTCCACTTCGCTGAACAAGGAATGCATGAAATTGTGGACGGGCGCTACACTATCATTGGCTCCAGGATTGGTGTTGTCCGTTTTGATCACTTTGACTTTCAAATACAGGTAACTGCTATTCAGATCGATGTAATCTTCGGGCTGTCCTTTGATGTCAAACTCGATGGGAGCAGAATCCGTCAAAGAGGAGAGTGGATGAAATTCCATCCACTGGGATTCTTGCATCGTCATCATGGTGGGTGGCATGGCAAATAGATCCAGTTCCGACTTGGAACAAGGGCAAGACTCTCGGTGCATCATTGTTTCTTTGTGTCTCAATATTTTAATAATCGAAAACGTCTAAGTCTCGAATGGGTCTTCTTTTCTTTGTCTTTCTAGCTTTAGAAGTGTGAAGTCTGGTGAAAGGGTGTTTTCTTCGTCGTCTCTATCTGCCTTGGCCTTGCTGAATGCCTGACTCGGTAGCGTGCAGGGCATTTATAGGTGTTTCTCGTCGACCCAAAAGGTCTTTACCTGTTTGCAGCAAGAGATTTTTTCCTGCCCTCAAGAAATCTTCTTTGGGGTTTTGTTTGTCGATGATGACATTTTGGAGAAATTCTTTGCCTTGCGTCAGTGCCGCATCTTTCAAGGATTGCAATCCGCGTGTCACCATCGGTTTCAACACCGGGGCCACCGAACGAAAGGCCGATTTTAACATATCTCCTAAACCGTGTCCTCGCTGTCGAGCAACCCCTCGGTACACTGGATACATGACTTACGAGTCGTGAGAGAACCGTTTTCGAAAATGGAGTTTCACTGTGACTTTCCCTTTGGTGAATGGAATATTTTGTCCCAGACCTCCTTTTATAGCAATGTTTACCGTGTCCAAATAAGACTTGCTGACCGGCAAATAGTGAGGATGTACAAATTCGCGGTGGACGTGACAAGTGTTTCCACCTTCCTCGTCAGCGGTCCTGGCAGAATCCACTTTGAAAGGAATGACACGCAGTAACGGTACGAAGGTATGTCCCACCACGTTGTACTACACCACATCGGAGTACACAAACATCAAATTCAGTCCTTGGTTCAGTTCTACCGGGAACGGAATAACTTGCTAAAAGACTCGTTGTCGTGAATGATTGGTAATTCGTTTTTCTTGATCATGGCCATTCTCATGTCCATGTCTCCGCCCAACATGTCAAACAATTCAGGGCAAAATAAAATGGACACGATTTTACCCCCGTCAAATTTCATCAGGAAGCGATGAGATGCTTTGTGGTGCTCCATGGTGACACTTTTTATGACACTTTCCAAAGCTTTCAGAAACACGACATTAAATCTGGAGGTAATGGTGCTGACCAAATGTTGACCACTAAAATAATAGCCTGGGGGAATGAACAAGTGGTAGGACCACTTTTGAGTCTTGCCATCATAGGTTTTGTGATCATATTTGACATGGGTATTCAAGTACTTTTGCACTGGCTCGTCATGAACTTCCACCGTAAAAAAATTAGATTAGGAAGGACATTGAGGTGAATGATTTCCACTAAAGCCACTTCCCAATGGGCTTCGTGATCTAATGGGACGGACTGAGGTAATGTGGCCGTGTAACAGCACAAGGTGTTCTTGGGAAACACCTCCATGGAACTGCCACTGGGTAAGGTTAAGTAAAATTGGTTGTTATTGCTCATAATTCCAGAGTTCTGTGGCTGTCCGAGGGGTTACTGGACGTCAGAGGAGTGTCTCCGCCCATAATGGGGTTATTGTTGTTATTGGAGTGGTGACTGGCACTGGCACTGGAGAAAAGGTTCCCGTTGTTCCCGTTCGAGGTGAATTTCAGGGAGGGATTACGAAGCAGGTAACCGATGCAACTGCTCAATAAAATGGTCCACAATTGCTTGTCTCCTTGTTGCAAACTCAAATTGGCAATGGCTGCCCCGATGACACAATACACCACGAAGATTTGGCAGAAAAAGTCGATTTGCGTTTTAGGCACACGTTCTCCACACCACACCCACAAGGGTTGTTTCTGTAAATCTTGCAGAGAAGAACTGGGTGAAGGAGTGGTCGACGTAGCTGCGTCTGTGTGAAAGGGCATGATGGTCACTTCTTTTTATAGTCGATGACTTGCGAAGCGTCGATCCGAGAATCAAAACTGGGCGGATATCCTTTCCAACGTACTTTGACTTCTTTGACACGTCGTTTGCCCACTTTACGGGTTCTGCGTTCGAGAATGCTTTCGATGTTGTACACGTCGTCTTCTTTTTTCGTGACACGTTGAAACTCGGGCAAATAAAACGTTCCTTTGAGCACTTCTCCGTTCATGTCTTCCAATTTATAGACGGCAGGATGACGACCATGCACTCGTCCAGTGACACGAAACAATTCGGTGGTCCAGTTAGGTAAGTAGCCTTTGTCGAAAGTGCGTTTGGTTTTGCCAATGCGCACCCAATCTCCTACGTCCAACACTCCACTTTTCTTGGGGATAGCCCTCGTCGGGGACACACCAAACAGGCGCTCAAACACCAGCACTTCGTTTTCGGGAGTAACTTCTTGCGGGGCACGTTCAATGCTTCGATTTTAAGATTGGTTGTACGCTTGCACCAGCTGTGGTAAGATGTCGATGTACTTCAGAGTGTGGTGATGCGTAAAATATTTCCACATGCGTTCTTTCAAAGTGCGTTGAAAATGTTCCACGATGCTGGCTTTGGTTTCAGGATTCTCGGTGGTAAAAAAATGAATGTCATGTTTCTTTAATTCTTTTTGGAAAGCTTGGTTCAGAAATTCGGTGCCTTTGTCCGTTTGCCATCGAAGTGGGTGACGACCGCTTTGTTTCAACACCCGTTGCAGGGCTCGCACTAACTCGCTGCTCGATTTGGAAGTCAAGGGCACGACCCAGGTAAATTTGGAAAAGACGTCGATGACACAAAACAAATATTTGTACCCGCGATTGTAGCTGGCCAAATGAGAGACATCGGCTAAATCGGCTTGCCATTGATGATCGATGCCTTCCACTCGGGTGCGACTTCTGGCAAACTTGCGTCGAATGGGTTTGTGTAAAGTGTAGGTAGCTTGTTCTTGTAACCATCGTTGCACTTGAGGTAAACGGAGACTTTTCAGTCGCGTTTTGGCAGCACGATACAATTTTTGAACTCCTGCGTAACCTGCAGGATGCGAGGGATCGTAGTAAATGCTGGCTAAGACTTTTTCCATTTGTTGGTTTGTGTGTTAATAAGGTACCCACTCTTGGAAGATGCTACTCTTTTTCTCTTGGGGTACTTTCTTGGATTGTAATGCTTTGTGTGTGTGGCCGGCAATAGGTGTCGAGGAGGAGGAGGAGGTTGTCTGAACAGGGAATATTTTTCTTGTTTCACTTCTGTCTTCACCTTCTTTTTCTCTTCTGATGTAGAAGGGGTGGTCATCATCTTTTTAATCCATCCAATTCTGGAGGTAGGTGGTGTTGTTAACTTGCGTACTTTCTCTGGTGAAGTTTGAAACCCTTCCTCTTCTTCTCCTTTTTCTGTCTTGGTCACTGGTAGTGGTGGTAGTGGTACTGGTGATGTTGCGGTACTTTTCATCAAGGTCTAAAGCTTTCTGGTGAAAGAGTTGCAGCCGTTGCAAGAGTTGACCGTACTTTTGCGATTTTTCTGTTTCGGACAAATCTTGGCGATCCATCAAGGGCTGCAATTCATGTTGTAACTGGGATATTTCGCTCAAATTGGGATTGGGAGGTAAATTTGGGGATGCGTTGTTCTTGCCAACGATGGTATTCCATCCATCGTTTGTAAGGCACTAAAGCTAGTTTTCGTCCTTCCATGGGATGTCAGGGGTCGATTCTGAGATCTTGGGACTTCAGAGGGCCTTTTTATCTTGCTCCCACCAGTCCTCCCAACATGGTTTCCAAGACTCCTTTCAGCAATGGGCCTAGCAAGAGGGGTAAAATGCCTCCACGTTGGACCAACATCTTCTTTGTTTGGACAAAGGGATCGTGCCTTTCAAGACGTTCAAACAACATTCGCACACGGTATCGATGACCTCTTTGGAGACTGATTGAATGGGTTTTTCCGTAGGGGTGGGGAAGATTTTGACAGGACAGATAGCATGTCCCTATGTTTGACTAAACGAGGAGGCAGTCCTTGCCTTTTCTTTCCTTGGGTTTTAGAAGATGGATGTTTTCTGGAGGGTGATATCTTTGAGTCTTCAGCACCAAAAACACTGATATCCCTACTTAGTCACAGACCTTTTTATACTGGAACGCGTCGCCACTGGTTGTCTTTACGTCGTAGCAACTTGAGGACAGGCATGACACGTCGTGCAGGGGTACGCAACGGACTAAATCGAGCCAGTTCTTGCATGGACAAATCCAGTAAACTTTGTAACGTGCTCGATCTCTCTTGGACTTTGATTTTGGGAGAAGGTACTTTGTGAGCAGCGGCCACTGCCGCTAAATTGGAGGGTCCTGCCACTGGGGAAGTTCTTGGGGTCATCAACTGAGACGTTCTTGGTGTGATCAACGTCTCCAAGTACTTTTCAGTTCTTGGTGTCATCAACGGAGAAATTACTGAACCTGAGGCTACCGGAGACGCGGTCACCGTCGCGACAGGTCGTGGTTTGCGAGTGTAAGGTTGCGTCCTGGCCGAAGTGCCACTTTTGCGACTAGTTTTCTTCTGTGGGCTTTTCTTTTTCTGGGGACTTTTTCTCTGTTTCCTTTTCTGGGGGCTTTTCTTTTTGCGGGGTGGTGTCTGGTAAGAGGAGGGTCCCGCCACTGGAGAAGTTCTAGGACACACGTTTCTCCTTGGGGACCTGGTCTTGCCACCGTGGCTCTTTTTCTTTATTCTTCGAGCTTCGTTTGACTTCTTTTTTCTTGGGAAGAACTTTTGGGAACATTAGGAACCAATCTTAAGAGAGAGCGAATGATGACCCCTCCTAGAGTACCGCTCCCTCCAGGTTTCAAAATAATTTGATTTTTGGTTTGAGTGTCGATGCGGGGATCGGCCAGTTGGGTCAAAGCGACTTTGTTTCGATCAAAAAAGCGTTTGGTTTGATGAGGAATCTGAATGATCCCTTGGAGTAATTGACGTGCTGTCACAGTGAACCGTCGTAAGACTTCTTTGAGACTAGATTCTAAGACACGAGCTCGTATTTGTGGATTTTTTTCTCGACTGATGCCATGCAAGGCAGGAATCAATTTGACGGGAAGATGTGATTGAAGGGACGTCATGTTCAAACTGTGTGTGGCAGACGAAAAGTGTCTGAGGTTTTTATAGATTTTTTTTTGGAGTGAAATTAAGTCGAGGACGGAGACGTGTACAGGACAGGCCCTCCGTCTTGGCACCAGTGGTGAAACAATTGGGTACTAAATTGCAAATCATCGGGGGTCGTAGGTTTCAAATCGACGATTAAATAGGCGTGTGGTGTTTGGGTGGTATCGTCGTACGCCTGAGTCAGCCAAGGCGTTCCTAACTGTTTGGCTAAGACTTGCACTTGCGATTGATCTCGAGGGCTTTTAAAGAAGACAACGTAATGCGCATTTAGACTGATGGTACGATGGGCTTTACTTTGTTGAAACAAATTTTGGGTGATGTAAACGACACTGGCATTACGGTGATGTCCTTTGCGCGTGATCCACAGTTTAATTTCTTCTTCGTCTTCTCCTAACATGTTGTCGAAAATGAACAGATGGATTTGATGGGAGTCAGAGATGATGCCATCGTCTTCTTTAGGAATGCCTTCCACAAACACGATGGATTCGCCTTGACATTCTCGCAACAGACTGTACGCCGATTGCCACTCTTTGTAAGACCACACGACACGTTGAGGCGGACGATGGATCAAATGATGTTTATGTTCGATCAATCGTTTGACGAATTCGGTTTTGCCTGAACCGCTAGGTCCAGCAATGAGCATGTTAAAGGGATGGCGAAGATACAAAGCCTCCCAACTGGCACGATCTAAGTGTTCGTCGATGACTTTGACAGTAGAGGAAGAGGGAGCAGAAGTAGCCATAGTGTGAGGAATATCACTTGTGACACGAATACAAAGAAGACAAGAGTTTATATACTTTTACAGGACACGTTTATTGAATGTTTTAAACATGAATACGAAAGACAAAAATACATATAATCCAAAGGCTTAAGTACAACGATAAAAGTCACATCTAAATTATCAACGTGGAATAGAAACAAGGGTCTGTACAACATGTTTTGGGTAAAGTTCTGACCAGTTCTATAGGGGGTAAGGTCACACAAGTGTCCTCCCAAATGGGTCTTTCAGGCATGTCCACGGCAGTCCTGTCCTGGGTGACGGTTTCTTCTGACACCGTCACCAACACAGGTTGAAAAGTGACTTTTCTCCTTGAACAACTCTCGTGCAAAATTGGGTCACTTCTTGGGTCCAAGCCTCAAAATCCCATTCTTTCCAGGCGCAGACATCTGTCCAAAGGGGGTGTAAGTCACAAGCTAAACACACATCGTCATACACGTCTTGGGTAGCTAAAAGTTGACGAATCTTTTTTTCCCGTAGAGGTCGAGAAGTATCCAGATGAAAACGCAAGGCTTTGAGCAAAAGGAGTCTTACGTGACCATTTAAGGCCATTGGGATGGTAAGTACTGATTGTAAAGAGTCCACAAGGAATCGGCTGGTAAACGAAATTCTAGAAAACAAGTCACTAAGACACACACCACTTGTCGACCCAAATTGAATGGATACAGTTCTTGTAATAATCGATGGTAATGATCCACGGTTTGAATATGGTCATTGAGTTCCTTCCACGGAATCTGTTCAATTACATGTGATAAAAGTCGTGGCATGGCAGCCTGTTTTTATACTCTCTTTGTTTCGGAAACAATGCACGTAATTTCTAGCCAGAGATCTTCGTTCTCCAGTGGGAAATTTAAATCTTGCATACTGTAACCGAAACGTCAGAGTTCGATTAGAAGTTTCCTGTTCCGCTAAGTAGATTCCACGTGAAATATGTTGGTAATCCTTTAACTTGTCTTCCTCAATGCGTTGCTCTAGGTGAATCTCGAAATAACCAAAATTATGAACACGTGGATCATCGGGGGCCTGGAAGTATTGAACAAGGTCTGACCACTGAAACAATTTCTGACGAATCAGTCCTCTTATACCATTCAGGTACCAGTGGTTAAAGATCTGGTGACGTGACGGATGCAACTGTTCTTTACGTTTCACTTGTATTTTGACTAGCTCTCGGTAAATGCGTTCTCTCAACTCCACAGGCAAAGCACGAATGTTCTCTTGTAAAGTATCCACGAATAAGTCATACTAAATTCTCTTTCTGACACAATAAATGTACTGTTTGCACAGACATAGTTTTAATTCATTGTCGAATCTAAATCGTTTAGTCACTAATTTACACATTACAATTCGTTCAGAAGTTTCCTCTTTCACTAAGTCGACATTGCGTAAAAGATGTTGGTAATTCGTTAACTCTTCCATTAGAATTCGGTCCAGTAAGTTTACAATGTAGTAGATAGAATCATCAATACCAAGCCAATCTTTTTAAAACCAGGGGGTCGTTGATCAATGTCTCTCCAATGGAACACTTTCAACTCAATCAGTCCTTGTATAGCATTCAGGTACCAGTGATTAAACATCTGGTGACGTAACGGACGCAATTGTTCTTTACGTTTCACTTGTATTTTGACCAGCTCTCGGTAAATCCTTTCTCTCAACTCCACAGGTAAAGCACGAATGTTCTCTTGTAAAGTATCCATACACAGGTCATGGTAAGTTACTTCAATGTCTCGGTCCCACTAAGGTTAAGTAATGACAATTCGGTGACCATCGAGCATGTTCTACGTAGGCCGAATCTTGTGGTTCCCAGTGGTGAAGTGACACACCGCAACTGAAGCACTTGACTTTATCTCCTTCGCTCAAGTAGAACAATCCGGCTCTGGCTAATTCTTCGGGGGTCGGTCCTCCCAGATACTTAGGCCATTTTCCTTTGAACGATTGAAGACGATTTTCAAAGTCGTAGTATTCCGACAAACGCACAGGGAACGAATATTCGTCTTTCACAGGTTCGTTTCGATGAGGGTTGGGTGACATGGACAGGAGTTTGCTCAGGGCTGGATGATATCCCTAGTGGGGTAAACGTGAGGGTGAACATCCACCTTTACAACGAAACCCAGTAATGTGTCCAAGAGGACGAGCGGCATCGCTTTCGCATCCCTCAGGTTTGGCACGCACAGCATCACTTTCCATGATAGGGGTAGTGAAAACAAAGTTCCCATGATGCTTCACGGCATCGCTAAGGTCACAGCGTACAGCATCGTTCCCATCGCGCGGCTCACAATCGCATTCTACTTCAGAAGCCCCACACTTGAAGTGTGCCTGTCTGAACTTGTTTTGTGTTTCTCTGAAAGTATTCATCTTGTTCGCTTAGTCTTGGTAGTCACAATGAACTATCGATCTTGCCTAGGGTTCCTTTTTATATACAGACCAATACCGACGTGTCCATACGGTAAGGTGAAATGATTGGGAAGTCGGACTCGTTTCCGGTACACCATTTGATAGACTTTTTCCAAGGGTCGACTGATGATGTGGTGAGTGGGTAAACGTGCAATCTTGTTGGGTTGATAGGTAGTCACTTTAAAGTGTTTATCTTTTCCAGACTGCAAGGCTTCTTTCAATACCCCAAAGTTCACCACTCGACTGGTACGATAATGCAGAGTCAATCATTTCAATTTACACTTCGTGTGCACTTCTCCCTGTTTTTCCCGGTATTCGTAGCCATAATTTTTAGGACCGCCACTGGCGAAACTTAGAATCTTGTTGTCGGGGTGCTCGTCTGTCCAGGCTCCTAAACGGTCTCCTTCGATGTCAGGGTGCTGTTGACTCGGGTGATCGATGTAAATGCAACTGTCCGTGTCAAAGTACAGGACACGTTACCCTAACAGCTCTAAAGCTTCGTACAATTTTAAGCGAGCATGATTTGTCACGTAAGCCGCAATGATGACATTTCCAAAAGGGTCGTCTTGTACAAAGTCTAGATCTTCTTCGTAATTGACCAAGATCAAATCTTCGCGAACGACGTCCACATGTTTCATGTATTTGGTTTTGTCGTGAATCATCTGGAAGTAGCGGGAAGGTTCTGTCAAATACTCCGTCTTGGGTAAACACGGGCGTTGTGCCATTTTACCACACAAGCAATTTAACATCACTTTGGCAAACGATCGTCTGCCTTCGTTTTTCTCGATGTGATCTAAAGTGATGCCTTCTTGGGCCCAGTATTTCTCTTTGAATGTCTTTTGGTCTTCGGGAGTGTGACACCAGGAAGGATAGCCACTTGCGTCTTGCTTTAGTTTCAAAAAGGCATCCACGTAGTCTGCGAAAATGCCTTTCTGCGTGGCGTCACCCTTGTGGTAATGTTCTGTCTTGGGAAAGTGACAAATTTCGTACACTTCTAACAGTTGATATCCCATGTCCAGAGCTTTGAACAATTCTACGCTGACCCAGGTTCCCGTCAAGGCCCGTTCTATATGGGTGTGCTGACAGGGTTGATCTTGGTTGCACGTTTCAGCACAAGTACGGCACAAAGGAAACATCAGTTTGCCTTGGCAATGGTGAGGTAAGACGGGATGGTACAAGTCCGTGGGAGGCAAAACTTTGCACTTGATCAAGCCTTCGTATTGTCGAATGTTTTTTCAGGTCGATGTGTTCGGTGAACAATTGTGGGTGCCCTGCAGGAAAGCACACGTAGGGATACAGCTAACAAACGTCCAAGTATTTGATTTCTTCTCCTTTCTCTTCGTCGGCTTGGTACAGCAAACAGGTGGCATTGGTCCTTCCTCCGTACAAACTATCCCTCGGGTTCAGCGGGTCCATGAACTGGTAACTTTCCACGGCACGTTTAAATTAGGGATCGGTTTTCAAACGGTGATCGGTGATCGTATTCATGTTCCCACATTTAAACCACTTGGTATCCTTCCTGTTCTAACTTTAGGCGTCGCTGACAAGTGGTCTGGTATAAGTCTTCCATGGTTCGTTGCAAAAACTGATTTTTAGTACCATGGTCAGGGTAACAGACGGGGCATCCGTGAAATAAGCAACCGTTAAACTCGTAGACGATCTTGGGGTTTTCTAAGTCCCAGCCATCGACCGAATGTGTTTCGATGGTCTTTTCACCTCCTCCGTTGCGGGCATGCTGAATCCATTTCTCTTCCTTGTCGCACAAGTAATGTATCCAGCGTACGGCTTTGACCGAGTATTGACGTTTGACATAGTTGGTCGTTTGAGGACTGATGACAGCCACGGTGTTTTTAGGCATGAATCGTTGCCTGTACACTAAGGAACACGCTTTGGCAATGGTGCAAGCTTCCTTCAAAGGATCGACCCCTCCGTGTTCCATGAACAGTTCTCGAAATTTTCCACAGCAACGCCGTAAAATGTCCACGTCGGAACGACAATACTTTAGCATTTCTTCCTGAAAGTCGAAGGGGTCCGAGGCATGAGCCTGGTACCAAGCGTGGAAAGGTTTTCTTTGTTCGGTACGCATGTTGTCGGGGTCGTAATAGTGAGCCTCAGGTAAATGAGGTAGAACGGCATGTTGATTGTCTTCCGTATTGAAAAAGTGTTTAAAGTACCCTTTAGCCATTTCTGTCATTCCAAACGTTTTAGGCATTCGGCTCAAAGGCATGGCCAAGTAGCTCATCGAATCTTTAAACTGTACTTGTCCCACTTGCATGAAAATGATTTTGGCTCCGTTCAAAATCACTTTAGGACGCTCGGTGCCATGTTCCGTATAGTATCTCAAAAGAAACTGTCCGTCGTATCCGGAGAAATTGATAGCCATCACCGTGGCATGACGATGACAATCTCCGTAACGTTCGATGTCTTCTTGGCTCCACGTCTTGTCGATCGGGTCTAAGACCCATCGGGCGAAATCGGCTAGCGTGTTCGGTCCCTCAAAGATTTTTTTCACGCCCTCCGGGAATTTTGCTGCAGTGAGGGCAATGCCTGAAGATAGGTTCTTGAATGCACTTCTCGCACGCTCGATGAGCCACGCAGAAATTAGGAATGTGAATGTCAGTCTCTTGCATGCACTCGAAATCGAAAAAGATGAAATTGTCTTTCTTCTTGTGACCATCCTCATTCTCTGGTTGGGGTTGGTATTTTTGCACGTAGCATTCGTGTTCCAAGTCCACGATGTGATGACAAATGTGACATTTTTTCTTTCCTCGACATACGTGTGCCTTGACGGTATTGGTACATATGCCTTGGCCACAGGTAGGGCACAATCTCAGGAGTTGACAAGCACATTTCTGCTGTGAACCTTGCGTCTTCAGATGTTGCTGGTAACAGGCAGGGCTGACAAACGTGCGCAGACAAGCAGGACAATGCATTGGTTCTTGCCCTTCGCTCAGACAGGGTTAAGAGGCCAAACATCCTCAGCATTTCGATCCGCAATGTTTGTCTTGCTCTCGATTATTATAACCATGGTCACATTTCTCACAGTAATATTTGTATCCCAGGAATCCGGTGATACTGGTAATGGTATCGAAATGGTCATCGTGATGATAAAGGTGAATGTATTTTCCGTCCTTAAAGTCTTGGCCTCGAAACAACAGAGGTCCGCGCACTTCTTGAGGGTGCACTTTCAAGGTGTATCGTGGAGCTAGGGCATCTTGCTATTTTTGCATCTCAGGAATGCCACAGGGTGAGTCTTTGGACAGGCCTGTTTGTTGTAACAGAAGTTCTGCTTCGTTTCGTTGTTTGGCTCGGTTCGATTTTCGAATGTTCTCCCAGTCTCTTGTCCATTCTACCGTGTCGTTCTTGTTGGCATAAGTTCGTCCCACCACGATAGCCCTGACTAAACACATCTGGTCTTGAGGGTTGTTAATTCGGACGAGGCTTGTTTTGCTGTCCACCAATAAGACCTTTCTGCGGCCAGTCCCTTGAGGAGGAGAGACGTGGGTCATGTCCAGTGTGGCTTTTCCATCGGTGATGTTAAACTGGTCATTGGATTGTTGTACGTGTTGAATCTTGTCCATGACTTTGGAAGCGGTCAATTCTGCAGAGCTGCTAAACTCGATCCAAACAGGGGATTTCAAACCGTCGTGTTGTATGGAAAGTCTCTTTGGGTTGACATTGTCGCTTGAGTGTGGTAAGCAAAGAATCCGACACCCCGGTGATGAACCCTTCTGCTTTCTCTAAGGGTGCGTCGGACTTGAAATCTTTAAACTTCACCGTGTATTTGTCAGCCGTGGTTCTAAATTTTCTAGAGGAGCGCTTTTCTGTCTCTCGAATGGAATAGTATTTTTCCGGGTTAACTAAGGGTGGTGAACTTTGTTTAGATGGTTCGGATTCTGGTTCACTCATGTCCTCTTCAAAATCACTGGCATGAATTTGTGCCAAGACTTCAGCTCTGGTACGAGACGATAGATCACGTTTCTGCTTCTTACTTTCTTCTTCTTTCTTCTCAAATGAATTGGATCGTTTCATCTTGATAGCAAAAAGTCAAATGACTAAAATTTAAACAGCATGGACTAATCGTTAGTCATGGCAGACCAGCGTGTATAAAAGGGTATGTGTCTTGTCCTTTCACTATTCATTTCACTCTCAAACCGAGCACAACGATGGAAGAGACTACCCAGATCGAACGTTTCATCAGAGCTTTGCGAGGGGTCATTAGAAAATTTTCTTCAGACCAGCCGACGGACTACTCTCCTTCCTTTCGAGATAAAAGTCAAGATACTTGCTATATCTGTTAGAAGAAAGGGCATTGGTCTTCAGAGTGCCCAGACCGTCAAAAAAGAAAAAAAGGGGTTAGAAAAGACAAAAATCAAGATAGCTGTTATTAATGTCAAGAAAAAGGACATTGGTCTCCAGATTGCCCTAAGAAACAAGAGGAGCAAGAAGAGAGGGAGTCTGGTGAGGAAGAAGAAGAGGAAGAAAGTAGACAGGTGAAGAAAAAGAAACAGGAGAAGAAAAGAAGAAGGGAAGAAAGTGAGGATGAAGAAGAGGAAAAGACTGTGACGGTGACGAAATTGAAAAAACAGAGAGAGTAAACAAAGAAACAGAAGAAGTCTTTGAACTTTTTAAAGTGCTCTGTTGTGAATTGTGAATTGGATTGTAAATATTGATAAAATAATAAATTAATTATATAAGGTAAGTGTCTTTGGGTTTTGATTTTAAAATAAGAACGTACACACATACACTTATAAACACGTAAAATGGGTTGGTTTTTTTGTTGTTTTTTTTATAGTTTGAATGGATGTTGGCAATTGAAAGTCTATCTCTTTTCGAGAGACGTGGGTGGCCCTGAAAAGGGCCTTTTTGGTGTAGGGGTGAGTTTAAACAATCAACTTTAACTGTCTTAAGCCTTTGCCACGGCCAAGGCCTACTTCTGGACTGCGTACTGTTGATGATGATGATGATTTGGTTGAAATCACTAAGGGTGGCACGGTAGACTTAGTCACAGGGTTGGCTTGTTTAGCTCGGGAAGGTCGTATTCTCTTCGGTCGTAATAAAGAAGTCTGATACATTTGTTTCAGACTTCTTAACTCTGCTAAAATGTCTAACAGTACCGTGACCGTTTGATTTTCACATCCTTGTTTTTTTGCTGCTGCTTCTTGTTGTTGTTTTTTTCTTACCTCTTCTTCTTGCTGTTGTTGCTGTAGGAGAAAAGCTTGTTCCGCTTCCTTTTGCTGTTGTATAAATTTCTCCAATTCTTCTTTCTGTCTCTGTCTAAAATTCTCCACGTGCGGTAATGAAGGAGACGAATGTTCCGGAACAAATTCTTGCGAGGTAAGAAAATCCACAAAATCCCAATTCACCTCTTCTGAAAGTAAGTCCGGGTTCCCTTGGGCGGTCTCCACTGCTGGTGCACCCCAATTGATCGTTTTCTGAGTTTCCGTCATGTTGAAAAACTGTCGCATGGATTGACTACACACAGGAGCTAGCGAATCTATATAGACCACGTGACGTCACAGACTGCTCTCTTCCGATTGGACGCCCCATGACTGAATTTTGTAACGCGTGTTTGGATTGGTCAATGAACTCAATCCGTTTCAATCCTTTCTCTCCCTATAAATAAACGCAGTTCACTGCTTTGATTCACCTGTTCTCGGCGCCTCAACATGTGGACCGAGGTTCAATCTTCTACGCTTGTGTCTTCGATGATGTTCAGGACGAACATACCGATGTATGTCCGATCCAAGTGGACAGTTGTCCATAGGACCGACAGCAGCCTATGGATACGTAGGATTTACGTGGAGAGGCAAGGATGCCTCAAAAGAGTTTTAGTCTATGGACCAACCATTAGACGAAGCCTAAGACGAAGAAGATGTCGCAGATGCCCTTTATGTTAAGGACATATTAACATAAACCCATAGGCCCTTTTCAGAGCCACTCATAGGTCTGGAAAAGATCTTGACTTTCAATTGCCTAGCCCATTTTTTAATTATTTTAATTTTTAAAAAAAAATAGAGACCCCCACTCCCTGTTTCAATTTTTTGCCGTATTAAAATAGTGTCCCGACCCTGTTCCATTTCCACTTGTCCCTAGATAGGCCCACACAGTATTCCTATGTTCCATTCCCCTTGTCCCAAGACAGGCCGAAACTCTATTCCCATGTTCAGTTCCCCTTGTCCCTTGAATAGATATTTTTTTTCTCCCATGTTAAATTACATAGTCCCCAGAGTGGATATTTTTTTTTTCTATGTTAAATTGTACATAGTCCCCAGAGTGGATATACGCTTTTTAACATGGAAGTCCCCTAGTCCCTAGAGTGTCCCTATTCACTACTATTAGGCTACATTGTATAAGGGAGACGATCTTGACAGGCCTACAAAGGATTATATGCTACATTGTGTAAGGGAGACAATCTTGACAGGCATACTGGTTCTTCTAATATGGGTAGTTGTATTCCAAAGCACTTGTTGCGAAATTAGATTTAAAGCCATTCACTGTGTTATCAAATAGATCCTCTTTGCAACAGATTTTTCTTTGTGTCGATATATTGAAACATCCCTATTTATACAGACTGATAACGATACTCGCGCTTCCCATGTTATTTTAGTGTAGCATTTCGATGAGTACACTATATTATACAGCTTACCATTTTTATAATATTGTATTTACGCTAGCAGTTAGGATCACGTTAAAGTCACGTGTGTAGAGTACGCCACATGCAACGCGTCCTTCGTCGTTATGTCACGATCACCAAGCGAATCGTTGTTTATAACATATCAGAAAGAAATAGTGTGACAGTCATTTATTGGGCAAATATTGGCAAACAGAAATCAAGTATATTAAGTAATTCCCAAAAATCATTTTCATACGTTTTCATTTACACCCAAGCTTCGAAGATTTTTCAAACACTTTACAAAAGGTAAGGGAATGGCGTGCAGAGCAGATTCCAACCAATTAAATTAACAAACGAAAATCATTTTTAATCATTAGGCATTGACGCAGGGAACTAGAAACAGCTATGCATTTATTTTCATGTGCTATGTTACTATTATAAACCAAATGAAATATTTTGTTCAACAGTATGTTCAAAACATGATAGTCAAAGGGCCTGTCACTGAAATCGCACGATGAAAGGAAAGGGGATTTTTCGACTTCCAAAATTACACTTTTGCATTAAACATATTTACTTCATCATCAGTTTTTTATCAACACAAAATTGGTGTACACGCATACACATACATACATATATATATAAGATTAGTTATCCTCCTCATCTTAATCCAACATTTTCTCTAAAACACCGCTTAGTCTTGAAACAATAATAACGAGAAAATGATTGTATAATGTTGCTTTGTTTGTTCACCTTGAGAAAATACCACGACAGCTTGTGTGTGTCGGTGAAACTGAAGCAGAAGTATATTTTAAAGCAGCCGTTCACGCTTAAAAAATAACGTCTGAATTAGACTCTATCCAAATATGCAGATAATAAAAAGAAAGAAGAGCTTATGCAAGAGTCCTGTGATGCCAAGGTAAATTAAACAGAAGCCGTTGGCATTGTTAGTAATACCTTATTAAAAATGGTCGCCTGTCTTTAACACGTATTGCATTTATTACTTAACAGCTGATACAAATAAACTATGATGTAACTCTGTCTTCTCTCACACTATGTACTTTTCTCACAGGGAGCAATGGTAGTTGATATGAAGGGACTGTAAGTGTCGACGTGTTGTCAATGTACACTGACAGTCTAAATGAACATGATGGTCTAAATGCGCATGACAGTCTAAATGAGCAATTATCCTTTAATTGGCACTTTTAAAATAGCAGTTATACGAGTAAGCCTTTTGACTGGAAAAGTCAAGAAAATGTATGATATTACTATAGGATCAGATGGAAAACTAGATGTAAGTTATTAACTTTACTTGTCACCGTAGCTTAAAGTATTACTCGCATTTCTGCTGAGACAGCACAACAGTTTATCCCGTCATCATTCAAACAATGGATGGATGGATGGATGGAAAGAGAGACATACATT
Source organism: Sinohyriopsis cumingii (assembly GCA_028554795.2). Classification (NCBI taxonomy): domain Eukaryota; kingdom Metazoa; phylum Mollusca; class Bivalvia; order Unionida; family Unionidae; genus Sinohyriopsis; species Sinohyriopsis cumingii. The sequence goes on from JAPYKE020000031.1 coordinate 7,137,612, forward strand.
TCGAGCAATAAACAAATACATAAATAAATAAATAAACAAATAAATAAATAAATAAATATACACATGTTATAAATTTCGCAATCAATAGTCTTACTTAATGTGGACAAATATATTTTATTTTTGTTTGGAGTAAGCAGAATATGTTCGATCCACCTAGCTTTAATATATTGTGTTTATAAAATTTGGTATAAATTGTTGTTGTTGTTGTTCTAGGGTTTTCAGCACAAGATAGGCTATACATGGCCCCCAGTATAACTGGTAGAGGAAGAACCCTAGAAAACCCAGGGAAGAACCACCGACCCACGAAAAGCTACTGGCAGGCTTTCCCACGTATCCACGATAGCCGAGCCTTGAACTCGAACCAACGCAGACAGAGATGAGATGGTTGTGATCAGTAACGGTGAGCGCTTTAGACCACTCGGTCACTCGGTCCCCCCGTGGTATAAATACAACCAAGATTTGGTCAATGGACAGCCTTTTGAGATTCTACATTATAGTCTGTATTAATGTCTATTTGCTTGCGTGCTACCGTGATCTCTATGTTAAAATAGCGAAGGAACGAGTTATGTTTGCTCAATAGTTTTTTCCACCATGTAAAACGTATATAGTATAGTTGCTTGCATCGAGTGAAAAACATATATATCTAGTATTGACAACGCAGTCTGTTCACATGCAGCGTAGATACACACGGACAATTGCACAAAGAAGTTTGTTTGTAGAGGATATTCTACATATATTTCTCCCTCTCCATTTCGTTCCTTCTCTCTTTCTCTTTAATCCAGCATTTGAACTACGAGTCACAAGTGTGTCATAAATAGTTGGTGCAATATTATCGAAATTGTAATAAAAGTTGAATTTTGTAGACACGGTGTTGTAAGTTCCCCTACTCGGCTTAATATTCTTTGTCCGCGCCCAACTGAAATGATAATGCATTATTAATGCAAATTGCACTGACCAGACATATATTCTAAATTTATGTTATTATTTACTAACAGATACAGACTATGCAGCGTAAATATAGACTTGAGTCATGGTTAGAAATGGTAGAGGTGTTTACTCACAGGATGAAAGAAATCTATTGTGAACTCAGAACGAGCCAATTTACCTTAAAGTTGTCCAATTAAAATATATTCGAACTAAGTGATCGCAGACTTTTCCTAATGCAAGTTCATCGTAAAAATCCCAAACAAATAAAAGAAATCAACAAAAAAACTAACAAAACAAACAAATGGTGGAAATCAGACCTGGCATTTAGTCACAATGTTATTTCTGTTCAAATCATTAATTTGTCAGTTTTGTACATCAATTCGAAATATTAAAATCTTTTATGTGAAGACGTCATGCTCTTAAGGCTGTCAGGAACGATTGTTCTGTGATGATTCCACCGTGCCTGTACCTCCAAAATAATCACTGTCGTAATTCGGTTAAAAATGTCTTAACATCAAGGTAAATATCTTCATTGTACATCAATAGTAACCGGACAAAACTTACAATTTGAAGCGTTAAGTGTACATCAATAGTAACCGGACAAAACTACAAATTGAAGTGTAGGAGATAAAAGTGCAAACTAGTTGCAAGAGTAGCACGCAAACCGGATGATACTTTACTGCAAAATTATATGGCTTCTGCTTGTTAGTTTGTATTATTATTTTTGTTCAAAGTATTTTGTTTGTGTGTGCGTGTTGGAACTTTGCTCTGTCATTTTCCTTTACAAAAATAGGGAAATAATTTACTAATGACGTAAAAACGTTTTTTCACTCTTTGCTTCACTACTCGTGCCAATATGCTGTTTCCACATAAATTGTAAAATGTACATGTACTCAAAACTATAGATATTCTTTGATTATATCCACAGTTGACATTTAGCTAGAAAGCAATATATAATGTATATTGATACACTATACCATGTTAACTCTATCATACGATAACAATTAGGCAAACTAGAAGGGCACAAAGCAACACTACCTGTAAAAAAAATACTATATATGTGTTGCACATGTTAAATATTAGTCTTAAATATTTTATTTTATAGTTTTAATTTAACAGGTTCCTAAAAGTAAACACTTTTTTGATATTTTAACATATATTTTAACTTCCTGAATCACGCAGTGTTTGTTAATAAAATTCTACGCACGATAATTGTATTAGGCTCATTTCCAACGTATCCTCCCACTTTCATCTTTCAGCTTAGACCACAGTTTCCTTTACACCAGGATCTGTTCCCTTTAGCAACCAATTCCTGCAATCCAGATTCAGTACTTCAATCACTGATCTTGACTTCAAATGCAATGATTTTGTACATATTATCCAGCTTGAAAAGGACATTATGTCAGTAAAAATACTCTAATGTCATTTTTTTCATGTGTCTAAAAAAATGTGTTTTGAACTAACATCAACCATTCGACTTGACGTCAACTATTTGACTTGACGTAAACTATATGAAGCTGACTGATGCTGAATGAATAACTGAGGCCGTCAAGAAATTGTCTGAAAGATCGGATCAATTCGTCCGCCATGTTTGAAACCACCGGACTTACCTAATGTAACAATTTCAAGATTGTTTACCTGACAAACATCTGTGTAGCCCAGCTGACCAGAATGACGCGATGTTGATTAAGTGCTTTTGTCCGATATTGAGTGATGTGTGAGATACAACAATCTGCAATAACTAATGTATATACACTATGTTTAATTAGTAATGGTGTCTCAAGCAATTGGTTTAGCATTTTACTGTTATGTTGTTCTTTGGAAATAAACATGCTTGGATAAATGAGATGTGTTTTCACGAAGATTAAAATGCATCAACAAATGTTTGGCTTGAATGAATTAAGTGTTTGAATAATTTACACTTTTTCTCTTTTCTTTCAATCCTCACTCATCTCATACAGGGGTATGTTACGTCAGATATTATAACATTTCTCATGGAATCTTATAAATCCTTTTATTGATTAAATACATGTACATGTTGCTGGTCGAGTAGCAGGTGATCGGGCTTTGCCGAAAGAGATTGGTGGGCGCTTACTGATTGATTGGCCAAAACTGGAGTACTGACGGCTCGATTGGCCAGTGTGACTGGCAGCCGAGTGTGCTGGAGACGGAGTGTGTAATTCCAGAAATGTAATCTTTTAACCGTGGGGTAATTGTTCGGGTTTGTATGTTTTTGGGACTCTACCGATAATTAGGATATATGTCGCTTTTGTTTACATAATTTCAATATTTGAGTGAATATCTTATACTATGAGTAAAATACTACATTTGTTTACTTGCTGTTGTGCAATCACTGTGAATGATTCACCCATTGTCATTGTACTGTGCAAGGTCATTTATATGTATTTTTATTATTAAGTCCGTGCGTTTTATGTTAACTGATCCAATATTTGGATCATATACACGCACATATTAATCATAATTAATTGCTCATTCAAGTCGTTCGTTATTGAACATTGTATTTGTATCACCATCAAACGTGTTCTGTTGTAAATCCGAAAATCCAGCAACTTATCTTGTGGCAACATTAAAACTAGCTAAAACCACAAGACAAAAACAATAACAAAAACAAATACAAATATAGGTATTGTTTTGTGGGGTGGAGGTTGAGGGAGGCGATAAATCTGCAAATTGGAGTCAACCCGATATACAAGCGTGATTTAAATTTTAATTTTGACACAGATTATATGAGGTTGATTGTATTGAAACATAAGTCTTTTAAACGTGTTTTAATACTATGATATGTTATCTGTCAGAGTCGTTGTAACTTACCCCAATCCCTGTATGATGTGTCAAATGTCAGAGTCGTAATTTACACTAATCCCTGTATGATGTGTTAACTGTCAGTCATTGTAGTTTACCCTAATCCCTGTATATGTTAACTCTCCGTGTCGTTGTAATTTTCCCTAATGTTTGTATGATGTGTTAACTGTCACAGTCCTTGTAATCTACCCTAATCCCTTTATGATATGTTAACTGTCCGTGTCGTTGTTATTTACCCTAATCCCTGTATGATGTGTTAACTGTTCGTGTAGTTGTAATTTACCATAATCCGTATATGATGTGTTGACTGTCAGAGTCGTTGTAATTTACTTTAATCTCTGTATGATTTATTAACTTTCAGAGTCGTTGTAACTTGTCCTCATCCCTTTATGATATGTTAACTGTCCGTGTCGTAATTTACCCTAATCCCTGTATGATGTGTTAATTGTCAGAGTCGTTGTAATTTACCCTAATCCCTGTATAGTTTGGTAACTGTCAAAGTCGTTGTAATTTACCCTAATCCCTCTTTGACGTGTTAACTGTCAGAGTCGTTGTAATTTACCCAAATCCCTGGATTATGCATTAACTGTCCGAGTCGTTGTAATTTACCCAAGATACCTGTATGAAGTGCTAACTGTCAGAGTCATTGTAATTTATCCTAATCCGTGTATGATGTGTTAGCTGTCAGAGTCGTTGTAATTTACCCTGATCCCTGAATGATGTGCACCAGAATCATGAAAAGTTTATTATAAATGGTGTATAATAAGAAATTGCATAGCTCTACCGGGTTGGTTCCGTGCATTACCCAAATAGATGAAATATTCTAAACGAAAATAAAACATTTTCACTTCGCATTTAAACATTAAAATAATAGTTTTACGTTTATAATGCATTAACCTTTGTAACAAGGCCTGCTATCCATAATGTCCTGTTTGCAGCTCTGATGTCTTATTAGGAATAAAATTGTACTCCCTGTATGTGACTAACATTACTATATGTACCTTCCATAAACTTTGCGGAACTCGTTTCTTGGTTTGACGACTTTTCTATACGTACTGAACCTAACCTGCTAACATTATTCAACATGGTTAACAGGTTATGTTAAACATGAACATGAAATATCAAATATTGCCAAAAAAAATAAAATTAATAAGAAACACATTCTATGCTATTTGTAAAAACATAAACGTTGCTAAATTAATTAAACTATTAACGATGTTACTAATAATACATTACAGATGTTATCATTTAATACAGTCTCACTACCTCCGTGCCTACCTATATACTATGTACACTGACATATATAAATTCATGTCCGGCCGGAGAGTTAAATTTAGCTACGCGATGCTTCAAGTCTCTCTCTCTCTCTCTCTCTCTCTCTCTCAAATTTCTAAAGCATTTCATATTGACCTGGAAGAATTATAATAAATGAAAAGTCCTTTTGTTCAAATCCATTTCTGTCAAAACATTTACTGTTTCTATTGGCTCATACAGACAGGAGAAACATATTGGTTTTTAAAATAAATTTACAACTTTGGATATATTTGCTTCTTAGAGAAAGTAAATAGATTAAGAACGTCATGTTGTTGCGTTTTCGACCACTACAAGTGTTTGACAGAGGTTGTTCTGCTTTATTTTGTTTGGGAGTTGGGTGTTAAGGTTAAAATTGAAAATATGATAGTAGTTCAGGAAACCTAATTAGGCTTTGCCACTGTTACCACCCAATAATTTTACAATATTTTCGTCTTTTTAGCTTATACTTTATCACCCTCAGGCCACTCATCCTCCTATCCTTTATCGTATTTTTAGAAAACCCTTGGCTATCGCTCATCTTATGTAAGAAAACAAAAATGCAAATCTGTAACGATCATTATACACAAATATATCTTTCACAACAATATGCCATCCACCCTTCTACTAATCAATTAGTGTTCAAAGATACAACGGGACACCAACCGTAAGTCTTATCGAAATATTAAATAAACAACTCCCAGAATGGACAGAGATAGTCGTTAGAATTCTTACTCCACTGACTGTTACTTATTAGTTTCGATTTTGTACACACAGAAATATAAAAACAAGCACGTAGCTTGACATCTCTTTGTTTGTTTTCTAATTCATAACACACTAAATCAAGTGGCTAAATTACACAAGTGGTGGACTGAAGATTAACGGTCAATTTTCATTAGTGTCAAGGGTTATTCAATTTTTCCCATACTTTATTTGGTAAGGGTCGGACTAAGTTTAAGTTCGCTTGTTACTAGCAATAGTTTTGATAAGCTTATTTTCCTTCCTAGCCTAGAGTTCTAATCTCCGTGAGCTGAGCTACTGGTTAATCGTGATATTTGCTTGAAATGTAAACACGTGTTTATAAGACTGATTATAAAAGCTTAAAAAAGGAGAAGTGGATATATTTGCATAACAAATCACACGTAACCTGACAATCACTAGCGAAAGTAGTGCGTTGTCATGGCAAAGAAAAGTAATTAAGATTCCTGATTTGTTATATTGTTTCACTTTATATGACATATTAAAGTGAAGAGCATTTAGTAGCAGATGGATACTTTGTCATTGAATTCAGATTTTGGAATGTTTTTATCATTTGCTTTTCAGTATTGTTATTATAATTATTTTACGAGGTGGTTATATTTCAGATTTATAGGATATTTTAAAATTAACAGGACAAAAAACACCGATATGTATTTTAAGACCGAGTACACGGTTGCACTAAACACATATGTCAGTAATAATAATAATAATAATAATAGGTGCATGACATTTGCCGATAAAGCGATGTAGCAAAGATGGGCATTTACATAAATGTCAAATGTGTACAAGATCATTTAGTCCGTTTTCTCTTGTGTTTCTGCTACTGACTGGTTTACGTTTATTTCTTGTTTACTTATTGGAACGTGTGTGTGTGACTGACTGGTTTACGTTTATTTCTTGTTTACTTATTGGAACGTGTGTGTGTGTGTGTGTGTGTGTGCGTGAGAGAGAGAGAGAGAGAGAGAGAGAGAGGATTTTCCAAAACAAAATATGCTACTAAGTAGTGTTTCCGAGAGGTCAATGGGTTAATAAGATGTTGGACGGTTCAAATTGCCTATAACTCGCCTATGTTATGTAACAACCTAACCTGGTTCTTCAGAACTGTGTGCTACATTTTTGTATGACCGACATCATGATGACGTCATTAGTTGAATATATAAAGTTGGGGCTGCAATCATTGAAGTTAATCCACATAGTGAGAATTTTAAAGGGGCTGTTGTTTTTATTCTCGAGAGCATAACCCAAGCCATGGTAAATAGTTGTCATATAGGATAGTACATCCTTTCAGGTAGAACCGTATCTAGCCAATTTCTCACAATCAGACTTCAGAACGGTGGAAATTCAAGTGGTCTTCAAGGTATATTTTTAACGTGAATAAATGTAACATGTCGTACAAGATGTTTTGTTTCAAACTGCGTAATTCTATTGACCATAACTGCAGAAGCGATCTATCTATCGATCTATCTATCTATCTATCTCTCTATCTATCTCTCTATCTATCTGTTTATCCATCTATCTATCTGTGGAACAAAACTCACATGACCAATAACAGTCGATTATGGAAAGACGTGAATAAAGGTAACATGTCGTACATAATGTTTTGTTGCAAACTGCTGAATTCTATTGACCATATTATGGAAAGACCTTCTTGTTGAAGGTGTGGTTTAATAAATAATGCATGAAATTTAAAATTCCTGAAAAATATTGAAACTTTAAAATATCCCTACATATTTTATATGATATGCAAATTATGATATCAACGATGCATTGTCAAAGTACAACTATCAATATGTCACAGAAACCAACGCGAATGCACGTGTTAGAATGGAGTGGCATTGTGGGACATTGGACTGCAACAGACGAATAAAGCATTTATCTCATCATTTTTGTACAGAACTGTTTGACATTGAGGACAACATCTGATTGTCAAACGCCCATGGAAGGTAAAAAAGAATAATATGGTATGGTATTCGTTCCTGATCTGGAATTAAGTATGACTTTACATTCACCGAGTAACTACCGTAGCAGTCGTATGGATTTTTCTATTTCATTTCTCTTTCAAACGTATTTATGAGGTCAGTGAGAGATTATTATATAAATATTCTGCCGCATATCTCTCTCTCCCTCCTCTCTCTCTCTCTCTCTCCGTATGTATATGAATTACATACAACAATTTAGTTTGTATTGTCAGTTTGTTTATACACACGTTATATCGATTATATCCACGTGATAGCATCGATTTCATTTTCGTTCAACAGCGAATCCGATATCCTACGGCAATTTTCTTGACTTTAACAGAATCACGATGGAGGTAAGTACTGATCAAAGGAATATACACAGTAACTGTAATGATGCAACGTCTGTTCTAGGCATGATGGAAGGTTGCACACAATAGGACATGAGTCCGGCACACTAATTTCTCACAACTGCTCTAATGCGAATATTTAGTAAACCACGAATTATTGCTGCACTTTATATAGATATGTGTCTTATTTCAAAACTAAGGTCAATGTCAGATGTAATCAGCGTAGCTGCAAGCTGTAAAATATATATTTACTGGAACCAAGTTCCAATGCATTGTAAGCGGCACCGACCTACTAATATAAATGTGGTTTTCGGGTTTACATAAACATTTACGTCTGGAAATAACTCTTCTCAAATTGATTGTTTTAGAAAGATCCCTGTCCCAGTATAATTATCAGCGGAAATCTTCTAGCGTGAGATTCATAAAGCGGTTTACCTCGTTTAGAAACAAGACGAATATCAGTAAACATGTTTTATTAAAGGTGCACAGAGACTAATTTCATCCTCTTTGATCGATGGAAGTTGCGGTTGTTAACTGTTTGATTACATATCACAGAACAAGTGTGCTAACACTTGTTTTTCAGTCTCACAGTTTTAAGATACAAAAGCCTGAGTTACTTAGTTTATAGCATGTAAAATTCGTGACTTTCACAAATTTTATTGAAATAGATTTAAAATGAGGTATTCACGAAGATGAAAAAACATTAACAAGGCCCGAATTAGACTTTATCAATTGGAAAATTTTCTTCCATTGACAGTATTTTTTATATCACTCCACAAAAATGAAGGTGTAAATATTAAAGATGCTTTGATATGGTGAAAGCAATATAGATAGTAAAGAATAATATTCACATCACATGTGGTGACGTACACTTGTAAATAAACAAAAACAATAAATAGATACCCGACTGATTCTATGTCAGGCCTTACCTAATTGAGCTTTATATTCTGTTTCAGGTCTACATGCAAAGCATGATGACAACAATATAGACGGTCTGACTAAGTAGTATATGCTATGTCAGACCTTACCCAGAAGTGTGATGACACATACATGGACGGTCTGACTAATTGATCTATATTTTATGCAAGGCCTTACCCCCAAACATGATGACATGAATAGACGACCCCAATAATCAATCTTTATTCTATGCCAGGCCTTACCCACAAACATGATGACATGAATAGACTACCTCAGTAATCAATCTTTATTGCCTTACCCACAAGCACGATGACATGAATAGACGACCCCAGTAATCAATCTTTATTCTATGCCAGGCCTTACCCCCAAGCATGATGACATGAATAGACGACCCCAGTAATCAGTCTTTATTCTATGCCAGGCCTTATCCCCAAGAATGATGACATGAATAGACGACCCCAATAATCAATCTTTATTCTATGCCAGGCCTTACCCCCAAGCATGATGACATGAATAGATGACCCCATTAATCAATCTTGATTCTATGCCAGGCCTTACCCACAAGGATGATGACATTCAATTAGACGGCCTCACTAACTGATTTATTTTTATGCCAGTCCTTATCCAGAGGGATGATGACATATAAATAGATATCCTAACTAATTGATCCATGATCTATGCCAGGCCTTACCTACAACCATGATGACATAAATAGACGGCCTGACTAAGTGGTCAATATGCTATGTGAGTCCTTACTCGGACGTTTGATGACGTATAAATAGACGATCTGACTAACTGATATATATTCCATGCAAGGCCTTACCCCAAACCATGATGACATAAATAGACGGCCTCACTAATCCATCTAAACTCATTGCCAAGCCTTACCGCCAATCTGACATAATAAATATACGGCCTGACTAATATATATATATATATATATATATATATATATATATATATATATATATATATATATATATATATATTCTATGCCAGGCTTTACCCCTTAGCACGAAGTCATAAAATCGATCCAATTGATCTGTGTTCTATTTCAGGTCTTATCCCGAAGTATGATAACATATACATTACTCTAACACTTCTTGAGTTTCGTTATATTCAAACTTAAGATGAGAATAGCTATGAGGAATATGATTCGTCGGCTTCTGTGAACAATGGCGTTCGAGATATATCTGAGGAGAAGGATAAATTTACGGCAGGAAACACTAGATGTAGGGCGGATAACAAGTGTGGGAAACATGGTTATGAGTACAGCTGGTGCTATACAGACTACGGTTGGGAGTATTGCTGTGAAGGAACATGCACGAATGCTGGCCATGAAGTGTTATTCTGGAAGTGTATCCGTATATTGTGGTAGTTCCGGTGACACAGCTGCCGATGGAACAAAGTGTCTTTCGTCACATCCATGTAGTACTGATGATGGAACAAGAACGGGTTACTTTTGGTGCTACGATGAACATAAAAATAAGAAATATTGTTGTAGTCCACGTGACGAATGCTCTACTAAAGGCTCATCAAAACATTGGTGCAGTGTCAGAATTCATTCCGGGGATAATTGGTCATATTGTACACCTAAGGAACAGAAGCGAGGCGTTCAATACTAAATCTTTACTCCCTGTCTGTAAGTGATATCAAATACAAATATACTCACCTAACAGATACATCCTTTACTTCATCACACATGTACATATATATGATATAACTATCTAAATGATACAATTATCCGATTAGCAGTGACCTTGACCTTTAAAACTAAGCGTATGTGCTTGGAGCTGGGTTGTAGTTTAACTCTTACGATCCCGGTTGAAGACATTGTCCTTTGCTTTTTAAGAATTCTCTCTAAGAATTGAATCGGAAAGCTAATTCATAACGCATTTCCATTTAAAACATGTAGAGAATAAAAGAAAGATTAGCATTTATAATACAAAAAATGTCATTTTTCTATCTCCATGTCTTTTCGATCTGCAGTTCCATTTCATTTTTTATATTTCTCGATGCTAGTTTATATCTGATTTTACTGAGATTTATTGCATTTTCCACTCGCTGGAGCTTATTAATGTTGACAGTTCAGTTTGATCAATAAATGCATAATGATGAAACAGATGTGTTATATTTCTCTGCAACGGATGAAAACATATAAACATTATATATTTTTGCTTCCGCAAAGATTATTAAGTCTGAAGTCAAGTATATGATGAAAAGTATTACGTATACGGTCTCGATGTGTTAAAATCATATCATGTTATGGTAGAAGATTACAGACAAACATGTATAAAATGGTTCATATATGTATGTATGTATGTATGCATGTATGTTTTTCTGTCTGGATGTATGTATGTATATGCATGTATGTATGTATGTATGTATGTATGTATGTACGTGTATATGTATGTTGGTCTGTCTGTCTGTATGTATGTACGAATGGATGTATGTATGTTCAAAATCTTATCGTTGATTTAGCGCTTGTGAGCTTGAGAAGCTATATATATATATATATATATATATATATATATATATATATATATATATATATATATATATATATATCTGTATGGAATTCCTGCCACGTGGCCTCTCACGGATAACACTCAAGCGATTTCGTTTTCCCAGCTCGTGTCTTTTAGAAATACTAAATTGTCGACGACTGGTGAAACACTCATGGGAACTCTCACCGCGGCAGCGGAATCTAAAATGGTAGTGACAATTTTTCCTTCCTCAGCGAACAACAAAGTAGCTACAGAAATGTCGAGTCAGAAAGAATGTGGGATATGTTCCAATTCTCTCTAGAAAAAACGGATAATCGCTGTGGCATCGTCGTTTCAGGGAAGTCCGGATATTCGTCATCGTTCAAGGCCTATCTGGTATTTTCAAAAGATTTTATGGCAACTCATGAATTGCATACGAATGGGCGATTAACTGAAGCGCTTAACATTTTTGGATGCAGATACAGCTCATTGAAGCAATGACGATATGGAAATTTAGGTTGAGACGACAAAATATTGGTATCGAAAGAATTCACACACAGAGACTCTACGGTGTAAAACTCTATAATATCTCAGATGCGTTGTATGCCGATATAGCCACGATAAGATCTACAATGCTTGAAGATTTCATTGCGGTCTTACGAATGTGAATGTAACATTCCAATTTAAGTTCACGTCACTCACAGCAGATCCCCACAGTCCGGCTTGAGTTATTTTCAGATAATTACTCTGAATGGTCTTAATTATTGTATAGTTCATGGCAGATGTCCTGCGCATAGCTACGGAGCTGTACCAGTTGCTGTCTGACGATACTTATAGACATAATGCATCGTATGCTGACAGTAAGCAGCACGTGCTTAAACAGGCCACGGGAGTGCTTGTGGAGTTTAACGAGGTGTGAAACGCGGGTAAGAGAGAATGAAACATCAGACATAAAACGGTCACCTCTGTCTTTGGGGCACGTGCGACAACATAATCTCAAAGAGGAAATCGATCGATATAGGACTGCCTTTAAACTTTAGGACTATCGAGAGTTGTGCACAAACCGGCCATGCTAGCTCTCGACGAACGATCTGTCGGTGAAAGTGCGGATGAGGTACTGGAACCTGCTAAGGCCATACAAGCGTTATGGTACGTGATCATGCACGGAGACCATAGAAACGTGCATCTTAATATAGCTGCGGATGAGTTCCAATACTGCGAGAGTTTTAAGTGGGACGAACTCGTGAGTAAGCTGGCCAATGTCCTTAAGCAGGGCGATGCCATCGTCAAGGGATATATTGTCAGTCCTAATGTGGCTCCTCTGGAGATCAACCTTCCACGTATGAATCTCTATGCGATATCTTATCAATGTCCTTGTGGAAAATAAAAATGAGACATCGGAGATGCTATCGTGAATGAGTTCCATCTCAACATAGACATTTACGTGTCTCTCTCTCTCTCTCTCAACAAAGTAGTGCGCATATGACACGATCTCGTGTTGCTCACAGCGGCACAACTTACGAAGCTCAACGAAATGGCACGCTCCTCATCGTCTACGATAGCGAACTCCTTTTCAAGCATTGCATCTATTGCATGCATCTAGAAGAACTCGTTAAGTTAATGTACAGATGTACAGATCTACTGAGCCATACAAACAATTGGGAAGACCAAGGTTTCTTAAATATTGATTTTGTTTATTCGTCTGGTCTTACACATCCGATTATCCGATTTATCTCCGTTGATATGAATGACGGAGTACCCAATGGGAACAACTCACAGATGAGCTTCAAACACAAAACGATGACGGTATCATTGTGGCCCTAACTCCATGGACAAACACATGAATGATGGAGTAACCGGTAATGCTAAACTTCACAACATGCCTAGTTTTAGTGCGTACGCTACGCACTTCTCCATCCGTGCTAGCTTCGTAAGGTCCAAACACGTGATGTACTTTCCAGGACACTGTTTCCTGAGTCATGCTTAATCTCGGTCAGAAACTCGTTGAACAACGCTGAATCGCTTTTGGGTCGCTGGGTAGTTCTTGGTTTTTTCTTAGTAATATTAATCGCCCTAATGTGTGGTCACCCAAAGTGCTGCCACATTAGGAGCTGACTTCTAACACAGTCCTATCAACAGTTTAATTACTGGGCTTACTTGACAAAAGCACGATGCTGCAAGCAGTACTTTCAAGTGCTATACTGAGGTAACCACGCACACTTATGTGTCCCACGCGGAGACAGTGTGCTACATAAATATATTCAATTGTTACCACATGACATGTAGTTAAAGAAATGACAAATGAACAAGCAGTTGAAGAAATGAAATAAGGGACTATATTATATAGCATCTCTACAATCTCTACCATCCCAAAAATAGACTGTAGTTTTATCAAGTATCCACGTATGGCAGATCCAGGGAAAGATTTTTCCTGCGGTCTGCTCAAGTGAATAGCCCGATCATTGCAGGGTGTTCAAGTACCATATTCATATCCCAGATTGAACGCCGCCCTGCACGAGTCAAGGCGATGCAAAAAAAAAAAAAAATCCAATATTCCGCACGTCGCAACGAATACAAAGTATTGGCGGCGATAGAGATCCTTACCACTCAGCATTACACGAAGCAACAACCAGACAAATGTTAAGCGCTCATTGGAAAGCCGCTAACCATTCAAAACGTCTTCGACGGCAGCATGAGGTCCAATCGCGAAGAGCTGTTATCGAGAAAAAGCCCCCCAAAATTGATCTACAAGCCCATCAGCGAGAATGTGAGACGATTATGACCCCGGTGGACTGAAAAAGCGTAGCAAGATGCTGAAAAGAATTTATTTACGATCATTCAAATGTTTTTCAGCACGTAGTCGATCAAAATCTCACTCTAAATCCTACCGTAGAGACAGAACTAAGAAAAAACATAGCCATTAAACTTTGAGTAGCCATCATTGTTCATCTGGTCAAGGAACGCAAGAGCATGGACGTCTGGATCAGAGCCATTTTTCTCACCGTGTATCGCAGTGACGATTTCAGTCACATAATCGATGCCGCTTGGTCGTTTATGCAACGGCGCTTTGAAGATTATCAAGAGTCAGGATCGGCATGAATCTTTGCCGGAGTCAATTCTATCTCGTTTCAAACATAGGAATTCACACCGCTACGTGAAAGGAATTACGTGTCGCTGCCCGATCAAGGCGTGCATCAACTTAAAAAAACAACGATGATTTCTGTGTTTTCTGAGCAATCCTCTTGGCGTTCCATCCCAATGAAGACCATGTTTGTCGCGTCTCCCACTATAACCGCTATTTTGATACACTTCAAACCAATGGCATCACCTTTGCCGCATCGGTCAAATACGTTTGTAATCTGGAAGAGCTCAACCAGAGTCTCTCCATTAACGTGTTTGTTTTCGATGATAAGAAGGTCAGCGATAATCACTTCGTGTTCTATCCCATGCTGACCTCCTAAATGTACTCAGTTTACTGTATTATCAAAACTATTTTGAGCATGTTAAAGACTTTAACTGGTTATGCCGATTTCAGCACACCCAGTATAAGCGTCACGTGTATTTTTTCTCAACGCTTTCGTCAAAAGCAGCGATTACATAATCACGTCTCTTCAGGATACTATCAAGATTTAAAAACCGAATAGATGCCACGCGAGGGAACACTACAGTTGGAACACAACTACACAAAATCCGCAGAACACTTTTTTATCGACTTTGACTTGAACGCCATCCTGGAGAAAGTGCAAAGACCGTCTCCTAATCCGTACCATTCTTTTACTCAAGTGGAACGCAAACACATATCCATCACGATTGGCTATAACACGTGCTGTTCTGTCGATGAGAATTTGTTCTCACCTTATCGTCAGCATTGCGGTAAGGATTGCATTCAATGGTACTTTGAGCAAGAAAACGCATCCAAGACAAACGAAAAAATCCAGTCAAGATAATTTCAGTCAGACCACCACACTTGCGACATCACAAAGCAGCACAGCAATGTCACATCTGGGAAGAGTACTTTCAGTCTCATGATGAAAAGTCAGAGACTATTGCTGAGTCACTGGACGCTCTCGCTGAGCCACTAATGCTCACTGTAATCAACGCATCAAAGATCCAGACTTCCTTCTAGTCATCGAACATAATCTACGAGGATGCTATGGACATTTTATCTTAGTAGCACTCTGTCACGCACATGTCAAACCACTTCTCGCCAAAGTGGGAACTCAGATCAAATATAACCCGAACAATTTAGACAAACATGTCGTTCTCGATTGGTCCTTTCCGATTCATCGATCTGTTTTAGTTCATGTTGCATCCCAAATAGAAGTTACCAAACAACTGTTTTCAGTTTACCCACGTGCAAAAAATAATTTGGTGATAAAGCAGATTTGCTCAAGCAAAAGGATGTCCAACCTTACGAATACATCGATGCGTGGTCGAGATCCGATGAAACGTCGTTGCCGCCTCAAGACGTCTTTTATTCCAATCTACATCTCTCATGCATCACTGACGATTAATACCAGTACGCGTGCAAGATGTGGAAAGAGCTGGAGATTATCATGACATGGACATGTAAACGGACGTACTCCTACTCACCGATGTCTTCAGGAATATCAGACGCATGTGCCTACACCATTACCAACCAGATCCTCCCGGTACTTCTTATAACAAGTCTTTCCTGGAACGCTCCCTTCAAACAATCCGGAGTGACCCTTGAATTCTACACCCATCCAGACATGTTCACGTTAACAGAGCAGATGCTGCGAGGTGGCATCTCCTTCAACAGCAGAAAAATCTCCACACCTTCGCCAACCAGAAGTATATGTCCAACTACGATCCCACTCAACCTTCCACCTACATCCTCCACATTTACATTAACAATATGTATGGCTTGGCCATGTTACAACAGTGTCCCATAGAAGATTTTCACATTTATCACCGGAAACAGTTTCTTGAGGAAACACAAGCGGGATACCACGAATACTGTTTTTTATGTTCGAAGTCAATGTTGAGTATCCACAATATTTTCATGACGCTAATACGGATTATCCCTTTTGAGCTGAATCCATACTTGTCACCCACTCAATGTTCTCTCCACAACAACTCCAACAAAGCACCAATTCGGACTCAGAGATCCCAAGTTAAAAAAACTGATAGCTAATCTCAACAAAAATGTCCACTTCAAAATGCATCATCGACTGCTCGACCCAGCTCTCCAACATAGAATCGCTCTTGGACAACTTCATTTTGCGCTCACGTTTAAACAATGACCGTCGATGAAACCCTAGATTGACTACAACACAACATCACGAGCCGGAGCAACCACCACCTTCGAACAAGACTTCTTCAAACTCGTAAACAATATTCCTCGCGAAAACCCGGGAAAACATTCGACATCACAAGAAAAACGAAATCGTCAATGACGTTCGATGATGAGATAAACGCATGGCCTACTATGCATTTCTCCACATGAAAATATTCGACAAAGAACTCGTCGTCATGGAATCTAGAAAAACCATTCTCATGCTAGACAAACCCATCGTAGTCGGAGCAACGTTTTTCGAACTCTCCAAAATGCTCATGCTAAACTTTCATTATAACTTTATTAAACACACTTACGGATACAAAGCAACTTTACTCATGACCGATACAGACTAACTCGTCTATCAAATTCACACCGACGACGTCTACGTGGATCTGTATCAACACAGGCACATCATCGATCTTAGCAATTATCCCAAAATGCAGTTCCTTAAACTGCGAGGACTATAAAAAAGTACTCGGAAAATTCAAAGATGAAACTAAGGGCATACATCGGATTTTTAGCTAAAAGTGCTTCATCACTCTTGACGATGGTACTCTCGTGAAAAAAGCCAAATGAGTAAATAATCCAGTCACTGGTTAAATAGCCACACACCAACATTGCACGCAAGAACAACACGGACATATCCAGTACTATTCCATGAGAACTTTCCGATCACAGCAGATAAATATATCCAACATCATATCCATTCACATGAAAGGACCATTCCCCTTTGATGATAAACTTTACTCTACCGATGTCATTCACACGTTCGCTCATGGACACAAGAACACACGATACTACAAAACAATATCCCGAAAGAAAAGGAACTAGGAGAAAATCAAAGCATACATGGATTACCAAATGGCTTAGAACTCCCATCACTCAATGGTATAGATCCGCGGGGGACTTTTCTGTCTACTCTTTTTTTCACGTGTTGATCTACCGGTCAGAACCACCATTTCCTACACGACATATATGCACGTTCTGTACATCATCTATCCCCGATACTTTACATAGCTTAAAAGTATACTAGTGCATTCACACGACTTTCCTTTACATTATAAATTTAACCTTCACGAAGCGATTTGTATAGGTACTATGTCATATACCTCATCATTAATGAAAATAATGACTACAGAACATGGATATTTTATCGTTGGAGACAAAACGCTCCTAGCTTATTTCGCTCTCGGTAATTTCCGTAAGGCAATGCGGAAGTGATGCAGTGTAGGGAGCACAGCTTTCCAATTTGCATTGTAGTTGCGTTTAAGAAGTGGAGCCGACACACGATAAATGGTGAAAAGGTATATTGTTAGACGTTGTAGCAATACAATACGAGAAGGAGTGAGTTTGCACTCATTTCCTACTAATCCTGTTTCAAGGAAACAATGGATTAAGCAGATACGAGCGACAAGAAAAGACTGAACTGAGCCGACTAGTGACAGGCGAGATGGTCAAGTCGTCTGTAGTGGCCACTTCAGAGAAGACGATTTCGATCCCGCCTATAAACTGAAAGAGTCATTTGTGATTAAGACCAATAGACCACTCCTGCCAAATGTAGTTCCAAGTGTGTATGTGTTTTCTCGCCAGATAACCCAGAGTACATGCACACCAGATCAACACAAAATCAAGGTTTACGGCAATTCTCACAACACGTAGCCCGAGAGGAGCTTTTCAAAAAGCGAGAGCGAGCAAGGGTAACAAAGTTTATTGATTTTAGCATGCTATATTATTTGTTGTCAACAAAACACTCTTGCCACAAATATACCTAGCTTACGAGCGATTAATGCGAGAGGGTGGTTTCAGTTCGGAGGGTGTTTGCAAATCGCAATAGGTCCACCCTTACCCCCAAATATATGAAACCTGCTTTATCAATATCTGTGTGTGCATGTGTGTGTGGAATGGTGCAAAGCCTAAACCAAAAGGATATATATATATATATATATATATATATATATATATATATATATATATATATATATATATATATATATCTTGCCCCCTGCATTGTTTGGACCTCAGCCTAGACAATAGTATTGTGGATGCCGTAGCTTGTTTCGTGTCTGTTGCTTATTTCAACAATAATAATAATAATAATGATATATAACATGTGTTCTTCTCATGCTTAAATGGTGTGAATAGTTGGTGTGTTGATTGTTTTTAATTGTAAGGACTAATTAGTTCTGAGGATCTGGGAGTAAATTACCTT
Organism: Sinohyriopsis cumingii; assembly: GCA_028554795.2. Classification (NCBI taxonomy): domain Eukaryota; kingdom Metazoa; phylum Mollusca; class Bivalvia; order Unionida; family Unionidae; genus Sinohyriopsis; species Sinohyriopsis cumingii. The sequence goes on from JAPYKE020000031.1 coordinate 7,156,631, forward strand.
CCTTGCTTAGATATACACTATTGTGTCAGTGGATCCTGCTCTAGGTCGGATTCACTCCCACAATCCATTGATTGCAGATGTAATAGTAACAATTGTTCCATGTGGAAAGTATATTATCACTATTATTATTATTATTATTATTATTATTCAAACTGTGTACGTAATTATACAAGGTAATATAAGAAGAATTTAGCCTTTAATATTGTTTACGATGTAAACTTCTAATGCTGCTTGATTTATTTGTATTTTTTTGTTAGATGTCGAAAGAGATTTTTCAAAACCAGCATCCAGAAATTAATGTACAAGAGAAAACCCAAAAGACACCAATCACACAGTCAACAGTAGATAGTGTGACATATCCTGGTATGCATATTGATGTCACAGTGAACTATTCATGCATTTCCAGTGTTCAAATGGTTGGTATAGCTTCATACGATTTCATATGGCCTCATATATGATAGCATACTAGTAAATCAATAAAGATATGTTATTATTTATTTTGGGAAAGCTATGCAATGTGTTGGTTATAGGTCAAACATTATGATCAGTCATAGTTTCTCTAAGTAACGAAAGAGGTTTAATGCATTTGTCATGTATTGTTCAAACATACATAAAACTTGAAGTATGACCACTAAAGCTGTACCGATTAATCGGCCATACTCATAATCGGGCCGATTATCAGAACACTCGGTATAATCGGTATCGGCAAAAATAATTGGCGCCGATGTAAACAAATTTTCAAAATATTAATTTAATCATACCATTATCTTGACATGGCTTGAACTTTAAATCAGAATTAAACAGTGGAAATTAAGGAATAAACATTTGATTTGGGGTTTAATTGAAAGACAATATATTCTTGAAAGTAAATACTTTGTAACAAACTTGCTGTAAGCTACCGCTGATTGTCTGCATACAACAAGTCATCAATACCATTCATGCACTCATCCGAATCACAGCAGTCAGCCAGCCAATGAGGCCTTGTGTGGCTGTTGAACTTCCAGCATACACATTAGCAGATAGCTAGGCAGATGAGATAGCTAGCAAAATTTCCAACTGCTACGAAACAATGACTCACTATAGTTAATCTGTTCTTTAGCCAGTCTCGCAATGCTGCTAATCAACGAATAGCGGTCGCACACTGAAGCAGCTGAACGCTGACATACAAATAATCGGCAAAAAGTGGCATCGGTACAGCTTTAATAACCACCTTATCTAATGCAAAGGTATTCACTAGAATTTTCCAAATACATTTTTCATGTATTGCTTTTGTCTCAGGGACTAGAAACACCATCATGCAGTATTGCCGTTGAATGTCAGACTGACAGGATACTTAAGAGATCCAAGAGAATTCAAGCATTAGTTAGACGAAAACAAATTGATTTTGGTAATAATAATACATGTATAACTCAATGTTATAATCTTACCATTTATAGTTAACAAGTAAATGACACATGTAGCAATTTATTAACTAAGTTCAGTATGATCGTGTTAGCAATTGCATCATTATACCAAGCACTTGTCCACTTTTTTGTTACTGAGCAATGCTACACTGTTATTGTTAAGCATATTCATGAAATACTCATCTGAGTGAAAACCATGATAATCAATATACATATGTATGATGTTTCAAAGGTTGTCAGGTAAATGTCCAGCATGTACAGAGAAGGAGCAAAGGCATTCAGTGTTCTTTAGACATCCACACAGATAGTGAAATGGAGAACAAAATAGACAGTTTTGATGAACCGGACACAGACCCTGATACTGATGCCCATGATATTGATGATAAGTGTTCCATGATAAGGGAGTCCGATGATCAAAGCTACAAACCAGATGAGAGTGACTCTATGGATTCAAGCTTGAACTGAAATACCTCTGGAAAAGGGTAATGTAAATTGCAAATTGCCGCAACGCTTGATTTTTGTTGATCTGGTGTGCATGTATTCTGGGTTATCTGGTGAGAAAACACATACACACTTGGAACTGCATTTGGCAGGAGTCGTCTAATGGTCTTAATCCCAAATAACTCTTTCAGTTTAGAGGCGGGATCGAAATCGTCTTCTCTGAAGTGGTCACTACAGACAACTTGACTATCTCGCCTGTACTAGTCGGCTGAGTTCAATCTTTTCTTATCGCTCGTATCAGCTTAATCCATTGTTTCCTTGAAACAGGATTAGTAGGAAATGAGTGCAAACTCACTCCTTCTCGTGTTGCATTGCTTCAACCTCCAACAATACACATTTTTACCATTTCTTTTCACACACGGCTCCACTTGTTGAATGTAACTACAATGCAAATTGGAAAGCTGTGTTCCCTAAACTGCGTCAATTCCGCATTGCCTTACGGAAATAACCGAGCGCGAAATAAGAGTAGTGAATGGGGCCACCCTAGCCTCAATGGGAATTAGCATTACAGAGACCCCTGGGCCACTCTAGCCTCAATGGAAAATTAACATGGAGAAAAATCGTGGGCCACTCTAGCCTCAAGGCGAATTTAACATGGGAAATAGTCTTGGGCTACTCTAGCCTCAAGGGGAATTGAACATGGAAAAAAAACCCAGGGCCACTCTAGCCTCAAGGGGAATTGAACATGGGATTTTTTTTATTAATTTTTTTAAAATTTAAATTTAAATTTAAATTTTAAAAAGGGGTAGGCAATTGAATAAAGTCATTATCTTTTCGAGAAATATGGCTGGCCCTGAAAAGGGCCTTTGGTTTTTCTTCTTCTTCTGCTTCTAATTTCTTCTTTTTCTCAACCAACTTCTTATTTTCTCTCCTACACTCTTTCTCTTCTTTTCTTTCTTTTTTTTTCCTCCTCTTCTTTCTTCTTCTCTTCCTCCTCTTCTTTCTTCCTCTTCTCATTTTCTTCTTCTTTTTCAATTTTTTCGTTCCATTTGCGTATTCTTATCCTTTCCTAATCATCCTCCTTCTCCTCCTTTATCTCTTTCATTACACCACTTATCTTATCCTTTACCTTTCTTAAGTTATTAATTTCCATCTTTACACGATGGGGACTATAGGAATAGTGGTCTTCAACGAGTCTTATTAACATCTGCTCCATCATTCCTAAATTGTCCAAAACGTCTTGCAATGTTTGCATTTTGTCAATTTGGTTAGAAGCCATCTTCTTTGTAGAATGGTTTGAACGACGAATACTGTGGGTTCTTATAGTGAAAGCGCGTACGTGATGGAAAACATCCCCCTAAAACATAAAATTGATATTACCTAGATCATGACCTAACATCGTGCGGACGTAAAAGAAAACATCCCCTACTTTTCTCATTTCATATAATATACTATCCACATAAGTGAAGCAACAATAAACAAACCCCAAATCTACTATTTACACACGCAAATCATTAAAACAAAATCCGTAATCTACTATCCACACAATCGTACGTGAGCGGTTACAAAACCCAAACTATACTCTCCACATACGCTAAGAAACAATAAACAAAATCCATAATCTACTATCCACACAATCGTACGTGAGCGGTTACAAAACCCAAACTATACTCTCCACATACGCTAAGAAACAATAAACAAAATCCATAATCTACTATCCACACAATCGTACGTGAGCGGTTACAAAACCCAAACTATACTCTTCACATACGCTAAGAAACAATAAAGAGACCCATAATCTACCATTCACACAAACTTACGTGAGCAGTTACAAACACAAACACACAAACACATACCCTCGCACTATGAAAAAAGAGTTAGTGTTTATAATCACACTACTCTACCTACACACACACACACACACACACACACACACACACACACACACACACACACACACACACACACACACACACACACACACACACACACACACAGACACACACACACATTGGCAAATCGATAGTTATTTCTTTTCTAGAGTATTGGGTAGCTCTGAAAAGGGCTGTTTTTTTTTAACTCCAGATGCAACTATCTAATGATTGCACCTTCCTGGCCTGGCGCCACACACGCATCTTCTTCCCCAGTCTCCTTTCACCTTTCTTCTGCGGAGCGAAGAGGGAGGATGATTCGCTTCAGCACCCCAATCCTCTGTCTCGGGAATATTGAACGACATCCTCTCTTCTCTTTTCTTTTCCTCCTCTTCCCTCTGTCTTCTCTCCTCCTCTTCCTTCTTTATTCTTTCTTCTTCTATTATAGCCTCCGCAGCCAGTTCATTTACCAGGCGCTTGACATATTCCAGATGTATCTGGAGTTCAAGAAGTTTGCTTATTCTGCTACTATTCATTCTTGTGTTGATCAATCAACAAGGGTAGCTAGACTGCCGAACGAGTTTCAATTTATAGTGAAAGCGCGTACGTGAAGGAAAACATCCCCCTAAAAACATAAAATTGATCTTACCTAGATCATGACCAAAAAAAAAACAACAACGCGCGGACCTAAAACAAACACTCACTAACTTTTTTATGCTACCCATCACTATTTTAAAATTTTTTATAAATCACTTCAATTGACTATCCACATACTCAAAGCAATCCAATCTAACCCCGAAATCTACACCTCAAACACCAAATAAAGACATCATTTTAATCTACTATCCACACCAACGTACTTGATCACTTACAAACTCACAAACACATATCCTCACATTTTTTTAAAAAGAGTTAGTGTTTATTTTCACACTACTCTACCTACACAAATTGGCAAATGGATAGTTATTTCTTTTCTAGAGCATTGGGTAGCCCTGAAAAGGGCTGTTTTTTGTTTGCTATGGCAATCTTTTAGTTTCTAAGAATGCGATGTCCTCTGAGGATAGACTTTCTGGCGATAGGTCTGCTTCTTCGGAAAGAGAAGAAGAACTCTTTGGTGTCGATACGACAATCAACAAAGCCTCTGTCAGCTTCAGGTTCTTGTTGCTGCTGTTGTTGTTGTTGCTGCTGTTGCTGCTGTCTCTGAAGTCTGTACTTCTCTGTCCATTCTTCTTTTTCCCTGTTCATTTCTTCTCTGAAAAGCTCTTCTATCAGGTCTTCAGTGATTTTTAACATTCTCACATTCTCTATTTCTTCTGGCTTCGGTATCAGACTGTGTCTGACCCTATGCAAATTCACGTAGGCTTCGTTGAGCTTAGCTAGTTTGGAACACATCTTCTTAGGAGGATGAGTCGACAATGGATGGTTAGACTGGAAACAAACCGGTTCTTAAAGTCAAAGCGCGGACGTGAAGGAAAACATCCCCCACACGGTTTTCGAGTCGCAATGTACAGTGAGTGTCATGAGAGGGATAGTAAGAAGTCAAAGAGCATCAATCCAACATTCTTATAGCTAAACAAAAGACAAAGGCATTTTTTCAAAACACAACATTTTTATTCAAAAATCACTTAACACTAACCAACAACAACTCTAACATTTTTAACAATAATCCAACACTATAGCATCAAACAATTTTTTCAAATCACCAACATTTTTTTCTCAATTCACAATCTACTTTAAACAGGGCTGACAACGTTGTGAATGAAATTGTGATTTCCACTGTTGGAAATCATTAGGCCATTGATGGACACTACGTTTCCTAGCTTGAGACAAAAGATAAGCATAATGGTCACAAAACCATCGATCTACTTTCACATCATTTCTTGAAGAAGAACGAGGATCAAAATGAGTCACTAAATGTTCTAAGGAATAGCCCAGGCTTCGATGATGCAGAAAATACACGCAATATTGTCCACACACCAAGGAATCTGTGCCTTGTAATTTCACATTATTGAATCGGGTGGTCTGAGCATTTCTTCTCATAAAGTCGATGATATCGTCTTCCAAAGGGGGCAATCCGTACGAATCGAAATATTCCACACATCCTTCTTGAGGAAAGTAGACGGCTACCCAGTGGGTTCCTGGGAGATGACTGTCGTCTGTGTTGATCACGTAAGCTTGATGGTCTTGAGGTTTGCGATGAGGGAGTTCATCTTTAGCACAGACGACAGGATTCCAAGAAGCCGTATACGAACTGTGGTTCAAAAGGTAATAAAGTTCCCAGGTATCCATTGATTTGTGTGTGCTTTTTTCTTCTTCTTCACAGGTAATAATAAGTCGTCAATTCGATCCTGACTTTTTGCTGGAAATGTCTGACGAATAAACGGTTATTCGTTCTGTTTCCTCACTCTGATTCAGGAGAGCTTCGATACGATGGATCTCTTGAGTGGTTAATGGTGGACAAGAATGTTTACGCAAGTCTTTATACCACTGATGCAACACGTGTTTGTTCGAGATGAGACTCCAAGCTTCGTCCAGATACTCGTCCAATTTTTCTTCTTGACTCAACATCAGGCATTTATCGTGTTGAAGTTGACTGGGATGATCGTTTTGACATCCATAGCAATTTTTCTTGATCAATTCCGTCATTTTGTCGACCAAGTGTTTGGCAAAACAGGAGACTAAATGGGCTTCTTGTTCTGGCCATCTTGACTTCATCATGATCACTTCTTCTTTTTCCACGGTCTCCTCACATTTCATGTCCAAAGTTTCTCCACTAGGTAAAGAGGGATAACAGTCTTCCATGGTTTCTAGTAATCTAGGATGACTTCTCTCAAACTGTTGATTTCTATCGTATTATCGAATTCTGCATACAGGATGACGTTCACCGTTTCATCAGGATCTCGGTCTTTAAACTGAATTTCCACACGAATCTGGCCGGATTTTATAGGGTGGAAATGTCCCTCGTCGCTGCCTTGGTCTGGAGTGAAATCGAAAGCCCACAAAGCATAGCCTCCTGCATAATCTTCGTACGTAATGCCGTGACTGGCATTGGTTCCTAACTGGCCGGTGGCTTCGTACAGGGACAAGTAGGATCTCAAGTAATTCTTCTTGGTAAAGTCAGGTTCGAAAGGTCGGGTACACAAGGTTTTGCCATCGCGACTGACTTCGATTTTGGACACGCCAAAGTGTTGAAAGTAGAGAGGATTTTTTTCGGCAGCTCCGTTGAAGGCTGTATTCTCGACGATACCAACGATCAAACGTTTGGGTAACTGTCCTTGGAACAGATGATCTTCGATCATGGATCACTGTCCCTTGGGAATGGTGAAGGTTTTCACTTCCACGCGTCGTATGGGATACTTGGCAGTCGTTCTGCTCAACGTCTGATTGATGTCGTTTCCCACTTTAGGTAACACTTCCACACGGCGTACGTACAGTCTGGCTTCTAGGATTTTGGTTTTGTAACCGTCACTATCAGCCAATAAATGGAAAGCGGCACTGCTACGATTCAGTCTCAGGCGGACATCCACCCCGTTCAGCAAATACTTTTCTTGCAACCACATGTCCAAATGCAAACGATCCATCAGTTCTAAACTTGTGTCGACTCCCGTGATTCTCTTTCTTCGTTCTACAAATCCATCATTGTTGTCTTTCTTTTCATCAGTTTCCAATATTTCAAACTTGGTAGGTTCGTCAGCTTCCCATACCACACAGGCATTGAGATGAGTGTTCTTGGCATCTATTCCGTACGTCAAGAGATTTTCCAGGTAAGCACGATAAGCGTAAGTATCCATGCTGCTACTAACCAGTTTGTTATTCAAGTACAAGTCCACTCCACTGAACAAGGAATGCATGAAATTGTTGACGGGAGGAACTGCTTCATCGTCTATAGCACCTCCAGTCTTATCTAGAATTTTGACTTTCAGGTACAAGTAACTGCTATTCAGATCGATGTAATCTTCGGGCTGTCCTTTGATTTCAAACTCGATGGGAGCGGAATCGGCCAATGAGGAGACGGGATGAAATTCCACCCACTGGGATTCTTGCATGGTCATCATCGTGGGGGGCATGGCAAACAGATCCAGTTCCGTCTTGGAACAAGCGCAAGACTCTCGGTGCATCATTTTTTTTTTTTGTTCTTTCTCAATAATCGAAAACGTCTAAGTCTCGAACGGTTCTTCTTTTCTTGGCCTTTCTAGCTTGAAGTCTGGTGAAAGGGTGTTTTCTTCGTCGTCTCTTTCTGCCTTGTCCTTGCTGAATGCCTGACTCGGTAGCGTGCAGGGCATTTATAGGTGTTTCTCGGTGACCCAAAATGTCTTTGCCCGTTTGCAGCAAGACATTTTTGCCTGCCCTCATGAAGGCTTCTTTAGGGTTATGTTTGTCGATGATGACATTTTGGAGAAATTCTTTGCCTTGCGTCAGTGCCGCATCTTTCAATGCGTGCAATCCGCGTGTCACCATCGGTTTCAACACTGGGGCCACCGAACGAAAGGCCGATTTTAACATATCTCCTAAACCGTGTCCTCGCTGTCGAGCAACCCCTCGGTACACTGGATACATGACTTACGAATCGTGAGAAAACCGTTTTCGAAAATGGAGTTTCACCGTGACTTTTCCTTTGGTGAATGGAATATTTTGTCCCAAATCTCCTTTTATAGTAATGTTGACCGTGTCCAAATACGACTTACTGACAGGCAAATAGTGAGGATGTACAAATTCGCGGTGGACGTGATAAGTGTTTCCACCTTCCTCGTCAGTGTTCGTGGCAGAATCCACTTTGAAAGGAATGACACGCAGTAACGGTACGGAGGTGTGTCCCACCACGTTATACTCCACCACATCGGAGTACAAAAACATCAAATTCAGTCCTTAGTTCAGTTCTACTGGGGCACGAAATAACTTGCTAAAAGACTCGTTGTCGTAAACGATGGGTAATTCGCTTTTCTTCATCATGCTCATTCTCAGGTTCATGTCTCCGCCCAACATGTCGTACAATTCAGGACAAAATAAAATGGACAGGATTTTACTCCGTTCAAATTTCATCAAGAAGCGACGAGCTGTTTTGTGGTACTCCATGGTGACACTTTTGTTAACATGCTCCAAAGCTTTCAGAAACACGACATTAAACCTGGAGGCTATGGTGCTGACCAAATGTTGACCACTAAAATAATAGCCTGGGGAAATGAACAAGTGATAGGTGGTGTACTTTTGTGTACGGGTTTTCTTGTCATATTTGACATTGCTATCCATCCACTGTTGCAATTGTTCGTCATGAACTTCCACATCAAAAAAATTTTGATTGGGAAGGACATTGAGGACTTGGGTCGGGTGAATGATTTCTACTAAAGCCACTTCCCAATGGGCTTCGTGATCTAAGGGGATGGCCTGAGGTAATTTGGCCGTGTAACAGCACAACGTGTTGTGGGGAAACACCTCCATGGAACTGTCACTGGGTAAGGTTAAGTAAAATTGGTTTTGGTGACTCATAATTCCAGAGTTCTGTGGCTGTCCGAGGGGTTACTGGACGTCAGAGGCGTGTCTCCGCCCAAAATGGGGTTCTGATTGTGGTGATTGGAGTGGTGACTGGCACTGGCACTGGAGACAAGGTTCCCGTTGAAAGAGAATTTCAGGGAGGGATTGGGAAGCAGGTAACCGATGCAACTGCTCAATAAAATGGTCCACAATTGTTTGTCTCCTTGTTGCAAACTCAAATTGGCGATGGCTGCCCCGATGACACAATACACCACGAAGATTTGGCAGAAAAAGACGATTTGCGTTTTAGGCACACGTTCTCCACACGACACCCACAAGGGTTGTTTTTGTAAATCTTGCACAGAAGAACTTGGTGAAGGAGGAGTGGTCGACGTAGCTGCGTCTGCTGTGTGAAAGGGCATGATGGTCACTTCTTTTTATAGTCGATGACTTGCGAAGCGTCGATCCAAGAATCAAAACTGGGTGGATATCCTTTCCAAAGTACTTTGACTTTGACACGTCGTTTGCCCACTTTACGGGTTCTGCGTTCGAGAATGCTTTCGATGTCGTACACGTCGTCTTCTTTTTTGGTGACACGTTGTAACTCGGGCAAATAAAACGTTCCTTTGAGCACTTCTCCGTTCATGTCTTCCAATTTATAGACGGCAGGATGACGGCCATGCACTCGTCCAGTGACGCGAAACAATTCGGTCGTTCAGTTAGGTAAGTAACCTTTGTCGAAAGTGCGTTTGGTTTTGCCAATGCGCACCCAATCTCCTACGGCCAAGTCTCCACTTTTCTTGCGGACAGCCCTCGTCGGGGACGTACCAAACAGGCGCTCAAACACCAACACTTCGTTGTCGGGAGTCACGTCTTGCGGGGCACGTCCAATGCTTCGATGGTAAGATTGGTTGTACGCTTGCACCAGGTGCGGTAAGATGTCGATGTACTTCAGAGTGTGGTGATGCGTAAAATATTTCCACATGCGTTCTTTCAAAGTGCGTTGAAAACGTTCCACGATACTGACTTTGGTTTCGGGATTCTCGGTGGTAAAAAAATGAACGTCACGTTTCTTTAATTCTTTTTGGAAAGCTTGGTTCAGAAATTCGGTACCTTTGTCCGTTTGCCATCGAAGAGGGTGACGACCGCTTTGTTTCAACACCCGTTGCAGGGCTCGCACTAACTCGCTGCTCGATTTGGAAGTCAAGGGCACGACCCAGGCAAATTTGGAAAAGACGTCGATGACACAAAACAAATATTTGTAGCCACGATTGTAGCTGGCCAAATGAGAGACATCGGCTAAATCGGCTTGCCATTGATGATCGATGCCTTCCACTCGGGTGCGACTTCTGGCAAACTTGCGTCGAATGGGTTTGTGTAAAGTGTAGGTAGCTTGTTCTTGTAACCATCGTTGCACTTGAGGTAAACGGAGACTTTTCAGTCGCGTTTTGGCAGCACGATACAATTTTTGAACTCCTGCGTAACCTGCAGGATGGGAGGGATCGTAGTAAATGCTGGCTAAGACTTTTTCCATTTTTTTGTGTTGGTTGGTGTGTTAATAATTCACCCACTCTTGGAGGATGCTACTCTTTTTCTCTTGGGGTATTTTTTTGGATTGCAATGCTTTGCGTGTGCGACCGGCAATAGGTGTTGAAGAGGAGGAGGATGTCTGAGCGGGGGATATCGGTTCTTGTTTCACTTCTGTCTTCACTTCTGTCTTCACTTTCTTTTTCTCTTGTGATGAAGAAGGGGTGGCCATCATCTTTTCAATCCATCCAATTCTGGAGGTAGGTGGTGTTGTTAACTTGCGTACTTTTTCTGGTGCAGTTTGAAACCCTTCTTCTTCTTCTTCTTTTCGTTTTTCTGTCTTGGTCACTGGTACTGGTACTGGTACTGGTGATGGTGCTGGATTTTTCATCAAGCTCTTAAAATCTTTCAGAGTGGGTAGAGCTGTTTCGTCTAAAGCTTTCTGGTGAAAGAGTTGCAGTCGTTGCAAGAGTTGACCGTACTTTTGCGATTTTTCTGTTTCGGACAAATCTTGGCGATCCATCAAGGACTGCAAATCGTGTTGTAACTGGGACATCTCGCTCAAATTGGGATTGGGAGGTAAATGCGGGGTGTGTTGTTCTTGCCACCGATGGTATTCCATCCATCGTTTGTAAGGCACTAAAGCTAGTTTTCGTCCTTCCATGGGGTTATCAGGGGTCGATTCTGAGATCTTGGAACTTCCGAGGGCCTTTTTATCTTGCTCCCACCAGTCCTCCCAACATGGTTCCTAAGACTCCTTTCAGTATGGAGCCTAACAAGAGAGGTAAAATACCTCCACGTTGCACTAACATCTTCTTTTTTTGACGAATGGGAATTTTCTTTTGAACCATTTGGCGAAGAACGTGACGATGTTTGCCTAAGCATTGTTTCTGGTGTTTGGACAAAGGGATCGTGCCTTTCAAAACGTTCAAACAACATTCGCACACGGTATCGATGACCTCTTTGGAGGCTGTTTGAATGAGTTTTTTTCGTAGGGGTGGAGAAGCTTTGGACAGGACAGATAACATGTCCCCATGTTTGGCTAAACGTGGTGGCAGTCCTTTCCTTTTCTTTCCTTGGGGTTTTCTGGAGGGTGACATCTTTGAGTCTTCAGGAGCACCAAAAAAACACTGATACCCGACTTGGTCACAGGCCTTTTTTATACTGGAACGTGTCGCCACTGATTGTCTTTACGTCGTATTAGTTTGAGGACAGGCATGACACGTCGTGCAGGGGTACGTAACGGACTAAATCGAGCCAGTTCTTGCTCGGACAAATCCAGTAAACTTTGTAACATGCCCGATCTTTCTTGAACTTTGATTTTGGGAGAATATACTTTGTGAGCAGCAGCCACTGCCACTAAATTGGAAGGTCCTGCCACTGGGGAAGTTCTTTTGGGGGTCATTAACGGAGAAGTTCTTGGTGTGATCAACGTATCCAAGTACTCTTCAGTTCTGGGTGTCATTAACGGAGAAGTGAACAAACGTGAGGCTGCCGGAGACGCAGTCACCGCCGTGGCAGGTCGTGGTTTGCGAGTGTAAGGTTGCGTCCTGGCCGAAGTGCCTCTCTTGCGACTAGTTTTCTGTGGACTTTTCTTTTTCTGGGGACTTTTTCTCTGTTTCTTTTTCTGGGGGCTTCTTTTCTTTTTCCGGGGTGGTGTCTGGTAAGAGGAGGGTCCTGCCACTGGAGAAGTTCTCCTTGGGGACCTGGTCTTTTTCTTCTTGGGGCTACGTTGGACTTTTGTCTTGGGTATAACTTTGGTGGCATTAGGATCCCATCTTAAGAGTGAGCGAATGATGACCCCTCCTAGAGTACCGCTCCCTCCAGGTTTCAAAATGATTTGTTTTTTGGTTTGAGTGTCGATGCGGGGATCGGCCAGTTGGACCAAAGCGACTTTGTTTCGATCAAAAAAGCGTTTAGTTTGATGAGGAATCTGAATGATTCCATGGAGTAATTGACGTGCCGTCACCGTGAACCATCGTAAGACTTCTTTGAGACTAGCTTCTAAGACACGAGCTCGTGTTTGTGGATCTTTTTCTCGACTGATGCCATACAAGGCACGAATCAATTTGACGGGAAGATGCGACTGAAGGGACGTCATGTTCGCACTGAGAGTGAGACAGACGAAAAAGGGTCTGAGGTTTTTATAGATTTTTTTTATGTGGAGTGAAATGAAGTCGAGGACGGAGACGTAAACAGGACAGGCCCTCCGTCTTGGCACCAGTGGTGAAACAAGTGGGTACGAAATCGCAAATACTCGGGGGTCGTAGGTTTCAAATCGACGAGTAAATAGGCGTGTGGAGTTTGAGTGGCATCGTCGTACGCCTGAGTCAGCCAAGGCGTTCCTAACTGTTTGGCTAAGACTTGCACTTGCGATTTATCTCGAGGGCTTTTAAACAAGACCACGTAATGCGCATTGAGACTGATGGTGCGATGGGCTTTACTTTGTTGAAACAAATTTTGGGTGATGTAAACGACACTGGCATTACGGTGATGCCCTTTGCGCGTGAACCACAGTTTAATTTCTTCTTCGTCTTCTCCTAACATGTCGTCAAAAATGACCAAATGGGTTAGACGGGAATCAGAGACGATGCCGTCGTCTTCTTTAGGAATGCCTCCCACAAACACGATGGAATCGCCTTGACTTTCTCGCAAGAGGCTGTACGCCGATTGCCACTCTTTGTACCACCACACGATTCGTTGAGGGGGTCGATCGATCAAATGATGTTTATGTTCGATCAAACGTTTGACGAATTCGGTTTTGCCTGAACCACTAGGTCCAGCAATGAGCATGTTAAAGGGATGGCGAAGATACAAAGCCTCCCAACTGGCACGATCTAAGTGTTCGTCGATGACTTTGACAGTAGAGGAAGAGGGAGCAGAGACAGCAGAGGTAACCATAGTGTGAGAAATGTCAGTTGTGACACGAAAACAAACAAGACAAGAGTTTATATACTTTTTTTCAGAACACGTTTATTGAATGTTTTTTTTTTCAAACATGAATACGAAAGACAAAAATACATAAAAGCCAAAGGCTTAAGTACAAGAATAAAAGGCACATGATAACCATGAACGTGGAATAAAAACAAGTGTCTGTACAACAACCACATGTTTTGGGTAAAGTTCTAACCAGTTCTATAGTAGGGGGTAAGGTCACACAAGTGTCCTCCCGAAAGGGTCTTTCAGGCCTGTCCACGACAGTCCTGTCCTGGGTGACGGGTTCTTCTGGCACCGTCACTAACACAGGTTGAAAAGTAACTTTGTTCCTTGAATAACTCTCGTGCATACTGGGCTACCTCTTGTGTCCAAGCCTCAAAACCCTGGTCGCGGTGATGTCCAACATTTGACTCCTAACCAATCTGGTTTCTTCTTCGTCAACGACATGGTAAGTTACTTCAATGAACAATGAACTATCGATCTTGCCTAGGGTTCCTTTATATATAGAGACCAATACCGACGTGACCGTACGGCAACGTAAAGTGATTGGGAAGTCGCACTCGCTTCTGGTATACAATTTGATAGACTTTTTCGAAGGGTCGACTGACGATGTGGTGAGTGGGTAAACGTACAATCTTGTTCGGTTGATAGGTGGTCACTTTAAAGTTTCCATCCTCTCCCGATTGCAAGGCTTCTTTCAATACCCCAAAGTTGACCACTCGACTGGTACGATAATTCAGAGTCAGTCCTTTCATTTTGCACGTCGTGTGCACTTCTCCTTGTTTGTCCCGGTATTCGTAGCCGTAATTTTTGGGGCCACCACTGACGAAACTTAGAATCTTGTCGTCGGGATGCTCGTCTGTCCAGGCTCCTAAACGGTCTCCTTCGATGTCAGGGTGCTGTTGACTCGGGTGATGGATGTAAATGCAACTGTCCGTGTCAAAATACAGGACGCGTTCTTCTAACAGTTCTAAAGCTTCGTACAATTTTAAGCGAGCATGAGCTGTCACGTAAGCCGCAATGATGACATTTCCAAAAGGGTCGTCTTGTACAAAGTCCAGATCTTCTTCGTAATTGACCAAGATCAAATCCTCTCGAACGACGTCCACGTGTTTCATGTGTTTGGTTTTGTCGTGAATCATCTGGAAGTAGCGGGAAGGTTCTGTCAAATATTCCGTCTTGGGTAAACACGGTCGTTGTGCCATTTTACCCCACAAGCAATTTAACATCACTTTGGCAAATGATCGCCTGCCTTCGTTTTTTTCGATGTGGTCTAAAGAGATGCCTTCTTGTTCGTAGTATTTCTCTATGAATTTTATTTGGTCTTCGGGAGTGTGACACCAGGAAGGATAGCCGCTGGCTTCTTGTTTCAGTTTCAAAAAGGCATCCACGTAGTCTGCGAAAATGCCATTCTGAGTAGGGTCACCCTTGTGGTACTGTTGTGTCTTGGGAAAGTGGCAAATTTCGTACACTTCTAACAGTTGGTATCCCATATCCAGAGCTTTGAACAATTCTATGCTGACCCAGGTTCCTGTCAAGGTCCGTTAATCCTGGGTGTGCTGACAATGCTGATCTTTTTTGCACGTTTCGGCACAAGTACGGCACAATGGAAACATCAGTTTGCCTTGACAATGGTGACGTAAGACGGGATGGTATAGGTTCGTGGGAGGCAAAACTTTACACTTGATCAAGCCTTCGTATTGTCGAATGTTTTTCAGGTCGATGTGTTCCGTTAACAATTGCGGGTGCCCTACAGGAAAGCGACAATATTTGCACACGTAGGGATACAGCGAACACACGTCCAAGTATTTGATTTCTTCTCTTACTCTTCGTCGGCTTGGTACAGCAAACAGGTGGCATTGGTCCTTCCTCCGTACAAACTATCCCTCGGGTTCAGCGGGTCCATGAACTGGTAACCTTCCACGAGGCGTTTAAACTCGGGATCGGTTTTCTTACGGTGATCGTACTCGTGTTCCCACATTTCCACCACTTGGTATCCTTCCTGTTCTAACTTTAGGCGCCGCTGGCAAGTGTCCTGGTACAAGTCTTCCATGGTTCGTTGCAAAAACTGATTTTTAGTGCCGCGGTCAGGGTAACAGACGGGACATCCGTGAAATAAGCAACCGTTAAACTCGTACACGATCTTGGGGTTTTCTAAGTCCCAGCCATCGACCGAATACGTTCCGATGGTTTTTTCGCCCCCTCCGTTGCGGGCATGCTGAATCCACTTGTCTTCCTTGTCGCACAAGTAATGTAACCAACGTAGGGCTTTGACCGAGTATTGACGTTTGACAAAGTGGGTCGTTTTAGGACTGATGACAGCCACAGTGTTTTCAGGCATGAATCGTTGTCGATACACTAAGGAACACGCTTTGGCAATGGTGCAAGCTTCTTTCAAAGGATCGACCCCTCCGTGTTCCATGAACAGTTCTCGAAATTTTCCACAGCAACGCCGTAAAATGTCCACGTCGGAACGACAATACTTTAGCATTTCTTCCTGAAAGTCGAAAGGGTCCGAGGTGTGAGCTTGGTACCAAGCGTAGAAAGCTTCTCGTTGTTCGGTACGCATGTTGTCGGGGTCGTAATAGTGAGCCTCAGGTAAATGGGGTAGAACGGCATGTTGATTGGCTTCCGTATTGAAAAAGTGAGGAAAGTACCCTTTAGCCATTTCTATCATTCCAAACGTTTTAGGCATTCGACTCAAAGGCATGGCCAAGTAACTCATCGAATCTTTAAACTGCACTTGTCCCACTTGCATGAAAATGATTTTGGCTCCGTTCAAAGTCACTTTAGGACGCTCGGTGCCTTGTTCCGTATAGTATCTGAGAAGAAACTGTCCATCGTATCCGGAGAAATTGTGAGCCATCACTGTGGCATGACGATGACAATCTCCGTACCGTTCGATGTCCTCTTGGCTCCACGTCTTGTCGATGGGATCTAAGACCCATTGGGCAAAATCGGCTAACGTGTTCGGTCCTCGAAATATTTTTTCACGCCCTCCAGGAATCTTGCTGCAGTGAGGGCAATGACTGAAGATAGGTTCTTGAATGCACTTCTCGCACGCTAGATGAGCCACGCAGAAATTAGGAATGTGAATGCCGGTCTCTTGCATGCATTCGAAATCGAAAAAGGTGAAATTGCTTTTCTTCTTGTGACCGTCCTCTTTCTCTGGTGGGGGTTGGTATTTTTGCACGTAGCATTGGTGTTCCAAGTCGACGATGTGGTGACAAATGTGACATTTTTTCTTTCCTCGACATACGTGTGCCTTGGTACTGTTGGTACGTATGCCATGTCTACACGTAGGGCACAATCTCAGGAGTTGACAAGCACATTTCTTCTGTGAACCTTGTGTTTTCAAATGTTGTTGGTAACAGGCAGGGCTGACAAACGTGCGCAGACAAGTCGAACAAGGCACTGGTTCTTCGCTCAGACAGGGTGGAGAGGCCAAACATCCTGGGCATTTCCATCCACAATGCTTGTGTTGCTCTATTGTTATAGCCATAATCACATTTCTCACAGTAATATCTGTATCCCAGGAATCCGGTGATACTGGTAATGGTATCGAAATGGTCATCGTGATAATAAACATGAATGTGTTTTCCGTCCTTAAAGTATTGGCCTCGAAACAACAGAGGTCCGCGCATTTCTTGAGGGTGTACTTTCAAGGTGTAGCGTAGAGCTAGGGCATCTTGGAATTTTTGCATCTCAGGAATGCCACAGGGTGTGTCTTTGGACAGACCAGCTTGTTGCAACAGGAGTTCTGCTTCGTTTCGTTGTTTGGCTCGGTCCGATTGTCGAATAGTTTTCCAGGCTCTTTTCCATTCTACCGTGTCGTTCTTGTTGGCATAGGTTCGTCCCACCACGATATCTCGAGCTAAACACATCTGGTCTTGTGGGGTTGTTAATTAGGACGAGACTTGTTTTGGTGTTGCGAAGGTCGTCCACCAATAACATCTTTTTGCGTCCAGTCCCTTGAGGAGGAGAGACGTGGGCCATTTTCAGTGTGGCTTTACCATCGGTGATGTCAAACTGGTCATTAGATTGTTGTACGTGTTGAATCTTGTCCATGACTTTGGAAGGGGTTAGTTCTGCGGGTCTGCTAAACTCGATCCAAACAGGGGATTTCAAACCGTCGTGATCTATGGATAGTGTCAAGCGATCGTCTTCTTTGGGTTGACATTGTCGCTTGAGTGCGGTGAGCAAAGAATCCCACATCTCGGTGATAAACCCTTCTGCTTTCTCCAATGGTACGTCGGCATTGAAATCTTTAAACTTCACTGTGTAGGTGTAAGCCGTGGTTCTAAATTTTCTAGAGGAGCGCTTTTCCGTCTCTCGAATGGAATAGTACTTTTCAGGGTTGACTAAGGGTGGTGAACTTGGTTTAGAGGGTTCTGATTCTGGTTCACTCATGTCCTCTTCAAAATCACTGGCATGAATTTGTGCCAAGATTTCAGCCCTGGTACGAGGCGATAGATCACGTTTCTGCCTCTTACTTTCTTCTTCTTCTTCTTTCTTCTCGAATGAATAGGATCGTTTCATCTTGAGTGCAAAACGTCAAATGACTAAAGTTTAAACACCATAGACTAATTTATAGTCATGACAAACCAGCGCATATAAAAGGGTGTGTGTCTTGTCCTTTCACTATTTATTTCACTCTCAAACCGAGCACAACGATGGAAGAGACTACCCAGATGGAACGTGTCGTCAGAGCTTTGCGAGGGGTCATTAGAAAATTCTCTTCAGACCAGCCTACGGACTACTCTCCTTCCTTTCGAGATAAAAGTCAGGATACTTGCTATATCTGTCAGAAGAAAGGGCATTGGTCTTCAGAGTGTCCAGACCGTCAAAAATGAAAAAAAAAACAGGGCCTAAAAAAGACAACAGTCAAGATACCTGTTATTATTGTAAAGAAAAAGGACATTGGTCAACAGATTGCCCAAAATAGAAACAAGAGGAGTCAGAAGAAAGGAAGGATTCTTCAGAAGAAGAGAGGGATTCTTCGAAAGAAGAGAGGGATTCTTCAGAGGAAGAAGAGGAAGAAAGAAGACAATTCTATTTAAAAGAGGCAAAGGAACAGGAGAAGAAAAGAAGAAGGGAAGAAAATGAGGAAAAAACGGTGAAGAAATTCACAAAACAGAGAGACTAAACAAGGAGAAAGAAGAAGTCAATGAACTTTTAATTAAAGTGTTCTGTTGTGAATTGTGAATTGGATTGTAACTATGGAGAAAAGAATACATTAATGATATAAGGTAAGTGTCTTTGAGTTTTGATTTTAAAATAAGAAGCTACACTCACGCACTCATACACAGACACGTACTATAAGGGTAAAATGGGTGGGGTTTATTTTTGAGTTATTGGCAAATTGAAATTGTATTTCTTTTCGAGAAATGTGGGTGGCCCTGAAAAGGGCCTTTTTTCTTTATGGTGTAGGAGTGAGTTTAACGAATCAACTTTAACTGCCTTAAGCCTTTGCCACGGCCAAGGCCTACTTCTGATGATTGGGTTGAAATCACTAAGGGTGGTACGATAGGTTTAGTCACAGGGTTGGCGTGTTTAGCTCGGGAAGGTCGTATTCTCTTCGGTCGTGATAAAGAAGTCTGATACATTTGTTTCAGACTTCTTAACTCCGCTAAAATGTCCAACAGTACCGTAGCCGTTTGATTTTCACCCTCTTGTTTCTTTGCTCCTACTTCTTCTTGCTGTTGTTGCTGTTGTTTTTTTTTTTACCTCTTCTTGTTGCTGTTGCTGTTGCTGTAGGAGAAAAGCTTGTTCCGCTTCCTTTTGTCGTTGCATAAATTTCTCCAATTCTTCTTTCTGTCTCTGTCTAAAATTCTCCACTTGCGGTAATGAAGAATGAGACGAAGGTTCCGGAACAAATTCTTGCGAAGTAAGAAAATCCACAAAATCCCAATGTACCTCTTCTGAAAGTAAGTCCGGGTTCCCTTGGGCGGTCTCCCCTGCTGGTGCACCCCAATGGATCGTTTTCTGAATTTCCGTCATGTTGAATCACTGTCGCATAGATTGACTGCTCACAAGCGCTAGCGAATCTATATAGACCAACTGACGTCACAGACAAATCTCTTCGGATTGGATGCGGGCTGACTGAATTTTGTAACGCGTGTTTGGATTGGTGAATGAACTCAATCCGTTTCAATCCTACCTCTACCTATAAATAAGCGCAGTTCAGTGCATTGATTCACTTGTTCTCGTCGCTTCAAGATGTGGACCGATGTGCAATCTTCTACGCTTGTGTCTTCCATGATGTTCCGGACGGACATACCCATGTATGTCCGATCCAAGTGGACCGTTGTCCACAGGACAAACACCAGTCTGTGGATACGTAGGATCTACGTAGAAAGACAAGGATGCCTCAAAAGAGTCCTGATTTACGGTCCTACAGTGAAACGCAGCCTAAGGACAAGAAGAAGACCAATGCGGTGCCCTTTATGTTAATGGATACATTAACATAAACCCAAAGGCCCTTTTCAGGGCCAGCCATATTTCTCGAAAAGAGAATGACTTTATTCCATTGCCTACCCCTTTTTAAAATTTAAATTTAAATTTAAATTTAAAAAAAATTAAAAAAAAAAAATCCCATGTTCAATTCCCCTTGAGGCTAGAGTGGCCCAGGGTTTTTTCTCCATGTTCAATTCCCCTTGAGGCTAGAGTAGCCCAAGACTATTTCCCATTTTAAATTCCCCTTGAGGCTAGAGTGGCCCACGATTTTTCTCCATGTTAATTTTCCATTGAGGCTAGAGTGGCCCAGGGGTCTCTGTAATGCTAATTCCCATTGAGGCTAGGGTGGCCCCATTCACTACTAATAAGGTAGGAGCGTTTTGTCTCCAACGATAAAAATATCCATGTTCTGTAGTCATTATTTTCATTAATGATGAGGTATATGACATAGTACCTATACAAATCGCTTCGTGAAGGTTAAATTTATAATGTAAAGGAAAGTCGTGTGAGTGCACTAGTATACTTTTAAGCTATGTAAAGTATCGGGGATAGATGATGTACAGAACGAGCATATATGTCGTGTAGGAAATGGTGGTTCTGACCGGTAGATCAACACGTAAAAAAAGAGTAGACAGAAAAGTCCCCCGCGGATCTATACCACTGAGTGATGGAAGTTCTAAGCCATTTGGTAATCCATGTATGCTTTGATTTTCTCCTAGTTCCTTTTCTTTCGGGATATTGTTTTGTAGTATCGTGTGTTCTTGTGTACATTAGCTAATGTGTGAATGACATCGGTGGAGTAACGTTTATCATCAAAGGGGAATGGTCCTTTCATGTGAATGAGTATGATGTTGAACATCTTTTGCTGCTGTGATCGGAAAGTTCTCATGGAATAGTACTGGATATGTCCGTGTTGTTCTTGCGTGCAATGTTGGTGTGTGGCTATTTAACCAGTGACTGCAATTTTTACTCGTTTGGCTTTTTTCACGAGAGTACCATTGTCAAGAGTGATGAAGCACTTTTAGCTC
Source organism: Sinohyriopsis cumingii (assembly GCA_028554795.2). NCBI lineage: Eukaryota > Metazoa > Mollusca > Bivalvia > Unionida > Unionidae > Sinohyriopsis > Sinohyriopsis cumingii. The sequence goes on from JAPYKE020000031.1 coordinate 7,177,763, forward strand.
CAAATCCGATGTATTCCTTGATATGTATGCCCTTAGTTTCATCTATGAATTTTCCGAGTACTTTTTTTATTGTCATCGCAGTTTAAGGAACTGCATTTTGGGATAATTGCTAAGATCGATGATGTGCCTGTGTTGATACAGATCCACGTAGACGTCGTCGGTGTGAATTTGATAGACGAGTTAGTCTGTATCGGTCATGAGTAAAGTTGCTTTGTATCCTTAAGTGTGTTCGATAAAGTTATAATGAAAGTCTAGCATGAGCATTTTGGAGAGCTCGAGAAACGCTGCTCCGACTATGATGGGTTTGTCGAGCATGAGAATGGTTTTTCTAGATTCCATGACGACGAGTTCTTTGTCGAATATTTTCATGTGGAGAAATGCATAGTAGGCCACGCGTTTATCTCGTCGTCGAACGTCATTGACGATTTCGTTTTTCTTGTGATGTCGAATGGTTTCCCTGGTTTTCGCGAAGACTATTGTTTACGAGTTTGAAGAAGTCTTGTTCGAAGGTGTTGGTTGCTCCGGCTCGTGATGTCGTGTTGAAGTCAGTATAGGGTTTCATCGACGGTGATCTTTTTAAACTTGAGCGCAAAATGAACTTGGCCAAGAACTACTTCGTGTTAGAAAGCTTGCTCGAGCAGTCGATGATGCATTTTGAAGTGGGCTTTTTGTTGAGATTAGATATCAGTTTTTTAACTTGGGATCTCTGAGTCCGAATTGATGCTTTGTTGGAATTGTTGTGGAGAGAACATTGAGTGGGTGACAAGTATGGATTCAGCTCGAAAGGGATAATCCTTATTAGCGTCGTGAAAATATTGTGGATACTCAACACTGACTTCAAAAAAATAGCCCCAGTATTCGTGGTATCCCGCTTGTGTTTCCTCAAGAAACTGTTTTCCGGTGATAAATGTGAAAATCTCCTATGGGACACTGTTGTAACATGGCCAAGACAAACAGATTGTTATTGTTAATGTGGAGGATGTAGGTGGAAGGTTGAGTGGGATCGTAGTTGTACATGTATTCATGGTTGGCGAAGGTGTGGAGGGTTTTCTGCTAATGAAGGAGATGCCACCTCGCACCATCTTTTCTGTTAAAGTGAACATGTCTGGATCGGTGAAGAATTCTTGGGTCACTCCGGATTGTTTGAAGAGAGCGTTCCAGGAAAGACTAAGAAATACCGGGGGGATCTCTTTGGTAATGATGTAGGCACATGCGTCTGATATTCTCACGTGCATAACATACTGCTACTACGATAAAATATCCATAGCATCCTCGTCGATTATGTTCGATGACTAGAAGGAAGTCTGGTTCTTTGAGGCGTATATTATAGTGATCATTAGCGGCTCCGTGATAGCGTCCAGTGACATAGCAATTGTTTCTGACTTTTCATCATGATATGGAAAGTACTCTTCCCCGATGTGACATTGCTGTGCTGCTTTGTGCTGTGCAAGTGTGGTGGTGTGAGTGGAATTTTCTTGGCTGGATTTTTTCGTTTCTCTTGGATGCGTTTTCTTGCTCAAAGTACCATGGAATGCAATCCTCACCGCAATGCTGACGATAGGGTGAGGACAAACGATAGGGTGAGGACAAATTCTAATCGAGAGAACAGCAGGTTTTATAGCCAATCGCGATGGGTATGTGTTTGCGTTCCACGCGAGTAAAAGAATGGTACGGATTAGGAAACGGTCTTTGCACTTTCTCCAGGATGGCGTCCGAGTCAAAGTCGATAAGAAAGTGTTGTGTGTATTTTGTGTAGTTGTGTTCGAACTGTAATTTTTCCTCGCGTGGCATCTATTCGGTTTTTAAATCTTGATAGTATCCTGAAGAGACGTGATTATGTAATTGCTGCTTTTGACGAAAGCGTTGAGGGCAACGATAGAAAAAACAGACGTAATGCTTATGCTGGGTGTGCTGAGATCGGCATAACCGGTTGAAGTCTTTAATATGCTCAAAATTGTTTTGATAATAAAGTAAACCGAGTACATTTAGGAGGTCAGCATGGGATAGAACACGAAGTGATTATCGCTGACCTTCTTATCATCGAAAACAAACACGTAATTACTTTCACGTAGCGGTGTGAATTCCGATGTTTGAAACGAGATAGATTTGACTCCGGCAAAGATCCATGCCGATCCTGACTTTTGATAATGTTCAAAGCAACCAGGCGGCATCGATTATGTAACTAAAATCGTCACTGCGATACACGGTGAACAAAATGGCTCTGATCCAGACGTCCATGCTCTTGCGTTCCTTGACCAGATGAGCATTGATGGCTACTCCAAGTCTGATGGCAGTGTTTTTTCTTAGTTCTGTCTCTACAGGAGGATTTAGAATGACATTTTGATCGACTCCGTGCCGAAGAACATTTGAATGATCGTAAATAAATTCTTTTTCAACATCTTCCTACGCTTTTTCAGTGCATCGGGGTCATAATCGTCTCACATTGTCGTTGATGGGCTAGTAGATCAATTTTGGGTGGCTTTTTCTCGATAACAGCTCGTCGAGATTGGACTTCATGCTGCAGTCGATGCCATTTCGAATGCTTAGCGGTTTTCCCGTGAGCGCTTAAGATTTGTGTAATGCTGAGTGGTGAGGATCTCTACTGCAGGCAGCACTTTGTATTCGTTGCGACGTGGGGGATGTTTTTTTATTTTTTTGCATCTCCTTTACTCGTGCAGGGCGGCATTCGATTTGGAATATGGTACTTGGACACCCAGCAATGATCGGGCTATTCTACTTTGTAGACCGCAGGAAAAAATCTTTCCCTAGATCTGCCATACGTGGATGCTGGCTAAGACTATAGTCTATCTTTGGGATGGTAATTAAACAGTTGATAGGACTGTGTTAGAATTCAGCTCCTAATGTGGCAGCACTTTGGGTGACCACACATTAGGGCGATTAAATATTACTAAGATAAAACCAAGAACTGCCCAGTGACCCAAGAGCGATTCAGCGTTGTTCAACGAGTTTCTGACCGAGATTAAGCATGACTCAGGAAACAGTGTCCTGAAAAGTACATCACGTGTTTGGACCTTGCGAAGCTAACACGGAGGGAGAAGTGCGTAAAGTACGCACTAAAACTAGGCATGTTGTGAAGTTTAGCACTACCGGTTACTCCATCATTCATATGTTTGTCCAATCTTACATGCTATTAAACTAAGTAATTCAGGCATTTGCATCTTAAAACTGTGAGACTGAGAAACAAATGCTTTGGTAGCATATTATCAACAATTTTGATATTGTACTTGGTGCATATCTTCATAATATATCTGACAAAGAATTTGTTCAGCACTTGCAAGGAAGGAAATTCACATACACATGTGAACTGAATTACCCCGAAGTCTACAGAAATTGTATGATGTTAGCTGCTGTACTTTCTGCAGGAAGCCAACCTAAATCAATTTTGTGACTAGTAGGAAAGTTTGCTAGCTTATAATGTTTTATGTTTAACTAACGAAACAACGACGAATAAATGAAGTAACTCAAAAGTATCCCGCCGTGTTACCTCACGGATAACTTGACTACACAGCTTTGATTACATAGCTGCACAATAATTTTGATGTAATATCTCTTCTAGCTCTCAAATTTGATAATTGATTTATACATTCCATAGTCTATGTTGAGTCAGAGAATATAGCCATGATTCATTTTAGTGGTAGACAACGCCACCAGAATTCCACATACAAAATGTATTCCTACTTATATATGTGTGAATATGTAATTTCTATATGTGATTGTATACACGAGTTTGTGATTATATATACATATATATATATATATATATATATATATATATATATATATATATATATATATATATATATATATACGGCTTGTCCTTGTCATTCTCGTGTCTGTACCAATTTTCTCTAAGTTATTAATCTCAGAAAGGAAGATATAAATAAGGAATGAATGACTAATTATCACTTGCAATGTCTTTTGGAATGACACCTGTTCATTGTACTTTGTAGTGAAAAAGCGAGCCGGTCATGGGGATAAAGACACTAATAAGACCATGAGCTCCATTAATTACACATCTAGTCACCTTGTCGTATAGTACAAGTCACACGGGTCATGTAGCCATTAAACACCTACTATTTCAGTAATGCGTGTCATCTTTTAGTATTTGATACTAGATACTTTAAGTGGCAAGTATTCACTTGATTTAGATTCGTATACATCCATATTCCTTTGGAATGTCATTATTTAGACGCCCGGAGAGGTACATACGGAAAAATAAATGTACGTAGACATTTTAGGACGAAATGAACCTAAAGGTGTGATCCAAAACAATCCGGATTGAATATCGCGCTGTGATTTCACAATGAAAGTTACGTACAGTGATGAACAAATGTGCACTAATTTCGATTGTGACGATTTCACTCGACGCGCTCTTATTATCACCCAAGTTTAGTGCATGGCCACCATTGTAAAATTCCGTAGCAATAGATAATTTTCGTCTGAAAGTTTCTTGGTGACAGTTTACGTGCAGAGTATTCAATAATCAGGATTGAATAGACTTTGGTTACAGAAATGAGTGTTAAATTTGAAAACAACAATTTATATTTAACATGAGTAAATGTGTATTCATGACCCATGTAACTTGTATTATAGGTTTTGTCCTTAAAGAGAGAGAGAGAGAGAGACAGACAGACAGACAGACAGTCAGAGGCAGAGTGAAACGACTGATAGACAATACTTGTTCTGTTATGTTCCAATATGGACAAGATTGCCTTAGTTATTTTTTCTTCTCATACCATTTAAAAATATTGTCTTTTATTTGATAGTATCGACGACTATGTTTTTTACGGTGATATTTTACTCACCTTTCCTACCATTGATATTTCTCTTACCATTGATATTTTTCCTACCGTTGGTATTTTTTCTACCGATTTCTTTCCTTTTCCAGTACTCCTTTACTTCACTAGCTTTGTTTTTTAAAGTATGTAAATCGGAGAACATTTATTGATACGAACAAAAAAGTTTCTTGGACTTTCTTTGTGATATGCTCGGGGAAAGATCTGGTAGGCTGTAGATATTGTTGGTAGATAAGTTGGCTTGCATCGGAAAAGCATTCATTATATATATCTTCCCAAGCTCACCAACGTTATATCAACGATAAGATTTGAACATACATACATACATACATACATACATACATACATACATACATACATACAGGCATATATGAACCACTTTATACATGCTTTTCTGTAATCTTTGACCATAACATGATATGATTCGAGACGGTATACATGATATTTTTCATCGTATACTTGACTTCCTTCGTACAACTGTTTATTTGCGACAGCAAAGTTATATAATGCTTGTATGTTTTCATCCGTTGCAGAGAAATACTACACACATCTTGTTTTAGTTTACACATTTATTGATCAATATGGATAAGCTGCATCGAGTGGAAAATACAACAAATTTCATACTATCAGATATAAGCTTGCATCGAGAAATAAAAAAATGAAATGCAGATACGAAAAGACATGAAGATATAAAAATGACATTTTTTGTATTATAAATACTTGTCTTTCTTTGATTCTCTAAGTGTTTTAATTGGAAATGCGCCATTAATTTTCTATTCGATTCAATTCTTAGAAAGAATTCTTGAAAAGAAAAGCAAAATGCCTTCAACCAGGAGTGTAAGTTAAACTACAACCCAGCTCCAGCCACTTACGTTTGGTTTTAAAAGTCAAGGTCACTGCTAATCGGATAATTGTATCATTTAGATAGTTATACCATATATATGTACATGTGTAATGAAGTAAAGGATGCATCTACTTGGTGAGTATACTTGTATTTGATATCACATACAAAGAGAAAGTAAAGATTTAGTATTGAACGTCTCGCTTCTGTTCCTTAGGTGTACAATATGACCAATTATCCCCGGAAAGAATTCTGACACTGCACCAATGTTTTGATGAGCCTTTAGCAGAGCATGTATCACGTGGACTACAACAATATTTCTTATTTTTATGTTCATCGTAGCACCAATAGTAACCCGTTCTTGTTCCACCATGAGTACCACATGGATGTGACGAAAGACACTTTGTTCCATCGGCAGCTGTGTCACCGGAACTACCACAATATGCGGATACACTTCCAGAATAACACGTCATGGTCGGGAATTCATCGGTTCCAGCTTTGATGCATTGTCCTTCACAGCAATACTCCCAACCGTAGTCTGTATAGCACCAGCTGTACTCATAACCATGTTTCCCGCACTTGTGATCCGCCCTACATCTAGTGTTTCCTGCCGTAAATTTATCCTTCTCCTCAGATATATCTCGAACGCTATTGTTCATAGTAGCGTACGGATCATATTCCGCATAGTTATTCTCATCTTGGGTTTGAATAGAACGAAACTGAAGAAGTATTACACAGAGTAACGTATATGTCATCATACTTCGGGACAAAACCTGAAATAGACCATAGATCAATTGGATCAATTTTATGTCTTCACGCTTTGGGGTAAGGCCTGATAATATATATATATATATATATATATATATATATATATATATATATATATATATTAAATTAGCCGTGCCGTCTTTTTATTATGTCATCATGATTGGCGGTAAGGCTTGGCATATAATAGCATTCGATTTGTGAGGCCGTCTATGTATATCATCATGGTTTGGGGTAAGGCCTTGCATAGAATATAGATCAAGTACCCAGACCGTCCATTTGTACGTCATCAAACTTCGAAATAAGGACTCGCATAGAATATTGACCATTTAATCAGGCCGTCATTATGGCTGTAGGTAAGGCCTGGCACAGGTCATGGATCAATTAGTTAGGATATCTATTTACATGTCATCATCCTTCGGGATAAGGCCTGGCATAAAAATAAATCATTTAGTGAGGCTAATTAAATGTCATCATGCTTGAGGGTAAGGCGTGGTATAGAATGAAGATCGATTACTGGGATCGTCTATTCATGTCATCATGCTGGGGGGGGGGGGGTAAGGCCTGGTATAGAACATAGATCGATTACTGTGGCCGTCTATTCATGTCATCATGATAGAGGGTAAGGCCAGGTATAGAATATAGATCGATTACTGTGGTCGTCTATTCATGTCATCATGCTTGGGGGTTAGGCCTTGCATAAAATATAGATCAGTTAGTCAGACCGTCCATTTATATGTCATCACACTTCTGGGTAAGGTCTGACATAGCATATATACAACTTAGTCAGACCGTCTATATTGTTGTCATCATGCTTGGCATGTAGACCTGAAACAATATAAACTCAATTAGGTAAGGCCTGACATAGAATCAGTCGGGTATCTATTTCTTGTTTTTTGTTTATTTAAAAGTGTACGTCATCACATGCATGTGAAGTAAATATTTTTTCTTTACTATCTATACTGCTTTCACCATATCAAAGCATCTTTAATATTTATCTTCATTTCTTGGAGTGACATCTACGATACTGTCAATGGAAGAAAACTTTCCAATTGTTTAAGTCTAATTCTGGCCTTGTTTTCGTTCTTTCATCGTCGTGAATACCTCATTTTAAACCTATTTCAACAAAATTTGTGAAAGTCACCAATCTTACATGCTATTAAAGTAAGTAATTCAGGCATTTGCATCTTAAAACTGTGAGACTGAAAAACGAGTCTTAGCACACTTGTTCTGTGATATGTAATCAAATAGTTAACAACCACAACTTCCATCGATCAAACAGGATGAAATTAGTCTCCGTGGATCTTTAACAAAACATATTTACTGACATTCGTCTTGTTTCTAAACGAAATAAACCGCTTTATGAATCTCACGCTAGAAGATTTCCGCTGATAATTATACTTGGATAGGGATCTTTCTAAAACAATCACTTTGAGAAGAGTTATTTCTAGACGTAAATGTTTATGTAAACACGAAAACCACATTTATATTAATAGGTCGGTGCCTCTTACAATGCATTGGAACTTAGTTCCAGTAAATATCTATTTTACAGCTTGCAGCTACGCTGATTACACCTGACCTTGACCTTAGTTTTGAAATAAGAGATATATCAATATAAAGTGCAGCAATAATTCGTGGTTTACTAAATATTCGCATTAGAGCAGTTGTGAGAAATTAGCGTGCCGGACTCGTGTCCCGTGGTGTGCAACCTTCCAGCTTGCCTAGAACAGACTAGTGTCGTTGCATCGTTGCAGTTACTGTTTATATTTCCTTTGATCAGTACTTACCTCCATCGTGATTCTGTTAAAGTCAAGAAAATCGCTGTAGAATATCGGATTTGTTGTTGAGCGAAAATGAAATCGATGCTATCAGGTGGATATAATCGATGTAACGTGTGTATAAACAAACTGACAATGCACAATTAATTGTTGTATGTAATTTGCATACATATGGAGAGAGAGAGAGAGAGAGAGAGAGAGAGAGAGATGCGGCAGAATATTTATATAATAATCCCTCACAGACCTCTTAAATACGTTTGAAAGAGAAATGAAAAAGAAAAATCCATACGACTGCTACGGCGTTTACTCGGTGAATGCAAAGTCATACTTAATTCCAGATCCGGAACGAATACCATAGCATATTGCTCTTTTTCCTTCCATAGGCGTTTCACAAGCAGATGTTGTCCTCCATGTCAAACATTCATAAAAGTCCTGTTTTATATTTTGTACAAAAATGATTAGATAAATGCTTTATTTGACTGTTGCAGTCCTATGTCCCACAAATGCCACTCCATTCTAACACGTACATTCGCGTCGGTTTCTGTGACATATTGATAGGTGTATTTTAGACAATGCATCGTTGATATCATAATTTGCATATCATATAAAATATGTAGGGATATTTTAAAGTTTCAATATTTTTCAAGAATTTTAATTTTCATGCATTATTTATCAAACCGCACCTTCAACAAGCAGGTCTTTCCATAATCGACTGTTATTGCTCATGTGAGTTTTGTTCCACAGATAGATAGATAGATAGATAGATAGGTAGAAAGCTTCGTCAGTTTTGATCAATAGAATTACGCAGTTTGCAACAAAATATCATGTACGACATGTTATCACTATTCACGTTAAAAACTTACCTTGAAGACCACTTGAAGTCTGATTGTGAGAAATTGGCTAGATACGGTTCTACCTGAAAGGATGTACTATCCTATATGACAACTATTTACCATGGCTTGGGTTATGCTCTCAAGAATAAAAACAACAGCCCCTTTAAAATTCTCACTATGTGGATTAACTTCAATGATTGCAGCCCCAACATTATATATTAGACTAATGACGTCATTATGATGTCGGTCATACAAAAATGTAGGACACAGTTCTGAAGAACCAGGTTAGGTTTTTACATAACATAGGCGGGTTTTAGGCATTTGCAACCCTCCAACATCATATTAACCCATTGACCTCTCGGAAACACTGAGAAAGATTTGCCTACTTAGTAACATATATTGTTTTTTGAAAATTCCCCCACCCCCCCACACATACACACACATGTTCCAATAACTAAACAAGAAATAAACGTAAACCAGTCAGTAGCAGAAACACAAGGAAAAACGGACTAAATGATCTTGTACACAATGACATTTATGTAGATGCTCATGTTTGCTACATCGCTTTATTGGCAAATGTCATGCACCTATTATTATTATTATTACTGACATATTTGTTTAGTGCAACCGTGTACTCGGTCTTAAAATACATATCGGTGTTTTTTGTCCTGTTAATTTTAAAATATCCTATAAATCTGAAATATAACCACCTCGTAAAATAATTATAATAACAATACTGAAAAGCAAATGATAAAAACATTCCAAAATCTGAATTCAATGACAAAGTATTCATCTGCTACTAAATGCTCTTCACTTTAATATGTCATATAAAGTGAAACAATATAACAAATCAGTAGTTATAATTAATTTTCTTCGCCATGACAAAGCTCTACTTTCGCTATTAATTGTCAGGTTACGCGTGATTTGTTATGCAATTATACCCACTTTTCCTTTTTTAAGCTTTTATAATGAGACTTAGAAGCAGGTGTTTACATTGCAAGCAAATATCACGATTAACCAGTAGTTCACGTCACGGAGATTATATCACTAGGCTTGTTTAATAGGTCAGTGAGGAATTGGGAAGGAAAATAAGCTTATCAAAAGTTTTGCTAGTAACAAATGAACTTAAACTTAGTCCGACCCTTACCAAATAAAGTATGGATAAAAGTTGAATAACCCTTGACACTAATGAAAATTGACCGTTAATCTTCAGTCCACCACTTGTGTAATTTAGCCACTTGATTTAGTGTGTTATGAATTAGAAAACAAAAAGAGAGATGTCAAGCTACATGCTTGTTTTTATATTTCCGTGTGTACAAAATCGAAACGAATAAATAACAGTCAGTGGAGTAAGAATTCCAATGACTATGTCTGTCCATTCTGGGAGTTGTTTATTTAATATTTCGATAAGACTTACGGTTGGTGTCCCGTTGTATCTTTGAACACTAATTGATTGGTAGAAGGGTGGATGGCATATTGTTGTGAAAGATATATTTATGTATAATGTTGGTTACAGATCTGCATTTTTATTTTCTTAACTTAAAATTGATGAGCGATAGCCAAGGGGTTTCTAAAAATACGTCAAAGGATAGGAGCATGAGTGGCCTGAGGGTAATAAAGTATAAACTAAAAGACGAAAATATTGAAACATTATTGGACGGTAACAGTGGCAGGGCCTAATTAGGTTTCCTGAACTATTGTCATATTTTCAATTTTAAACTTAACACCCCACCCCCAAACAAAATAAAGCGAAACAACCTCTGTCAAACACTTGTAGTGGTCGATACCGCAACGACATGACGTTCTTAATCTATTTACTTTCTCCCAGAAGCAAATATATTCAAGGTTGTAAATTTATTTTAAAAACCAATATGTTTCGCCTGTCTGACTGAGCCAATAGAAACAGTAAATGTTTTGACAGAAATGGATTTGAACAAAATAACTTTTCATTTAATATAATTCTTCTATCGTCAATATGAAATGCTTTAGAAATTTGACAGGTGGAGAGAGAGAGAGAGAGAGAGAGAGAGAGAGAGAGAGAGAGAGAGAGAGAGAGAATTGAAGCATCGCGAAGCTAACTTTAGCTCACCGGACATGAATTTATATCTAAAAATGTACATAGTAGATAGGTAGGCACGGAGGCAGTGAGACTATATTAAACGATCACATCTGTAACGTATTATTAGTAGCAGTATTAATAGTTTAATTAATTTATTAACGTTTATGCTTTTAGAAATAGCATAGAATATGTTTTATATTACTTTTAATTTTTTTCGCAATAGTTGATATTTCATGTCAAAGGTTAATGCATTATCAACGTAAAACTATTATTTTAATAGTTAAATGCGACAAGTGAAAGTGTTTTATTTTCGTTTAGAATATTTCATCTATTTTTGGTAATGCATGGGAGCAAACAAGCACGGATCCAACTCGGTAGAGCTATGTAATTTCTTATTATACACCATTTATAATAAACTTTTCATGATTCTGGTGCACACCATACAGGGATTAGGGTAAATTACAACGACTCAGACAGTTACCAAAGCATACAGGGATTAGAGTAAATTACAACGACTCTGATAGTTAACTACGGAAGCCGGTTAATGCCACGTTGAAATCAATTTTTTATCTCGTAATTACGACATACTATCTCGTAATTGCGACTTACTATCTGGTAATTACGACTTACTATCTCGCAATTACGAGTTAGCTATCTCGTAATTTCGACTTACTATCTCGTAATTACGACTTACTATCTCGTAATTACGAGTTAGCTATGTCGTAATTACAACTTACTATCTCGTAATTACGACTTAATATCTCGTAATTACGACTAACAGTGTCTTTGACTTGTGGAACCTTTATGTCATTTTGAATGGATCGTACAAGGTTATGCCGCTTTTATTTTCACTTGGGATTGAGTTACTCAGAAACTTTTAGTTTTCTAGCCCAGATACATGGATTATGCATTAGTATGAGAACTCTGAAACGAATACTGCGCACGCCGTGTCTCTTTAGAAGAAGGTTTCATTCTGATGTATTAGAGGTAGCCCAGTTTATCGAAGAGTATATTAGTAATTCCAGTAATGAACAAGGCTACCGTTGGATGCATTTACGATGTCTTCAACACGGAAGAATAGTATCAAGGGATACCGTGGGGATACTTATGCAATTACTCGACCCTGTTGGTATATACTTGCGACTAAGGAGACGTCTTAGGAAACGACAATACTTTGGACAAGGACCGGATTACATTTGGCATGTCGATTCTTACGATAAACTCAAACAATATGGGCTCTGTATAAACGAATGCATTGATGGTTTTTCAAGGCAGGTTATTTGGCTTAATGTTTACATAACAAGCAGCAATCCAAAAGTAATCGCCGGCTATTATGTGGAAGCAGTGCAGATGCATCACGGATGTCCGGCCTTAATGAGAGGTGGTCGTGGCACAGAAAACGGCCATGTTGCTCAGATGCAAGATTTTATGACGGGAAAGGAAAGTTTCATTTATGGAAGAAGCACAGCCAATCAACGAATAGAAATGTTTTGGAATTTTCTGCGGAGGCAATGTTGCCAGTTCTGGATTGACACCTTGGGAATGTTGAAGGAAATCGGCCAGTTCACAGGGGATTTCATAGATATCAGCTTGATTCAGTTTTGTTTTATGGGCCTGCTTCAGGTACATTTAAATATAAATTTGTTTTGCCTCAATATTCCTCTGAAAAGTGATTGGAATCTGTCATAAAATAATTTCGTGAGTAGCGGTGTACCGTAATATTTATAATTAATTTATAATTTGTGTTATCATTATTTTCACACAACCATAATTTTGACACTTTTCGAAAAAGCATTATTACTCCTTTTTTGTAAACAGCAGAAAGTGTGCAAGCTACAAGTTGAATCAATTTAGTCCCATCCTTTAGAAAAAAAAGCATATTCTTTTTTAAACAACTGCAGTTTTGTCCCTTTGATGTAATCTTAAAGAAAATGATCTAAAACTTCATTCTTTCTGTCTCGTTAAAACTAATTTTAAAAGAAAAGGAAGTAAAATAATTTTCTTCATGTCTCTTTTCTCCGAGTGGAGGTTTGGAAGGATTATAGATGTCAAATTACAATTTGAAGATCTTGGAGTGTATCACGTTGACAATTCATCATATCATCGTCATCAGTCTCATGACCTAGTGTGGTCGTTGAGGCACTGTGCTGCTGAACATCTGACCAGTTCCCTCCACTTGTCTCGATCATGTGCCAATACCTGTGTCTCCGTAAAACTTTTCCTGGTCCATTCTGTGATGTTGTAGTCCACTTTTTTCTCTGTCTACCTCTCCTTCTGCCACCCTGGACGCTGCCCTGCAGGACTGTTGTGGATAGACTGTTGGCTCTAGTGACATGGCCATACCATTTCACTTTCTCTTTTTGACGGTGGTGAGGAGGTCCTCATATTGGCCCACTTCGCGCCTGATGGTGTTACGCACTTCTTCATTTGTGATGTGGTCCATGTAAGAGATGCCAAGGATGGTTCTGTAGCATCTCATTTCAAGTGACTGGATTCTTCGTTGTAATTCTGCTGTCAGGGTCCATGCCTCACATGAGTACAAAAAGACTGAGATGACTAGAGCTCGCAATAGTCTGATTTTATTTTTCAGACAGATATTCTTGTCTCTCCAGATGGATCTTAGCTTTGACATAGCTGCCATTGTTTGTGCTGCTCTTGACAAAATTTCTGCTCTTGATCCCTCGTCAGTGATTATGGAACCAAGATATTTGAACTGGCTCACTGTTTCCAATTTATGTCCTCTGACTTCATTCTTGGCTGAGATTTGTTTGCCACTATTTGTCATCAGTTTTGTCTTCTAAGCGCTTATCTCCATGTCAAATCTGGAAGATGTTTCATCCAGGTTCCTCACTAAGGTGGCTAGCTCGTCTTCACTGCTTGCCAGTCCATCACTGTCGTCTGCAAAGCGGAGGTTGGTGATGTTACGCCCTCCAGTGCTGACTGTCCCACAGTGGTTTTCCAGGGCTTCGCTCATGATGCGCTCCAAGTAGATGTTGAAAAGTGTGGGTGACAGGAGACAGCCTTGACGCACTCCCACTGTTGTCTGGAACCAGTCCCCCACAGCACCTTGGGCAATTACTGCACTGGTAGCCTTGGCGTACAGCTGCTTGATGGTATTGATTAACTTTTGACCCATGTTATACTTCTTCATTGTTGCCCACAATGCCTCATGCCACACTCTGTCAAAAGCCTTTTTGAAATCGACGAACACATGATAGATGTCTTGTTGGTGTTGCGAGTACTTTTCGCACGTTGACAATTAAACAACAAATATTACAATCACAGTGACGCACAAACGGATGAACGGGTTAAAGAGGGAGATGGAGTTGTCCCTTTTATATTGTTTTTTATGTGTGACAATAAATGGTGATGGTTTTTTGAATGCACGTATTGGCAGTTGTGAAGAATTTGATTCATATTTATAGGAACGGGTATTGCAAATATGAAGTAAATTAATTACAACGGCTCCTGAAAAATTAATCTAAGCAAATAAATACAATGAATAATTAAAGGTTAAATATGGAGGAAATCTTAAAAATGTAAACATTGTAGAAAGTTATGTAAAACTAAAAATCCGTTTCTCCTGTAAACATTCCTGCGCCCAAAATTCACAAAATTCGCCATAAAATTAATAACAAGGTACAGTTCACAACTACCGAATGCATCCCCCCCCCCGGTTATTCAGAACCACCGCTAATATCTCTACAAAACAAATTATGCCTTGGGTGTACGTAGCCGAATTTACAAAAAAAATCGCCTGAAATTTCTTCGCAAAAGAAGAAATCCAATCTATTCAGATCGTCTCGGATCTTTTTACTATTGGATTGACTGTATAAGGTTTTACAAATGATACATTTGAAGTGGTAAGTGTGCAAGAGGAGACAGTGTTTATGTACAAATTGAATAACGCATCTTCCTGCCTAATATAAAAAAATATTTAAAAATATATATGCAAGAGACGTCAAAAAGGTCCATATTTTTGGATAGCCATATTAAAAACAAAGCATACGAATATTACTCACTTGACCTGAGAAGTCAATGGCAGTTCATAGCAAAAGAAGTTTATGCACTCCAACAGCAAATTTATACCTGCATTTTTCGTGTCTTCAAGTCATTTTTGACACCATGTATTTCTCACGGTGCAAAGTAGTTGCCACCCATGCCGATTTTTAGATATTCTCCATGCCTTGAACCCATATTTCTACTCCTGTGGGTGGCTAGCTCTTCTTCCTGGCCGACTCTTGGTACTTCACTATCTACATGCTGCAGAGTAACTATGGAAGGTGTACATGCTTCAAATCAATTTCAAGAACAACACCAGCCCCAAATGACTAATTCACAAATATATCCATGTCTTTCATTATTAAACAGTGATAGCTGAAAAAGTCACACCATAGCCTTAAGTTAAGAAATGTCACTGGAGCCATTTTACAAAACTATCCACTGCCACTTAAGCAAGGTAGCTATCGACCTACATTCATGGTGTGATCGGTATGACAGTCCTACAACGTAAGACACATCACCCGAAATTTTTGTTCTTGGGGATGATGGATCTTACGGCCTAACTAACGGCGCTGTGTAGCGTGTTTTTATGTCGACTAACAGTGTTAACGAAAGTCAAATTTTCAGGAGTTTCGCACACAATCAATAACGACGCTTTTCTACAAAATAAAGTTATGTTTTTGCCAGACTTCACTGACCCAGACGTCTTTTCTCTAATAAATTCAAATTCTCACAAAAGAAAGGGACCTGTTTCCAAGTTTCGTTGGCCTACATTTCAGTTGACTGGAAAGCGATGAAAGCCGGGAATGCCGAAATCGGGTTAAGTAGAAATGCTGTTCTTTAGCGAAACGAATAAACATAAATTATGCCTATTGGAACTGTAAGCAACGTTTCGTTTCGTTCAAGAAACATAATCACCACATTAACCTACTTAAACATGCTTCGGCATACCTCGACTACCGTCTCATTGCAACAAATTCAAATATATGTCTGCGGAACATGAAAATGCGTCCATTTGCTAGTGTCACATTCTCATTCCGCTGGGATAAAGACAGCACAGTAAGTATATTAATTACACATAAATTAGTGGAAGTGGCTATATAGGCGGCCAAGTGTATGAGATATTCCTGAAACTTTGACTACTCATTCCGATGTCAACCGACATCGGAACAGGCTATACAAGGCCGTTATTTGGATAGTAAGACATAGCACAAAAACAAACTGTAGGACTAATCCGTAAGATTTACCTCGAACATGCGAACTACCGTCTGTTGCATATGACGTTATAGTCGAACATTCCGACAAGCCTCTAATATTCCAGTATATAGCTTGCACGGTAATTTTAAAGTAAAAATGATGATGTTTGTTTAGTATACGGTCAGAAAATGGTGACCAGAAACAGAAAAAGCGTATCGTCCTTCTCTTTTGTTTTAATTTATAAAAGAAGAAAGATGTTTTAATTGATGATTATCTATCAGAATGTCAGAAACCAGGAAATATTATAAAGAACATTTTGAATAGGCCCTACTGTTTTCCTTCCGATATAGTCCTGATACAAGCGATCAAATCAATCTAAACGCTGAAAAGGTTTTCGACGAATAATTCAGGCAACCATCCAGGTAAATTGAAAGGCAAGGAGAGAGAGAGAGAGAGAGAGAGAGAGAGAGTCCAGACAAGCGGGAAAGTTTAAAATAAATATCAAGCCAGAGAAATTATGATGTTTGAAATAGTCGTTTTTCTTCTTAAAATGGGAATGGGTATTTTCCACTAAAGAAATGCCATTTAACAACCAATTTCTTTGCAGAATGACATCGATAGCATGGTCCAAGTCTGGAATGTGCATCGTATAAGACCAACCAAAAACCAAAATTGCCCAAATGGCCGACCTGTTGTGATGTACAAATTACCAATGATGTATGGAACCCGGAGCTACCTCCAGTCAGTGGACGAAGACAAAATAGAAATCTGTCGAGAAGAATGTGTATTTCGAGATGAATATCCATGTGACAGAGATGTATTTAATATCAGTAATCTCTACATGGAAGAAAAGGGATGGACATCGCCTACAAATATCGACGATGCTTTGCAATTGTATTTTAATGTTACTAAACATGTTACCTGTGGATTTGTGACGATAAAGGCTTTAATACTACTGTGATTCTATGATGAGAAATATTATTTTCCTTCAGCTGAATAACACTGAATGATCTTCAAACGAGACTTCGCTTTATCTCTACTTATCCAAGTGTACTTTGCTCATATACTTCTTTATTCTAATAAAAAAAAAATGTCTAAGTTTTCGTTTCTTGTTTCCCTTTTATACAAACAGAGAGAAAAATGACAAAGTGTGTTTAGGACGACAGCTACAAACATTTTAATAGAACGTGAAGTAAAATTTGGTAACGAACGTGATAAATAATATTTTGAAGCTTTCGCAGCAAAAACGTTTTGGAAATTACGTCGAAAACCGCAGCAATTTTTTTCGTTATATAATGGGACACAAAATTCGACTGAGTCGGTGACCCTGTGACTTTAAAAGTTTCCAATTGCAAGATAAATTTCGTTTTCGCACTTTAAGTTTAGAAGAACAGCATTAAACTGAAATATTTTATTGGCCTGCTACTCTCTCTCTCTCTCTCTCTTATATATATATATATATATATATATATATATATATATATATATATATATATATATATATATATATATATATATAACCTAAATACGAGTTTTCTGTTTGACATAAAAATAAATAAAAATAAAATATGAAGGTTGACAAAGATGGGTCAATAAAACTTGACCTGCTCCTTTACATCCTTTATTCAAACCTTGACTTTCGACCTAGCATTCATCAAATCAATGGGCTCCTGTCCCTATCCATGGGTAAAAGAAGTTTACGGCTTAAACAAAACACAGCAACAAGAAAAACAACAGTAAACTCAAGCATTGTTGTGGATACACACTGTCTATGAATGGACAGACAGACATGATAATCTATATATGCTCTACACACATTTTGGAAAAGTGGAATTTTTGTATCTTTAACGAACAACCGAGAGGTCTGTGTGCGTGTATTCTCATTTTTCTTTTACATCAGGTGTTTGATAGCACAGCTTTAAGCAATTTTCACATTGTTTAAAACTATCACTTTGAGCATTAGTTTGTCCCGGATTTTGACATGTGCTCAAAAGTGGCTTAACCATGATTTCTGATTCACATTTTCCTGTTAACTTGACAAAGTAGAACACTTTATGCCTCAAGACTTGACAACAGTAGTTTAAAACCATGTCATTTAAACTTATGTTACTGTGAAGTGTCGAAGTTTGAATTGTATTGAACCTTAAAGTTGAATGCATTGAGCATTAAAATGTTATCGCATTTAAGCCAGAAAAATGTTTGTGAGTGGTTTCTTCGAGCCTTCTTCTTTTCTCCTGCCCCTGTGAAGAGAGGGTAATGTTTTACCGTACTAAGAATTTACGCAGTGTGTGGATAGCTAGTATGCTTCTGAGTAACGAAGTGAGGAAACTTTACGGGTAATTGTTTCCTTTAAGGAGCAGCTTTCTGGGAGAGATACAGGACAATACAACGAGGTCAGAATAAAGGACTAGGAAGTCCAGGATAGGATGAAGCGTAAAGAATAGGAAGTCCAGGAAATAGGAATACGTTGATACACGCACGGTCAAGGGAGGAAGGTTATGAAAATCGGTCGTGGACATTGAGCTGTTTTCACCACTCGTTATTATGATGGAATAAATCCAAATTGGACACTGCTATTAAATTCTGTTGACATCATTTAGATTGAATTGGAATTGCCACATTTAATTTGTTTTGATTAAATTTGTTATTTTTATTTTCTAAGGGGCTCGTACTGCTTTATTTCCTCCCAGTATTCTTGCTCAGTTCTCTGTTGAAATTCTATTCTTTTTTTCACTCCTACCGGGCTATAACATCGAGGGACGTCATCCTCTAGATAACGCCAGCCAAATCCAATTAAACACCCCTCTTACTAAGAGGGCGACGTTACAGTTACAATCACCATCAAAATACACTTTGAACAAAATAACATGTACCCAAGGTATGTCCATGGATACGAATTAAAATAAAATGACAATATGATTTAAATATCTTTTATTCCCTTATTCGTCCTCTCAAAGAAATATTCTCAGTGCATCATCATTGCAACAACTATCACAACTACATGTTATCAAAACTTTTATACTTTCAACCAACATCTCATGTTCTAGATCACTGACAGAATCCATGATTATTGCAGAATCATTTCTTAAACTAGTTCTCAACAGTACATGTGTGAATGATACAAATGCACTGCCAATGTATTTCTTCATGCTCTTGCACATAAATGTCATAATGTCCACGACATGTTGTGTGTACACAAGAGGCTTGAGGGATATAAAGAACTGAGATGAAAATGAACTAGAAACACAAAATTTCAAAACAATCACTAACGCATAAAATATTTGTTACAGAAGACCTGTTTGCAACAAGTATGTATTATTTTTTAACAAAATACATCCAGTCAACAACTGTACTGAATTTGGATAGAACACTATGTATGTAGCATGAGAAAAAAAACCAACACATTAATGAGCTCGACATAAAAACTTCAATTTTAGACCAGTTAAATGGGAAAACTGAACCAAAGTCTGCGAAGCATTCAATATGGATTACAGTGACCTACCTTATGTTATGAGGGTATAATAATCATCAAGATGCATCATCTCAGAATGTTTCATTTTTAAAGGCGTGACAGTATGAATATAGAAGATATAAAGCTATGTGGTCACGAATTGACCTTAAATGCAAAATTCTTAAACTATGCAAGTAACATGTGAAATAAATGACACATTGACCTTCTTTAGTAGTTTGGGTTTGGTATTATCACAAATGCATACTATCATATTGTTGCATGATTCTAACATTAGCTGAATTTTAGAAATAAACTTCCAACAATACCTTTGACCAAAATCTATGAAATGTTACATGTGACACACAGTGTCCTAATTTTGAAAGGTGGATGTAGTGCTTGTCAAGATGGATCCACCCTTACACTCTTCAAGTTACATGACTCAATAAACAATATGGAAAAATGTTGAACTGAATGCAAAATCTTTACAAACAATGTCCATCTATTATTATACATATGTGTAGAAAGTAGCTTCCATAACACCACCCGATGGGGGCAAAGGCTATGAAACCTACTCCTAGTGTGTGATAAGACTAGTCAGAATGACAAACATAATATCCTGATCATTGATTGTGACAAAACTTAAACTATGTCCATGATCCAGATGTTACTTTCTAGGACACTGTCAAATTCAGATCTAAATTCCATAAAAGTATCATAACAATCACCATTTTGAAGGACACAACCGCAAGTATGCCCTATTGGCCTTTTTGAGTATGCCCTATTGGCCTTCTTGATAAGCCAGTCATACTGACAAATTCTACAGCTATACTGGGCACTGTAATGAGGTCAGACCCTGTGCAGAAACGAAGGAAAAGACACAAAGCCTTCAAATCAAGTTCTCTGACGTACCTCTTCAGATATTTTGAAACGTCATTAGTTTGGGCATTCAGAGATTCTGGAATCTGAAGCATCTGTACAACTTTTCTGTTACTCGGAATCAGGGTCGAGTAAAGATCATTGAGATTTTCAGTGCTGATGCAGAGTCCGTTCAGGATATCTCGCCAGCAGTCACATACATACATAGGTATTTGAATCATCTCCTTATGTGCTATTTTCAAAAGGACAGCCTTAAAATTTTCCCCACTGACCTTAGTACGGCATTCATGGGCATCCAGAGCATCCAACAAGTCTTCGAGACCAACTGATGAGAAGTCAGCGAATCCCTTCTCGAAAACATCTCTATCTGGCAGTGAGATAAACTGATAAAAATCCTCTAAAAACTCATTATTGGTAACATCAGTATCTTGAAAGAGACAGTGTTTCATGAATGTCTTTGCAAGTTTTATTGGCCAGTATCCAACATTTTGCCGTCCATATGCAAGCAAACGCCCAATTACCTTCCATTGTTCCATTCCAAAATCATGCCGCAGACTTGGAACCTTCACATCTCTGCCAACGGTGCACTTACAATAAAACGCCGTCCAAAATTCAGTAAACAAATCCTTCAAAACACCCCCTGTATATTTTGCTCTTTCTTTCTCTCCATTTGCCAAAATGCGGGTGACGATAAGATGTCTATTTAAAATACTGGGATCTTTAAAGTAATTACAAAGTTCTTGAAATTCAAAGGCACCTCTGTGAATGTCTATTTGCAAGGGTTCAGCAGGAATGAGTGGAGGAATATATGGCAGAGTATCATCGATATCACGAGCAATATTTGGTGAACTGGTATTCTTAAAGAAAATCTCAGTTTCTGAATCATCTAGAAAAGAAGATACAGAATGGACAAAATGATCATCTTGAACACTTGTCAAGGGTTCAGTCTCATTCTTTTCTTGCATTCTGAGTCCTTGTGTTTTGTTAAATAAACTCTATGAGTGGTTTATCTACAGGTTCAGCCAGAGTAGGTATTTGCCTCATCTCTTTGATGCTTTTATACTGTGGTGGAGGATTCTTTTGCTTTGATGCAAGATAAAGCCTAAAGATATTCATCCCTTTCCTGTCATACATCTCGCCGAGTTTCTTTGCATTCTGTCTTTTCCTCAGAAAAATCTCTGACTTCAAAATCCAAGTCCTCTATCGATCCATTTGGGAAAGTTCCATTAGGGAAAAATAAGGACTTTGATACCTCAACTTCTTTAATAGTGGACTCTTTACATATGTCTACTCAGCAACCGTGTCACCTATATGGGGCAGATATTTGGTCAGTGTCATGTCATCTGCAACCTCAATAACGTACCTGTCAAGCTGAAAGACAAAATCTCTGTAAGTGAAGATGCAACTCTATGGTTGCAAACTAACAGAAAGAAGCAACAAAGAAAAATCAAAGAAACAAATTTATTTCCATAAGTTACCAACAGATAAATCTATTTCAATAAGTTACTAAGTGTAAATTCAAGAGGAACTGATAGTATTGTGAATTAAATATCAAATAATTCTAAAAGTTCTAACACAAGTCCAAAAGTATATAATGCTCCGAATGAAATCCAATACTGAATATGATGATGTACCAGAATTTCTGAATGGGTTTATGAACTAAGTCTTAATGATATAATCCAGAATGGCTTTCAATGAATTGTTATGTATATTTAATTTATATTGTGTGCTAACATTTCTCCATGATTACATGCTATATATATCATTTGTGTGATTGACCTTGGTCAGGTATTGAGCTTTAGCGTCTTGATATTCTGGATACCACATATTACATAGCTAATATTTATCTATGATTTTAGATTATACATTAGGATCATTATTAATTGGAGGTAAACATTGTTGCATACATTGAGTTTAAGGTTTATTTTCTAAATAGTTTAAATAGAAATGAAGAATGTTCTGGAAGCAAGACATTTATGAATTTGTTGCGAAGTTCATCATGTCATAGCTTTTGCTAATGCTGTTGTTTTCTTCAAAATTGCTTATTCATACCGTGACATCCAAAATGGAATCAGTCTTACTGTTCTGTTCAGTTTTTAATCTGAGAGGATTTATTCATTTAAATTATTCACTGAAATTACAATGTGCTTTTTGATTTTTGGACTAAATCACTGTTTTGGAATTACTGTCAATTCATTCAAGGACAATTTGGATTATATTGTTATGATACATCAGAACTGTTAGCACATTCGATAATGGCATATCAGCACTTTAAAAACGAGTTCATTCAGAACACCACTGGAATTTGTTTGGAATACTCAATACTTTTGGACTTATGGTAAACAATTTCAGGACTATTTGGGAATTAATTCACAAAACTAAGTTCTTTTTAAAAATTTTACTTTTTATTTAATGGAAATAAACTATTTGTTTAATTTTTTAAAAACGTTGATTTTCACTCTTTTCTGTTCTTTAAATTAAGACCAGAGTTGTAACAGAATTTACAATAATCACAATATAGTGTTTTAGCCCAAAGTCAGCGAGCACTTTGTAATTCCAATGAATAATTTAAATAAATGATTCTTCCAAAATTATACTGAACACAAAATGTAATGATTCCACAATGGGAACTTAGAACATGAATGAATAATTTAGTTTACCACAAACTTATATAATTTCACTTGACCTAAGACACAATAACATGACCTGGATGCAGCTCATATGTTCTCTTCCAGAATATTCTAAGTTTGTAAAAAAAGATTAGGCCTTAAATTCAATTTTAAGTAAAAATCGTTTAAAAATATGACGATAATCAGGTAAGCAAAACCTACTCTTCCCTCAATCAAGGCTGATAATTACTTTTGATTAAAATTACACTGCAAGTTATTCCCTATAATTCCTTAATATATTTTAAAATCTATGAATTCAAAATAATGTAACATAATCAAATTTAAGTGTACAAGTTCCAGTCCAAGAACCCAAGTTATCATCTTATTCACACCAGAAAATGGAACATTTACATACAGACTATTTTTATAATAACTACACATGTATAAGCTACTTGTAAAACAAGAAAAGAAAGAAGTCCTCCATATCATAATACAAAATAAATCAATTTTAATAAACACAGTGTGCATCATAACAGCAGTGTAAAATATACTTGTCTATATGATGATATCAATCCTTTACAAGAGCTGATTTCTCAATTTAGAACCAAAACACAAAAACTTTGAAACACTTGTAATAAGGACTTATCTTCTGACTAGACATTAGATTTGTAAATTTATCCACTGAAGGATTCATCAAAAACATTTCATTATGATATTTCCAGCTTAAAGTAGTATTAGAAAATGAACAGTATATATGAATTTGAAAGATTTTGTAAAAGATATCGCCGTGAATAATGTTGGTGAATGCAGTCAACACCCACTGAGTACACTTTATATGTTCAAATATGTAAAGTACTGGACTAAAATTATAAATACGTATACAAGTAGATATCCTTTCCAACGTTACATTATGTTAAATAATTTAAATGATGTCAGCAAAATCACAGGAGTCAATAAGGTTAAAAATGTCTTATTTTCTCATGGCATGGCTATGCATGGATAGATATTATAAACAGGACAAGTCATTACTGGAAATTCAAAACTGTTTCAAATCAAAAGTGCATTTTTCAGAAGAAATACTTGCATTGTTTTCAATGTTCTAAGCACAGCTTAAGCATTGAAAGAGGAAGACATACTAAACAGAGTTTGCAAACTATGTCTTTAAAATAAGTAGCAAGTGTGTAGAAGATGAATACCATTTTCGGTGTATATGGACTTCTTAAATTGTTTAATATATTGTTCTGATTTTCATATAGATCTGTTTGGCTTTGATAATATGTTACCAAACTTATCAACCATTTTAATTTGATATTTTGACTCTGAACCTCAGTAAGGTCCATATTCCCACCAAACCTTGACAAGCTCCATGTTCCCATTCAAGCCTAATCCCCATGGTAAAGTTATGCCCCAAACCATGATAAATGCTGAACAGAAACAGGATATATAGCCAACTACAAACCTTTGAAAAGAATGCACAATAAAGTAAATAAATTTAAAAATCCAAAATCATTAAAACTGTTCTATATTGGTTTTGTTCTGTAATATATTTGTACATTGTATATATATACTTTGGAGTGTAAAGCCTGACACTAACCTAGCTTCTCAAAACCCAAAATATAACTTAGGTATGTAAACATAATACTCCTCAAACCTCATAAATGTAACCAATGAATGGAAATGCAAGATAACATAACTTATCACATGTCTAAAAATAACTTATGTATGGAAATGCAAGACAGCATAACTTCTCAAAACTCGTAAATACAACTATAATACAAATATAATCTGAGGAAATGCAAAATAGCTTCACTTCCAGAAACTCATAAGTTAGTATAACCAATGTGTGGAAACAGAAAATAATCTCACTTGTACCAACTTGTAAGTATAGGTCCTTTCCACACTGGTCATTTGCCTACAGCCTATTTGTGTTTGTTCTGTCTTCCATGGAAACTTTTGCTTCAAGTCAGACAACTTTG
The DNA here is from genome assembly GCA_028554795.2 of Sinohyriopsis cumingii. Classification (NCBI taxonomy): domain Eukaryota; kingdom Metazoa; phylum Mollusca; class Bivalvia; order Unionida; family Unionidae; genus Sinohyriopsis; species Sinohyriopsis cumingii. Next base: position 7,202,967 of record JAPYKE020000031.1, read on the forward strand.
TGTTGACAACAACAGCATATTTATGTGCAAACATTTCATGCCTGTTACCTTAACATCTAACCTCTTTATTAGTTGAAAATGTTCTCAGTGCGCTGCATGTTTGGATTGTTCCAAGACAATCCATAAAAAGAAAAGATTTTGCTGCACATAAGAAAGCGTTTACTCTTCATCTTAAAAGATTTCTGAAAGAAAGTAAATTGTCCCAAGCAATTTAAAACAGAAAGGACACATTTTGAAGTATAATCAAATTACAATAAAGGTGAAAAAGACACCTACCACCATCAACTGCAAGTTTATTACAGTCTTTTTCTAAGTACTTAAAATCACTGACACTTGATAAAACGTTCATCTTTAGCCCAAAAATGTGTCTCTGATATTACTGTCTCCTTCAGTTTAGCTCCATGAAATATTAAATATACCGTATTAAACTGAATGCTAATCCAACATTTATCCATGTGGGCAAACCCTGAGGTTGCTGAATGTTATCATTATGATCTTTGTTAAATACATATATACATATTTTTTCCAGTAGTGCATTTAAATTAGAAACTGGGACTGATGAACAGATGAAAATATGGGTCAATGCAAAGATGGAAGGACAGACAGGTATAATTTAATGACTTATATTCTGAAAAACACTGGGAATTACATTGCAAAATCCAGTCATAGCCAGCAAAATAATCAGCTCATCTACATATAAGTCAATGACAAATAATCCAACCAAAATTAGTTTGCTGATCGCAAATGGCTTTGCCTGACCTTTGCTTAATCTTCCTCATGAAGTTTTTGACAATGCAAAAACTTATAATTCCTTAAAAGTTGAAAGTTTTGCAAAAAAAGAAGAGAAAATAATTCACATATTGGTAACAGTCCCAAAATCGTATCACATCATTAAATATGCTAGCTGGATTTAATTTGATATAGCCTAAGATTTTCACACAACCTTGCTAAACTTTTAGCTTCTTCGGAAGACAAATGAAAGCACGAACAGACTGGACAAATGAAGATGCCACCATTGCAAGTAGTGATGACATAACAAAATAAAGAGTAAAGCCTGAAAATCTAAAGAGCTCATCTACATATGGATACAAATTATCAAACTATGTTTTGGGTTTTGGACAATCTTACTGACAAACTCCTCGGGATGGACAGACAGAACTGCAGACAGATATTCAGATGCACAGTCGGATAATCAAATGGACATGACAAAATTAACATGCTCTTGCTGTCATCAGTGGGACATAAAGAAAGAAAATGATTTGTACAAACCTCACTAAATTTGCAAACCCTGGTAAAAATCTATGTGAACACATGGCACCTTGTGAATACAAATGTGTGTATATTGTGACATCTGCGAACATATACACAATCTGCAAAATTGTGTGCATGAGAATGGGGTACATTAGTAGAATCTCTGCATCAAATGTGTTGTTGCTGTGAATTCTTCATATTATTTTTCTTCCCCATCATGTACTATAGGATATTTTAAATGACAAACCTTATCCTCTCCCATTTTCTTCACAGTTTCTTCACTGATGCCCCTGTTGCAAAGAAACTGCCACAGTTCTTCATCCATAATGTCTGGAAGGAATGGCAATATATGTATATGTATTTCTCAAAGCAGATATTTAAAAAGAAATATGCACATTATTGCATAAGCTATTGGGTCATCTAAGATACACAGCTTATATACAGGGACGTCATTTAAATTTTTCGGGGTGGGGGGAACTTGATGGGTTTGTATATAGGCTACAGCAATTTTACAGCACATGCAAATTTTTTGATGGAATGCCCCCCCCCCCCCACCTTGATGTCCCTGCTTATATGTGGTCTGACAATTAAGATGATGCATTTACAAAAGTCTGGAGTCAAGACTTAGTAGTTTTACTATACATGAATACTGATATATTCCTACTGATATAGTTCTCGCTAGACACAGTAAAAGCATAACTCTTGCCATGGTTGATGCTGCCTTCTACGCATGTGTCAACAGTTTGAAAAAAGGGCGAACTGTCAATGGATATACAGGTGTTTTGTTTGAACAGGGATTAATATATAAAATGTGAGTGTTCTGAAGGATTTAATGGTACAAGCGCAAAGAATAGGGATTTTACTTACCATCCGCACAAGGGCTCATATCGTTGTTTACAATTGACCTGTCATACATGTACTATATAATAGTTATTAAGAATTGATCTGTCATACATATATTATATAATAGTTATTATATAGTACATGTATGACAGGTCATTTGTAAGCAACAATATGAGCCCCTGTGGTGTAAGCAATGTGTCAAATCAAACTTAGCTGTAGTAACCTCTTGCTAGAACGCAATTTTAAAATTTGACCTTTCCCATTTTTAATTTTTAAATGAAGATCTGATATTGTGTTAATATCACAAGGAAAATCAAGATCACTTTCCCACTATATTATTGTACATAATCTAAAACACGTGTGTGTGTGTGTCTGTGATAGATGGTGTAAAGGTAATGTCAGTAATAGGACCGGTATGCGGAGAACTCACCCCATGGAGAACTCACCCTGGGAGAACTCACTCTATCGTATCTGGAGAACTCGCCCCAGAGTGGTTGGAAAAGTCACCCCAAAACTTGTCACCCAGATAACCTTTTAATAACAGAATTAAATAATCTTTTATTTGATTCATATTTAGAATTTTATATATACACAATCACAAAAGAGATATTAACTGGTAATTATAGGAAGCAATATCATAGTAATATTTCTAAGAACGAAAGTAAGTCTTAATATAATCTAATGAATGACGACAGTATAGTGATTAAAAAGGATGATAAGTCAAACACTATTATTATTATGAATCAAGATGATTATGTTAAAGAAGTTGAACGTCAATTAAATGATTACAAATACTACAAACATATTATCGAAGACCCATCAATAAAAATTAAATAAAAAATTTCAACATGCATTAATGAGATTGCTAAAATTAATAATTCTGTATATATGAGGAATTTATACTTTCCCTCTTAACATACGTACACCTCAGTTCTACATATTACCCAACACTCATAAAATAAAGTCATCTCAGGATGACTTAGGTTATTAGGTTGGAACCCTTTCATATATAAAACTGCAGGCATCACATCATGCTTACACCCTCTCTATTTTTCCAAATGAAATGCAATCTAATGGTTTGACGAGCAGAGCAAAAGGGACAGATAACACTTATGTTTCGTTAAGTACAGAAGAGGAGTTGATCAAATGGAAAATGTTCACATTTTATAGATTTTATAAGTTATTAAGTTGAAGAAAAACAACGATACATAAAGCCTTAACAACCATGTGGCGGTATCTCAGAATTACTATACATGATCCATGGGGCGTCGCCTCCAGGCGAAGTGGGGCGACTTGTCCGACCACCATGGGGTGAGTTCTCCCAGGGCGAGTTCTCCGCTATTCATTGGACCGAGTTAGGAATGGGTGGATGACATTTGTTTTCATGTTGACAAATTAAACAATGATGATAATTATTAAAATAAAAACAACATTTTGTATAAGAAAATAAGATGCCTGATTCACAATACTGTAAACAAAACATATACCATACAAACTTACAGCTGTATCTGTTGGGCTCCAACTTGGAATAACGCAACAATTCGGAATCCCGAGTTGTTGCGCTTTTTCTCGAGAAATTGCGTGACCTTGCTAACCGATATAAACAGACACGAGCTGCTGGCTGAGCATCAGTTCCATTAGAGTGTTAAGAATGGAGGATGTTGACAGAGACATTTTTGAATCGTTCTGCACGGAAAAATATGTAAACAACAAGACCACAAATAAATCTGTGACGAAGGTGTTTGTCAATAACGTATTCAGTCTTCTGGATGGGAAAGTTCAAGATGTAGGTTTCTGCAACAATTCGTCAGCGAAATTGGCTAAGTTATAGCATAAAGTAAGTATATTTTCCCATCGCTTTCATTGGTTTAAAGTTAAATTTAAGACAGGTTGTGACATTCACTTGTGCAAATAGATTATATACTGTATTAATGACAATTAAAATGAAGTTTCCTTATTTCCTAAACTCAACAGCTATTGCTGAGCAATGATTTAAAACTTTGAAACTTGTTGTCTTGTTTATATTTGGAATCAACATTTACAAGCCTAACAAATTCATTTTATCTTATTCAAATAAATATTAATAAATATGTTTACATAACATCAATCAATTTATCTAATAATGCATTGTACTTGGCTTGCAGTAAACATACCGTATGAATTATGCTTCTTTTTAAAAAGTAAATTTTTAAGTTAGAAATCAAGTGCAGAGGAATTCTGCGGCAAATCTAACTATTGTTGTAACACAGTTGAAGAGAATAGTAACAACCCAGCGAAATTGTGGCAAATGTTGAATTGTAATAGTGTATTGACTACTGAAGGTAGCTGTAGCATCCACCGAAGACACGGTCATAATGCAAATCATTTTTTTTTTATATTTTAATTTCATATTCCCTGTACATTGGTAGCCATCCCAACGACTACCTTACAATTCTTTTTCTACATAAGTCTTGTCTTCTGTAATTTTGATTGAACAAATGACATTTTTTAAAGTCAATCATTGCAAGCCCCCCTTCTTCATAACTTTTATTTATTTTTCATTTTATCTTGTCAACTGATTCTTTCCACAAGTTCTTGTAGATTAAACTATTTAATTTTTATAATGAACCAATCTGGAGGAATTGGTAAATTTATTAATATCTGATTTAATTTGAAAAAAGGAAAGTGATTTTATCACAATCTTTTTCCCATAGGGGATAAGAACTATTTACAACCACAGAGTCATTAGTCTATTGATGTCATCTAATTAGTGATCATAATTAATATTTTTTATGTGACTTAAATCTGTAGAGAAGATAATGCTTCATATTGTGAAACTATAAACTACCCAGCATAAATGATTCTCTATACACAAATGGATGTAGCTGTTTTTCATGCTTCCTATAATAGTCTTGTTTTCTCTCTGTTTACATTAAGGCCTGATATCTTTGCGTGCATTGTATTTGTAAGAGCTTTTTCCGATCCATTCAAAATTAATGTTTTATCATCTTCATAATGATGTATTAGAAATTCATTTTTATCTATAATAGTACCATTTATATCTTTATTCTTTTTAATTAAATCAATTTAATATGTTGTCTAATATACAATCTGCTCTCATGAGTAAATTAATCACAGCCTTCAAGTTCATTTAGCACAGATGGAACCATGTTTTAAAGAGTTTTACAGTGTAAGAAATATTGAACATAATCACTTGGCAACTGGAACCTGTAAATGAACACAGAGTAACAAAGTATATGACTAAATTATGCTAATTCAAGTGTCATGAGATTTATCCATCCTACAAGTCACCTCAGCAGTTTCACAGTTTGATACACTGACCTGTATACAGAACAATTACTTGAACAAACCTACAGAATATTTGTATTAATAGAGATTAAGTTTGGTCATGGCTTGATAACCTTCCTTGTCCATTTATTTCACACTATGGATGGAATTGTTTTCACAGTAATACAGAAATTTCCTTGTTACCTGGGCAAGGTGTGCTATAAAACCACACAGACACCCTATTGTGTGTGAATTGCAATTAAATCATACGCTCTATGACAATTACGGTGTGGTATAGAAGAGGTACATGAAACCAGCAATATATTGTCAATGTATGTTTAACATCATATAACAATAAATGAAGGAAAACATATATTTTACATAGACTATAAATACACATATGGTCTGAATTGATAAAGCCAGAGTTATATTAGAATAATGCATAATTTAAAGCAGTAGAAATAACAAACAGCTATAAAGATGTATGAGGAATTGTATCATGATTTATGGATAGTGAAGGAAATAGGATCAAATACAGAAGTTCAAGAAATGTATAAAATATTTATGTATGTATAGGTGTATGTGCATATATATATATATATATATATATATATATATATATATATATATATATATATATATATATATATATATATGCCTAATGTATTCACACAGGAGTTGCTAATGGAAATAGTAAAGTTAATTGAAACGAATTTCATTTATATCAGTATAATTTAACTGTCATAATATTTTTGTATACAACATAAAGTTTAGTTCTGGAAAATCAAGTAAACTTATATGAAAATGGGAGAAAAGAATCGAAGTCACATATAATTATAAGACTGGATCAGTAGAGATGACTTCCTTTTATACCTACACAATCTCATAGACAGAATAATCTATGGGAAGCTGAAAGACCCAAATGCTAAAATTACCGATGCAAATCAGAGATAATTCTAACAACCTTGATAATTGGTAAGGTATGCAGATATGAAAATAGTATAAAATATACTGCATTGTAGGTGGCAAAAAATGACAATGATAATAATACACCATTTTTAAAAGTATTTAAAAATAGCAAACAAAACTGTCTCTTTAAGTAGTCTTATTTGTTGATCTATTAATTAAAAAAGAAGACAAAGAAGGTTGAGAACAATAGAATACCAACATAAAAAGATGACAAAACTTGGCAGTCATTACTTGTATTTGCTTATACTAACAGGTTCAGCAGAAGGGTTATGGATCAATGCCCTTACCAGGAGAAGATGGGGTCCATACCAGAGTCTTGACTGTACCCAAGCAAATCCGAGACCAAAAGTTCTCGGGAGCAACTTCAGCTCATGTAAGTTAAGGAGAAAAATTTATAACTTTCATTCACTATAATGAGACTCAAAGTAATCAAGTCAGAAATCATTATGACAAGATCTATAGTAATCGAGTTATTATTAACTATGGCAAGAGTGGAAATAATCAGTAATCACTGTAACATGGCATGTGGTAATTAGGTCAGTAAACATTGTAAAAAGGCCTGTAGATATCAAGTCAGCAATCACTGTGACTAGGCCCTAAAAGATCTTGTCAATAATCATAATCACCTGGAGTATTGTAACAAGGCCTGTAATCAGTGTAATGAGACCTGCTGTAATCAAGTGAGTAATGGCTGTAACAAGGCCTGGAATTTTTATTCCATTTGATGCCTAATTCTTATCAAATATTGCAATTAATATTTTCAGACAAGTGGCCGACTGATTGTAGTACCCATCGAGGACTTTCATCCTACATTAAAGGCATTCCATCAGGCCACTGGCCATGGGAAGGAACGCGTAATGCTACACAAGGTATAATGCAATAAAATGTATTATGTTTTCATCCATCCAGCATTAAACGCACTCCATCAGACCAATGTCCATACCAGGAGAAGATGGGGTCCATACCAGAGTCTTGACTGTACCCAAGCAAATCCGAGACCAAAAGTTCTCGGGAGCAACTTCAGCTCATGTAAGTTAAGGAGAAAAATTTATAACTTTCATTCACTATAATGAGACTCAAAGTAATCAAGTCAGAAATCATTATGACAAGATCTATAGTAATCGAGTTATTATTAACTATGGCAAGAGTGGAAATAATCAGTAATCACTGTAACATGGCATGTGGTAATTAGGTCAGTAAACATTGTAAAAAGGCCTGTAGTTATCAAGTCAGCAATCACTGTGACTAGGCCCTAAAAGATCTTGTCAATAATCATAATCACCTGGAGTATTGTAACAAGGCCTGTAATCAGTGTAATGAGACCTGCTGTAATCAAGTGAGTAATGGCTGTAACAAGGCCTGGAATTTTTATTCCATTTGATGCCTAATTCTTATCAAATATTGCAATTAATATTTTCAGACAAGTGGCCGACTGATTGTAGTACCCATCGAGGACTTTCATCCAACATTAAAGGCATTCCATCAGGCCACTGGCCATGGGAAGGAACGCGTAATGCTACACAAGGTATAATGCAATAAAATGTATTATGTTTTCATCCATCCAGCATTAAACGCACTCCATCAGACCATTCTACATGGGAAGGAATGAGTAAAAATACACAAGGTATCAGAAATCCGTGCCTTGACCAGTTGGTTTATTTCGTACGGGCCGGTGACACCAATATGCATTATATTTTCAGCCAAATTGAAGACTGGCATAATTATTAATAGTTTATTATCAATTTAGTTTCTTTATATTTGTTAAATATGATGTCATATTTAAAAAATAAACTGTCTTATAATATTTCTATTTCTATACATAACTTTGTTACATATTTTGGAGCTACATTTTCTTGATAAGCTATGTATTTTTTTTATACCCAGGTTGCTGATCAATATGAAGGCCTGCCCAAAAGTGCTGTTCAAAAGTACATCAGCATGTGCAGGACATGCAGTAGGAATAAGGCACAAGTTATACAAGCCCCACCCAGAGTTATAATCAGCCAGGGCTTGTTCTCTCGTTGTCAGGTGTGTTCAACAATGGTTAATAACCTTGCTGCATTTGTGAGTCTATATATGTGTAACAGTAATATCACTAATTGATAAATGCATTTATCTGTATATATCATGTACAAAGATAGTTCTTTTATCTCCTGTTCCATGCCAAAATTATAGGAAATTCGTACTTGTCAACATTCTTCCTAATCACTATGGATCATTAATTTTTATTTCATATTGTTGTAAAAAAATACAAACAAATGAAATATACATTTGCAATTTGGCAATTTATGAAAACAGCAGAAAAACATAGTTGATAAAAATCATTAATAATTTTACATTAATATTTGCAAGTTGACCTTGTCGACATGACGAGGAAGCCATCAGGTGGTTACAAGTATATACTCCACCTGATGGATCACTTCAGTAAGTTCCACTTGCTGGCACCACTGGTCCAGAAGACTCAAGCAGAGGTTAATCTCGCTTTGTCCCATATGTTTAGCATCATTGGAATATCAGCCATTCTGCATACAGATAATGGATCAGAGTTTGGAGCTCTTGATAGACTCCTGCAGCAGTGGCCAGTGTCAAGTGATATTGTTCATGGACGTCCCCGTCATCCTCAGTCTCAAGGATTGGTGGAGAGAGGGAATCGGGTACTGGAGGAGAAAATTGCAGCAATGGAGGCCACCCATCATGGTGATGGCCCAGCTCCCTGGCATATGTGGCTTCTTCTCATACAATGTTAGTTTCTGTTTAGGTTAAGTGATTCAGTTGACAGTTTGATTGCATGACATCAATGTCTAATATGTGCTGTATTTATCCACTGATAAGTTTATGCTTCATTTAATTACATCCTCCTCATGTTATCAAAGAGCTCATGTTATAGGTACAATGTTGATTGACCATCAACAGCTTCAATTAGTAAAATGGTCATACCGAATAAAGCACATATCATATCCATTTCTGGCACTGATGTAACCAACCAAGTTAAATGTTAACAAGACACCATGAAGCAATGATGTGCACTTAAAACTGGTGTTCAAGACTGTAGCCTTTCTCTGCACATAATGTTGCCAGGTTGTACTTTTTTAAAGCCCATTTCAAAGAAAAGTGTTCATATATGGTACTTTCTTTGAAATGTCGGTAAACACTTTCAGATCAACCCAACACCATAGTGAGCAGGGTGATACAGATGACACCATATGAGTGTGTATTTGGGAAAAAACCACCATCCCCACCACCACTTGGACAGCCTGACAGAGTGATTGCCCAAGAAGAGGTGGATGTGGAAGAGTCACAAGAGGATAGCCAAGAGTGTGACCCATTGCTTGACCACAGCTATGCTGGAGTAACAAAAACTTTATTATTAATATTATTATTATTCCCTTACTTAAAGAGTAATCATTTTTCTTTGTAAAGCCATTCTATCCAACTACTAAGTATTTGCTTGAAATGCTTGGTACAGCATTAATGATTTGGCACCAAAGTTTCACTTTAATTAGGGCGGGCCCAAGGAACTTTTTTCACTCTAGGCAAACTATGCAGAAAAAATATAACTTCCATCACATATATTTTTGGGAAGAAATATTTTTTAAACAAAAAGTATTCATAACATTCATTACTTACTTAAAACCATGAGCAGTATATCATATTCTTAAGCTGTTGGCAACTATAAAATGGCATCCATTAACTCATCTTGGCTGTTGTCAATGAGACATTTATGCTCTGTGTACTTTTTTGACAGACTACAAATGGACCAGAAGCAGAAGAAGAGAATGTCAGCCATGAAGCCCAAGTAGAGGTTAGATGCACGTTGTTGATCGTTAGTAATAGCGTTAACATTCACTGTTTTCAGCTTCTTTCTATCGAATGATATTGGAAAGGAATGTGGATATCATTCACATCTCCCCTGGTGTAATGATAGGTACAGCTAGAGAGTCTTAAGATTCCTGATTATTTAAAAAAACAAACACTGATGTACATGTTATCCTGCTTCTTTTTGAGACCAGTTTCTTATTATAAAGACATCAGATTTCATGAATGATATTAGATATTAATTATTTACGTACTTTTTGACAGACTGCCAGTGCACCAGAAGATGAGAATGAGAATGCCAGCCATGAAGCCCAAGTTGAGGTAAGATGCAGGTTGATCGTTGGTAAAAGCATTAAAAGTCAAACTGCTTACAGCATCTTTCTATCGAACTGTGTTGGAAAGGAATGGAGATATCATTCACACCTCCCCTGGTGTAATGATAGGTACAGCTAGAGAGTCATAAGATTCCTGATTATGTAAGAAACAAACACTGATGTACATGTTATCCTGCTCCTTTTTGAGACCAATTTCTTAGTATAAAGACACCAGATTTCATGAATGATATTAGATATTAATTATTTACGTAATTTTTGACAGCAGTTATTCCAAATTAAATAATCCCAGTTGTCCTGACTTTCTCCTTGTTTATATCACATCAGGAGAAAAATATTCAATTTTGAAATTTGGGCGAGAAGTGTTTTTCATAGAAACTATTTGAAACCTTAGTGGTTTGTATGTGTGTGCTGAAACACTTTCGCACATAGGAAGGGATAGCCCTTTTGGGCATTGTCAATTGATAAGATAACCCAAGTCCTCCGGACCTCACTAAAGGTCAAATGTGAAATGGGCATTGTCAATATTTGTTGTATATCTCCCATCTAGAGCATGTCCACCCATTTTAAAATATGCGAAAAGGTCGAAAAAATTTTTTAATAGTCTTCTCTTTCGGGGTATTGGCCCAGCATTGCAGCTGCATTATGTTAGTATGTGTAAAGGAAGAAGAAATAAAGGGAGGGGTACAGGTAATCTGATGAAGGTATATCTATAAAATATGTTGTCCATTTGAGTTTTTTTTCCAGACTCTTTTATGGGCCTGTTCACTTCGCGTAGCGCCATGTGACATAGCCCCATAACGTCCTTGTCTGTATTTTCCTAATGGAGGACTCCTATTCTACTTATCTATGATTATTACCTGACCACACGCTTTCATTGTGGTAACTATAAACTCTTTGATCTTGTATAATGTGTTTTTATTAAAATTTTCTTCAAGGTACTGATACACCAGATGGCAGCTGTTGAAGGAATCTCCTACCTTGAGGCTGAAGTTCTCATCCAAGACAGTTGTCAGCAGAAAATTTGTTCTTGATATGTGTATATCTTGCTTTTTTTTTAAAGTTTATACAGCTGTAAATAATATCACAAATAAAATAATTAAAACAATAACCTAGTTGTTGTTTGAGAAAAAATGAATCCTACCTATTTTGCAGTCAATGATCCTCCGGTACCTCACACATAATACAACTAAATCAATAAAATTTAACCAACCATATATAAAATGGGATACCCAATGCTTGCTAATAAACTAATAAACATAAGGCTCCTCTTTCTTTCCTTCCCTTTCTTCGTTCTTTCTTTTCTTGATAAAATTTAGACGAACACAGGTCATTTCTGATTATTTTTAGAATTTAAAAGTATTATATACACAAGACACTCATAGCATACTGGCCATCCATCCATCTTTCCAGGACAAAATTCCAAAATGTTGCATGCAAGGTATCTCCTACCTTGAAATTAGTCTTTTCAGAACTAAAATTTAAAAAAAAAAGTATGGTGGCATGATGCAACAACTTAGAATAAACATCCAAGGTTGTGAAATATAAGCCTATGGGGCAACAGTAATAGTCTCTTGAGATGTTTAATATGTTCCAGATTTTAATTTTGTGCTACATCTCCACTTGAGACATTTTCTACATTTAAATCCATCTTTCCAGTACTAAATTCCAAAATGTTGCATGCAAGCATCATGCAACAACTTGGAATAACTCCAATAAGTTCAGTGTGACAACAATAGCAAGATCCATAGACCTTTAATATGTTCCAAATATTCAATATCTGCAACAACTCTGTTTAAGACTTCCTACTATTAATGTTATGCAACATCTCCCTCTAGGTATCTCCTACCTTGAAATTAGTCTTTTCAGAACTAACATTTTTAAAAAAAAGTATGGTGGCATGATGCAACAACTTAGAATAAACTTAGAATAAACACCCTAGGCTGTGAAATATGACCCTATGGGGAACAGTAATAGTCTCTTGAGATGTTTAATATGTTCCAGATTTTAATTTTGTGTTACGTCTCCACTTGAGACGTGGGGCCCCGAGTGGTCGATTGGTCTAAAGCGCTCTTCGTTACGGATCACTGCCATCTCACCTGTGTCTGCGTAAGTTCGAGTCTCGGATTCGGCTAATGTGGGTATGTGAGAGAGCTTGCCAGTAGCTTGTCCTGGGTCGGCGGTTCTTTCTGGGGTTTTCCCGAGTTCTTCCTCCACCATTAATACTGGCCGCCATGCATAGCCTATCGTATGCTGAAAAATGGCGTTTAACCCTACAAAAACAACAACAACATTTGAGACATTTTCTACATTTAAATCCATCTTTCCAGGACAAAATTCCAAAATGTTGCATGCAAGCATCATGCAACAACTTAGAATAACTCCAATAAGTTCAGTGGGACAACAATAGCAAGATCCATAGACCTTTAATATGTTCCAAATATTCAATATCTGCAACAACTCTGTTTAAGACTTCCTACTATTAATGTTATGCAACATCTCCCTCTAGGTATCTCCTACCTTGAAATTAGTCTTTTCAGAACTAACATTTTTAAAAAAAAGTATGGTGGCATGATGCAACAACTTAGAATAAACTTAGAATAAACACCCTAGGCTGTGAAATATAACCCTATGGGGAACAGTAATAGTCTCTTGAGATGTTTAATATGTTCCAGATTTTAATTTTGTGTTACGTCTCCACTTGAGACGTGGGGCCCCGAGTGGTCGATTGGTCTAAAGCGCTCTTCGTTACGGATCACTGCCATCTCACCTGTGTCTGCGTAAGTTCGAGTCTCGGATTCGGCTAATGTGGGTATGTGAGAGAGCTTGCCAGTAGCTTGTCCTGGGTCGGTGGTTCTTTCTGGGGTTTTCCCGAGTTCTTCCTCCACCATTAATACTGGCCGCCATGCATAGCCTATCGTGTGCTGAAAAATGGCGTTTAACCCTACAAAAACAACAACAACATTTGAGACATTTTCTACATTTAAATCCATCTTTCCAGGACAAAATTCCAAAATGTTGTATGCAAGCATCATGCAACAACTTGGAATAACTCCAGTAAGTTCAGTGGGACAATAATAATAGTCCCTTGAGATGTTTAATATGTTTCAAGACCTTTCCTAGAGGTACAATAGTATTTAAAAGGATTAATTTGTAAAAAATGGCAGAATACAGAAAGAAACAAAGAATACAAAATACATCTAAATTTAAATATATTATTATTTTATTAAAATATTTTTTTCAGACATATATTTTAAGCACAAATATTTTTTGGAAACATATTTAACATATAAAAAAATGCCATGGAAACAAAAATCAGACTAAATAAATATAAAGATTTTAAACAAATATATAAATCATTGAAAACTAATATGAAATAATTAAATAGCAGACAGTGCTTAGAATTTGCGAAAGTAAAGACGCCGATTAATGTGGAATTCCAAGTTGTTGCACGCAATTTCTGGAGAAATGACTATTCCAAGTTGGAGCCAACTACCACGCAGTTTCTCGAGAAAGAGCGCAACAATTAGAAATTCCAAGTTGTTGCGCGCAATTTCTCGAGTAATGGCGCATTCCAAGTTGGAGCCCAATATATCCGCATTAAGTAGAAGGTACAAGAAAATGCAATTTTCAACTATTTGCAAATGGTGCAGTTGCTATCTGTTATAATTTACAGATGGCATAGGCGGTTCTACGTACGCTTTTTAAACTCTGAAAATGGTATTGGGATATAAGATATGTTTAGGTTCGAAAATTGAACTGATGAAGTATTACAGAATTTCAATATTATTTTAAATCACTTTTGGTACGGTTGTTCTAGTCATTAAATCTATATCAATTATCATGATTTAATCGATAAAGAAATGAATCAATCATTAAATAAAATTAAATTACTTGCTATGTACATTCCCATGAACTAACAAAAAATTAAAAAATTCTCTTTCTAAAAGTTGACTTTCTCGCTCACACTGACACACACACACACACACACACACACACACACACACACACACACACGTGTTAGATTATGCATATAAAAGTTAGTCATGACTACTTGGGTGATATTTTTTTAAATTATTGCTCACACATGTTTCCTATATTTTATAACATCATTTAAAAGTGGTGGGAGATAAATTTCAATCGATCGTATATATCCAAAGAAAAACGAATAAGAAAGTAGCAAAATATATATATCTGTAAGTAATTCCCAATAAAAATATATTTTGTTCAATGCCCCTGTCTCTTATACCTAATCTGTTTATACATGAGTATAATCAGACTGGCATTTGTAAATATGTGCAAGTGACATTTGTGCATCTATAGTTCCGTGTAAAAAGTTGTATACTGAAATAAAAGTTCAAGAGAACCTCTCTCTCTCTCTCTCTCTCTCTCTCTCTTTCTCACGTACCTTATCGGCTAAGGAATTTATGTTGATAATTTTCTCTAAGATATTTACATTTAAAAACTGACGATGTAGACAAGACCTTTCCAAATAGATAATTATGATTCACGTTTAACAACAATTTGTACATAGTATGCCAGGACAAATAATACACAAAAATACATTTCGTCAATATAAAATGTAATCACACTGTGATATTTTTGTTTTAATTAAATGACCAATATATGGTTTCATCTGTACGTTTAATTGCATCATAACCAGCCATGCAAGTAGTGAAAGGGGTCACCCTAGCGACAATGGGAATTAGCATTACAGAGACCCCTGGGTCACTCTAGCGACAATGGAAATTTAACATGGAGAAAAATCGTGGGTCACTCTAGCGACAAGGGGAATTAACATGGGAAAAAACCCTGGGTCACTCTAGCGACAAGGGAAATTGAACATGGGATTTTTTTTTTGAAATTTTTTTTTAAAAAATTTTTTAAAAAAGGGGTAGGCAATTCAAAGACTATCTCTTTTCGAGAAATATGGCTGGCCCTGAAAAGGGCCTTTGGGTTTTATGTTAATCTATTCATTAACATAAATGGCACCGCATTGGTCTTCTTCTTGTTCTTAGGCTACGTCTCACTGTTGGTCCGTACATCAGCACTCTTTTTAGGCATCCTTGTCTTTCGACGTAGATCCTACGTATCCACAGGCTGGTGTTTGTCCTGTGGACAACGGTCCACTTCGATCGGACATACATGAGCAAGTCTGTCCGAAACATCATGGAAGACACAAGGGTGGATGACTCAACTGTGGTCCACATCTTGAAGCGACGAGAACAGGTGAATCAATGCAGTCAACGGCGCTTATTTATAGGTACAGGTAGGATTGAAACGGATTGAGTTCATTCACCAATCCAAACACGCGTTACAAAATTCAGCCAGCCGCATCCAATCCGAAGAGAGCAGTCTGTGACGTCACGTAGTCAATATAGATCTGCTAGCGCTTGTGTGCAGTCAATCTATGCGACAGTCATTCAACATGACGGAAACTCAGAAAACGATCCATTGGGGTGCACCAGCAGGGGAGACTGCCCAAGGGAACTCGGACTTACTTTCAGAAGAGGTGAATTGGGATTTTGTGGATTTTCTCTCTTCGCAAGAATTTGTTCCGGAACCTGCGTTACCTTCTTCATTACCGCAAGTGGAAAATTTTAGACAGAGACAGAAAGAAGAATTGGAGAAATTTATACAACGACAAAAGGAAGCGGAACAAGCTTTTCTCCTACAGCAACAGCAACAAGAAGAAGAGGTAAGAAAAAAACAACAGCAGCAACAGCAAGAAGAAGTAGCAGCAAAGAAACAAGAGGGTGAAAATCAAACGGTCACGGTACTGTTGGACATTTTAGCGGAGTTAAGAAGTCTGAAACAAATGTATCAGACTTCTTTATCACGACCGAAGAGAATACGACCTTCCCGAGCCAAACATGTCAACCCTGTGACTAAGCCTACCGTACCACCCTTAGTGATTTCAACCCAATCATTATCATCATCAACATTACGCAGTCCAGAAGTAGGCCTTGGCCGTGGCAAAGGCTTAAGGCAGTTAAAATTGATTGCTTAAACTCACCCCTACACCATGAAGAAAAAAGGCCCTTTTCAGGGCCACCCACATTTCTCGAAAAGAAATACAATTTCAATTTGCCAATAACTCAAAAAAAACTCACCCATGTTACCCTTTTAGTACGTGTCTGTGTATGAGTGCGTGAGTGTAGCTTCTTATTTTAAAATCACAACTCAAAGACACTTACCTTGTATCATTCATTTATTCTTTTCTCCATTTTTTACAATCCAATTCACAATTTATAACACAACACTTTAATAAAGAAAAGTTCATTAATTTCTTCTTTTCTCCTTGTTTAGTCTCTCTGTTTTTTGAATTTCTTCACCGTCACACTCTTTTCCTCTTCTTCCTCCTCACTTTCTTCCCTTCTTCTTTTTTTCTCCTGTTTCTTTTTCTTCACCTGTCTTCTTTCTTCCTCAGAATAATCCCTCTCTTCCTCTGAAGAATCCCTCTCTTCTTCTGAAGAATTCCTCTTTTCTTCTGACTCCTCTTGTTTCTTTTTGGGGCAATCTGGAGACCAATGTCCTTTTTCTTTACAGTAATAACAGGTATCTTGACTTTTATCCCCTGTTTTTTTTCTTTTTTGACGGTCTGGACACTCTGAAGACCAATGCCCTTTCTTCTGACAGATATAGCAAGTATCTTGACTTTTATCTCTAAAGGAAGGAGAGTAGTCCGTAGGCTGGTCTGAAGAGAATTTTCTAATGACCCCTCGCAAAGCTCTGACGAAACGTTCCATCTGGTTAGTCTCTTCCATCGTTGTGCTCGGCTTGAGAGTGAAATGAATAGTGAAAGGACAAGACACTCACCCTTTTTATATACGCTGGTCTGCCATGACTATAAAGTAGTTTATGGTGTTTGAACTTGAGTCATTTGACTTTTTGCTTTCAAGATGAAACGATCCCATTCATTCGAGAAGAAAGAAGAAGAAAGTAAGAGGCAGAAACGTGATTTATCGCCTCGTACCAGGGCTGAAATCTTGGCACAAATTCATGCCAGTGATTTTGAAGAGGACATGAGTGAACCAGAATCCGAACCCTCTAAACCAAGTTCATCACCCTTAGTTAACCCTGAAAATTACTATTCCATTCGAGAGACGGAAAAGCGCTCCTCTAGAAAATTTAGAACTACGGCTTACAAATACACGGTGAAGTTTAAAGATTTCAAGGCTGAAGTGCCGTTAGAGAAAGCAGAAGTTTTCATCACTGAGGTGTGGGATTCTTTGCTCACTGCACTCAAGCGACAATGTCAACCCAAAGAAGACGATCGCTTGAGACTTTCCATACAACACGACGGTTTGAAATCCCCTGTTTGGATCGAGTTTAGCACCCCTGCAGAATTGACTGCTTCCAAAGTTATGGACAAGATTCAACACGTACAACAATCTAATGATCAGTTTGACATCACCGATGGTAAAGCCACACTGGACATGACCCACGTCTCTCCTCCTCAAGGGACAGGACGCAAAAAGATGTTATTGGTGGACGACCTTCGCAACACCAAAACAAGTCTCGTCCGAATTCACAACCCTCAAGACCAGATGTGTTTAGCCCGTGCCATCGTGGTGGGACGAACCTATGCCAACAAGAACGACACGGTAGAATGGAAAAGAACCTGGAAAACTATTCAACGTTCCGACCGAGCCAAACAACGAAATGAAGCAGAACTCCTGTTACAACAAGTCGGACTGTCCAAAGACACACCCTGCGGCATTCCCGAGATGCAAAAATTGCAAGATGCCCTAGCTCCACGCTACACCTTGAAAGTGCACCCTCAAGAAGTGCGCGGACCTCTGTTGTTTCGAGGCCAAGACTTTAAGGACGGAAAATACATTCATGTCTATTATCACGATGAACATTTCGATACCATTACCAGTATCACCGGATTCCTGCGATATGTTTATTATTGTGAGAAATGTGACTATGGTTATAATAATCGAGAGCAACACAAACATTGTGGATGGAAATGCTCAGGATGTTTGGCCTCTCCACCCTGTCTGAGCGAAGAACCAGTGCCTTGTTCCACTTGTCTGCGCACGTTTGTCAGCCCTACCTGTTACCAACAACATTTGAAGACGCAAGGTTCACAGAAGAAATGCGCTTGTCAACTGCTGAGATTGTGCCCTACGTGTGGACAAGGCATACGTACCAATAATACCAAGGCACACGTATGTTCAGGAAAGAAAAAATGTCACATTTGTCACCACATCGTGGACTTGGAACACGAATGTTACGTGCAAAAATACCAACCCCCACCAGAGAAAGAGGACGGTCACAAGAAGAAGAAAGGCAATTTCATCTTTTTCGATTTCGAATGCATGCAAGAAACCGGCATTCACATTCCTAATTTCTGCGTGGCTCATCGAGCGTGCGAGAAGTGCATTCAAGAACCTATCTTCAGTCATTGCCCTCACTGCAGCAAGATTCCCGGAGGGCGTGAAAAAATCTTTCGGGGACCAAACACGTTAGCCGATTTTGCCCAATGGGTCTTAGACCCCGTCGACAAGACGTGGAGCCAAGAGGACATCGAACGTTACGGAGATTGTCATCGCCATGCCACGGTGATGGCTCACAATTTCTCCGGATACGATGGACAGTTTCTTTTGAGGTACTATACGGAACAAGGCACCGAGCGTCCTAAAGTGACTTTGAACGGAGCCAAAATCATTTTCATGCAAGTGGGACAAGTGCAGTTTAAAGATTCGATGAGCTATTTGGCCATGCCTTTGAGTCGAATGCCTAAAACGTTTGGAATGACAGAAATGGCTAAAGGGTACTTTCCACACTTTTTCAATACGGAAGCCAATCAACACGCCGTTCTACCCCATTTGCCCGAGGCTCACTATTACGACCCCGACAACATGCGTACCGAACAACGAGAAGCTTTCTACGCTTGGTACCAGATTCACGCCTCGGACCCTTTCGACTTTCAGGAAGAAATGCTGAAGTATTGTCGTTCCGACGTGGACATTTTACGGCGTTGCTGTGGAAAATTTCGAGAACTGTTCATGGAACACGGAGGGGTCGATCCTTTGAAAGAAGCTTGCACCATTGCCAAAGCGTGTTCCTTAGTGTATCGACAACGATTCATGCCTGAAAAGACCGTGGCTGTCATCAGTCCTCAAACGACCCACTTTGTCAAACGTCAATACTCGGTCAAAGCCCTACGTTGGTTACATTACTTGTGCGACAAGGAAGACAAGTGGATTCAGCATGCCCGCAACGGAGGAGGCGAAAAGACCATCGGAACGTATTCGGTCGATGGCTGGGACTTAGAAAACCCCAAGATCGTGTACGAGTTTAACGGTTGCTTATTTCACGGATGTCCCGTCTGTTACCCTGATCGTAGCACTAAAAATCAGTTTTTACAACGAACCATGGAAGACTTGTACCAGGACACTTGTCAGCGACGTCTAAAGTTGGAACAGGAAGGATACCAAGTGGTAGAAATGTGGGAACACGAGTACGATCACCGTATGAAAACCGATCCCGAGTTTAAACGCCTCGTGGAAAGTTACCAGTTCATGGACCCGCTGAACCCGAGGGATAGTTTGTACGGAGGAAGGACCAATGCCACCTGTTTGCTGTACCAAGCCGACGAAGAGAAAGGAGAAGAAATCAAATACTTGGACGTGTGTTCGCTGTATCCCTACGTGTGCAAATATTGTCGCTTTCCTGTAGGGCACCCGCAATTGTTAACGGAACACATCGACCTGAAAAACATTCGACAATACGAAGGCTTGATCAAGTGTAAAGTTTTGCCTCCCACGAACCTGTACCATCCCGTCTTACCTCACCATTGTCAAGGCAAACTGATGTTTCCCTTGTGCCGTACTTGTGCCGAAACGTGCAACCAAGACCAACCTTGCCATCACAGCCAGGAAGAACGGGCCTTGACGGGAACCTGGGTCAGCGTAGAATTGTTCAAAGCTCTGGACATGGGATACCAACTGTTAGAAGTGTACGAAATTTGCCACTTTCCCAAGACACAACAATACCACAAGGGTGACCCCACGCAGAAAGGCATTTTCGCAGACTACGTGGATGCCTTTTTGAAACTGAAGCAAGAAGCCAGCGGCTATCCTTCCTGGTGTCACACTCCCGAAGACCAAATAAAATTCAAAGAGAAATACTACGAACAAGAAGGCATCACTTTAGACCACATCGAGAAAAACGAAGGCAGGCGATCGTTTGCCAAAGTGATGTTAAATTGCTTGTGGGGTAAAATGGCACAACGACCGTGTTTACCCAAGACGGAATATTTGACAGAACCTTCCCGCTACTTCCAGATGATTCACGACAAAACCAAATACATGAAACACGTGGACGTCGTTCGAGAGAATTTGATCTTGGTCAATTACGAAGAAGATCTGGACTTTGTACAAGACGACCCTTTTGGAAATGTCATCATTGCGGCTTACGTGACAGCTCATGCTCGCTTAAAATTGTACGAAGCTTTAGAACTGTTAGAAGAACGCGTCCTGTACTTTGACACGGACAGTTGCATTTACATCCATCACCCGATTCAACATCACCCTGACATCGAAGGAGACCGTTTAGGAGCCTGGACAGACGAGCATCCCGACGACAAGATTCTAAGTTTCGTCAGTGGCGGTCCCAAAAATTACGGCTACGAATACCGGGACAAACAAGGAGAAGTGCACACGACGTGCAAAGTGAAAGGACTGACTCTGAATTATCGTACCAGTCGAGTGGTCAACTTTGGGGTATTGAGAGAAGCCTTGCAATCGGGAGAGGATGGAAACTTTAAAGTGACCACCTATCAACCGAACAAGATTGTACGTTTACCCACTCACCACATCGTCAGTCGACCCTTGGAAAAAGTCTATCAAATCGTGTACCAGAAGCGAGTTCGACTTCCCAATCATTTCACCTTACCGTATGGACACGTTGGTATAAAACATTGGTTGTAAGAGGATAGTTACCCCACCACAAAGATGACTTCCCCACAGCAAGAATCGAGTGAGAAACCCGATGAGAACTCCAAGTTCAAACCCTACCATTTTCCAGTCTTCTTACCTGACTATTGTGATTGTGCCCGTCGATTGGACACGTTTCAGAAATGGCCTACGGATAGGGAAGGATTACCTTCTTCGCATGTTTTAGCTAGAACAGGATTTGTCTACTTGGGACCTGAGTCAGGATTGGGATACGAGGTACAGTGTTTCGCTTGCGGACTGAAGTTACGAATGGATCTATGTATCTATAAAGATTCAGCTATTCTGGAACATGCTCGATGGTCTCCGCACTGCCCTTACCTTTCTATGGCCTTTCCACCCATTACACTACGGTACAATGTTGACGGTACCTTAGAGACGGTACCTTCCGAAACAAGACATAAAAAACGTAAAAAAGGAAAGATGTACAAGCTGGAGACTGCATTGAGACTAGTATAAAAAGGGGCTATGGTCAAGATCGATAGTT
Source organism: Sinohyriopsis cumingii (assembly GCA_028554795.2). NCBI lineage: Eukaryota > Metazoa > Mollusca > Bivalvia > Unionida > Unionidae > Sinohyriopsis > Sinohyriopsis cumingii. Next base: position 7,224,899 of record JAPYKE020000031.1, read on the forward strand.
CATTGGGACTACCAAGACCGAGCGAACAAGATGAATACTTTGAAAAAGACATCGTTTCAGTTTGGGGATTGTAAAAAAGTTGTATCTTCCTCTAGTGTGACTAATACTGGATGGATAAGACCCATGCATTGCGACGGAAAATGTCCGGAAGGAAACTGCGATTGTCCATGTGGTTACCATTGTAATTGCGTAACGGAGTTTGCAGACGAGTGCGATTGTGAGCCTTGCGATGGGACCGATGCTGTACGTTGTGACCTGAGCGATGCCGTAAAGCATCATGGGAACTTTGTTCTCACTGCCCCTGTCATGGAAAGTGATGCTGTGCGTGTCAAACCTGAGGGATGCGAAAGCGATGCTGCTCGTCCTCTTGGACATTTTACTGGGTTTCGTTTTAAAGGGGAATGTCGACCTTCACGTTTACCTCCCTACGGATGTCATCCAGCCCTGAGCAAACTCCTGTTCATGTCACCCAACCCTCATCGAAACGAACCTGTGAAAAACGAATATTCGTTTCCTGTGCGTTTGTCGGAATACTGCGACTTTGAAAATCGTCTTCAATCGTTCAAAGGAAAATGGCCAAAGTATCTGGGAGGACCGACCCCCGAAGAATTAGCCAGAGCCGGATTTTTCTACTTGGGCGAAGGAGATAAAGTCAAGTGCTTCAGTTGCGGTGTGTCACTTCACCACTGGGAACCGCAAGATTCGGCCTACGTAGAACATGCTCGATGGTCACCGAATTGTCATTACTTACCTTTAGTGGGACCGAGACATTGAAGTAACTTCTTACCATAATCATCTGTTCATGGATACTTTACAAGAGAACATTTGTGCTTTGCCTGTGGAGTTGAGAGAACGCATTTACCGAGAGCTGGTCAAAATACAAGTGAAACGTAAAGAACAATTGCATCCGATACGTCACCGGTGTTTGAACCACTGGTACCTGAAGGCTATACAAGGACTGATTCAATTGAAAGTGTTCCATTGGACAGACATTGATCAACGACCTCCTGGTTATAAAAAGGAATGGTTTGGTATTGACGATTCTATCTACTACATTGTAAACGTATTGCATCGAATTCCAGAGGAAGAGTTAACGAATTACCAACATCTTTCACACAATGTCAACTTGGTGAAAGAGGAAACTTCTGAACGAATTGTAATGTGTAGATTAGTGACTCAATGATTTAAATTCGACACTGAAGTGAAACCATGTTTGTGCAAAGAGTACATTTCTTGTGTCAGACCAAAGAGGATTTAGTATGACCTATTCATGGATACTTTACAAGAGAACATTCGTGCTTTGCCTGTGGAGTTGAGAGAACGCATTTACCGAGAGCTGGTGAAAATACAAGTGAAACGTAAAGAACAATTGCATCCGATACGTCACCAGATCTTTAACCACTGGTACTTGAATGGTATAAAAGAACTGATTCGTCAGAAATTCTTTCAATGGTCAGACATTGTTCAAAACTTTGAGGTCGCTAATGATCGACATGTTCATGATTATGGTTACTTCGAGATTCACCTACAGCAATACATTGAGGAAGACAAGTTAAAGGATTACCAACATATTTTACGTGGAATCTACTTAGAGGAAGATGAAACACCTAAACGAACTCTGACGTTTCGGTTACAGTATGCAAGATTTAGATTCCCTACTGGAGAACGAAGATCTCTGGCTAGAAAGTACGTCTATTGCATCCGAAAAAAAGAGAATATAAAAAGAGGCTGCCATGCCACGGTTTATGTCACATGTCATCCAACAGATTCCGTGGAAGGAACTCAATGACCATATTCAAACCGTGGATCATTACCATCAATTATTACAAGAACTGTATCCATTCAATTTTGGACGACAAGTGGTGTGTGTCTTAGTGACTTGTTTTCTGGGATTTCGTTTACCAGCCGATTCTTTGTGGACTCTTTACGATCAGTACTTACCACCTCCATGGCCTTAAATGGTCACGAAAAACTCCTTTTGCTCAAAGCCTTGCGTTTTCATCTGGATACTTCTCGACCTCAACAGGAAAAAAAGATTCGTCAACTTTTAGCGACCCAAGACGTGTATGACGATGTGTGTGTAGCTTGTGACTTACACCCTCATTGGACAGATGTTCGTGATTGGAAAAAGGGGGGTTTTGAGGCTTGGACCCAAGAAGTGGCCCAGTATGCACAAGAGTTGTTCAAGGAAAAAAGTTACTTTTCAACCTGTGTTAGTGACGGTGCCAGAAGAACCCGTCACCGAGAACAACCACTCGCTTCAGGACAGGACTGTCATGGACATGCCTGAAAGGCCATTCCGGGAGGACACTTGTGTGACAATACCTCATGTAGAGACTGTAAGAACATTACACACTGTCCCTAGGACATCTTGGTTAACCAAAACATGTTGTACAGACACTTGTTTATATTCCACTTTGATCGCTTTCCTGTGTTTTATATTCCTGTACATCACTATTTGGGTTGTATGTATTTTTGTCTTTCGTGTTCATATTTGAAACATTCAATAAACGTGTTCTGAAAAAGTATATAAACTCTTGTCTTGTTTGTTTTTTCGTGTCACAAGTGACATTTCTCATACCATGGCTACCTCTGCTGTCTCTGCTCCCTCTTCCTCTACTGTCAAAGTCATCGACGAACACTTAGATCGTGCCAGTTGGGAGGCTTTGTATCTTCGCCATCCCTTTAACATGCTCATTGCTGGACCTAGCGGTTCAGGCAAAACCGAATTCGTCAAACGTTTGATCGAACATAAACTTCATTTGATCGATCGGCCCCCTCAACGGATCGTGTGGTGTTACAAAGAGTGGCAATCGGCGTACAGCCTCTTGCGAGAAAGTCAAGGCGATTCCATCGTGTTTGTGGAAGGCATTCCTAAAGAAGACGACGGCATCGTCTCTGACTCCCGTCTAACCCATTTGGTCATTTTCGACGACATGTTAGGAGAAGACGAAGAAGAAATTAAATTGTGGTTTACGCGCAAAGGGCATCACCGTAATGCCAGTGTCGTTTACATCACCCAAAATTTGTTTCAACAAAGTAAAGCCCATCGCACCATCAGTCTCAATGCGCATTACGTAGTCTTGTTTAAAAGCCCTCGAGATAAATCGCAAGTGCAAGTCTTAGCCAAACAGTTAGGAACGCCTTGGCTGACTCAGGCGTACGACGATGCCACTCAAACGCCACACGCCTATTTACTCGTCGATTTGAAACCTACGACCCCCGAGGATTTGCGATTTCGTACCCACTTGTTTCACCACTGGTGCCAAGACGGAGGACCTGTCCTGTACACGTCTCCGTCCTCGACTTCATTTCACTCCTCCCATGAAAAAAATCTATAAAAACCTCAGACCCTTTTTCGTCTGTCTCACACAGTGTGAACATGACGTCCCTTCAGTCACATCTTCCCGTCAAATTGATTCGTGCCTTGTATGGCATCAGCCGAGAAAAAGATCCACAAACACGAGCCCGTGTCTTAGAAGCTAGTCTCAAAGAAGTCTTACGATGGTTCACGGTGACGGCACGTCAATTACTCCAAGGAATCATTCAGATTCCTCATCAAACCCAACGCTTTTTCGATCGAAACAAAGTCGCTTTGGTCCAACTGGCCGATCCCCGCATCGACACTCAAACCAAAAAGCAAATCATTTTGAAACCTGGAGGGAGCGGTACTCTAGGAGGGGTCATCATTCGCTCACTCTTAAGATGGGATCCTAATGCCCCCAAAGTTATCCCCAAGACAAAAGTTCAACGAAGCCCCAAGAAGAAAAAGAAAAAGACCAAGTCCCCAAGAAGAATAACTTCTCCAGTGGCAGGACCCTCCTCTTACCAGACACCACCACCATCACCCCGGAAAAAGAAAAGAAGCCCCCAGAAAAAGAAACAGAGAAAAAGTCCTCAGAAAAAGAAAAGTCCACAGAAGAAGAAAACTAGTCGCAAGAGAGGCACTTCGGCCAGGACGCAACCTTACACTCGCAAGCCACGACCTGCCACAGCGGTGACTGCGTCTCCGGCAGCCTCACGTTTGTCCACTTCTCCGTTGATGTCACCAGGAACTGAAGAGTACTTGGAGACGTTGATCACACCAAGAACTTCTCCGTTGATGACCCCCAAAAGAACTTCCCCAGTGGCAGGACCTTCCCATTTAGCGGCAGTGGCTGCTGCTCACAAAGTACCTTCTCCCAAAATCAAAGTCCAAGAAAGATCGGGCATGTTACAAAGTTTACTGGATTTGTCCAAACAAGAACTGGCTCGATTTAGTCCGTTACGTACCCCTGCACGACGTGTCATGCCTGTCCTCAAACTGATAAAACGTAAAGACAATCAGTGGCGACGCGTTCCAGTATAAAAAAGGCCTGTGACCGAGTAGGGTATCAGTGTTTTTAGGTGCTCCTAAAGACTCAAAGATGTCACCCTCCAGAAAACCCCAAGGAAAGAAAAGGAAAGGACTACCACCACGTTTAGCCAAACATGGGGACCTGTTATCTGTCCTGTCCAAAGCTTCTCCACCCCTACGAAAAAAACTCATTCAAACGGCCTCCAAAGAGGTCATCGATACTGTGTGCGAATGTTGTTTGAACGTTTTGAAAGGCACGATCCCTTTGTCCAAACACCAGAAACAATGCTTAGGCAAACATCGTCACGTTCTTCGGAAAATGGTTCAAAAGAAAATTCCCATTCGTCAAAAAAAGAAGATGTTGGTCCAACGTGGAGGCATTTTACCTCTCTTGTTAGGTCCCATACTGAAAGGAGTCTTGGGAACCATGTTGGGAGGACTGGTGGGAGCAAGATAAAAAGGCCTCGGAAGTTCCAAGATCTCAGAATCGACCCCTGACAACCCATGGAAGGACGAAAACTAGCTTTAGTGCCTTACAAACGATGGATGGAATACCATCGGTGGCAAGAACAACGCACCCCGCATTTACCTCCCAATCCCAATTTGAGCGAGATGTCCCAGTTACAACACGAATTGCAATCCTTGATGGATCGCCAAGATTTGTCCGAAACAGAAAAATCGCAAAAGTACGGTCAACTCTTGCAACGACTGCAACTCTTTCACCAGAAAGCTTTAGACGAAACAGCTCTACCCACTTTGAAAGATTTTAAGACCTTGATGAAAAGTCCAGCACCATCACCAGTACCAGTACCAGTACCGGTACCAGTGGTCAAGACAGAAAAAGGAAAAGAAGAAGAAGAAGAAGGGTTTCAAACTCCACCAGAAAAAGTACGCAACTTAACAACACCACCTACCTCCAGAATTGGATGGATTAAAAAGATGATGGCCACCCCTTCTTCCTCACAAGAGAAAAAGAAAGTGAAGACAGAAGTGAAGACAGAAGTGAAACAAGAACCGATATCCCCTGCTCAGACATCCTCCTCCTCTTCGACACCTATTGCTGGCCGCACACGCAAAGCCTTGCAATCCAAGAAAATACCCCAAGAGAAAAAGAGTAGCCTCTTCCAAGAGTGGGTGCCTTATTAAGACATCAACCAACACAAAAAAAAATGGAAAAAGTCTTAGCTAGCATTTACTACGATCCCTCGCATCCTGCAGGTTACGCAGGAGTTAAAAAATTGTATCGTGCTGCCAAAACGCGACTAAAAAGTCTCCGTTTACCTCAAGTGCAACGATGGTTACAAGAACAAGCTACCTACACTTTACACAAACCCATTCGACGCAAGTTTGCCAGAAGTCGCACCCGAGTGGAAGGTATCGATCACCAATGGCAAGCCGATTTAGCCGATGTCTCTCATTTGGCCAGCTACAATCGTGGTTACAAATATTTGTTTTGTGTCATCGACGTCTTTTCCAAATTTGCCTGGGTCGTACCCTTGACTTCCAAATCCAGCAGCGAGTTAGTGCGAGCCCTGCAACGGGTGTTGAAACAAAGCGGTCGTCGCCCTCTTCGATGGCAAACGGACAAAGGCACCGAATTTCTGAACCAAGCTTTCCAAAAAGAATTAAAGAAACGTGACATTCATTTTTTTACCACCGAGAATCCCGAAACCAAAGCCAGCATCGTGGAACGTTTTCAACGCACTTTGAAAGAACGCATGTGGAAATATTTTACGCATCACCACACTCTGAAGTACATCGACATCTTACCGCACCTGGTGCAAGCGTACAACCAATCTTACCATCGAAGCATCGGACGTGCCCCGCAAGACGTGACTCCCGACAACGAAGTGCTGGTGTTCGAGCGCCTGTTCGGTACGTCCCCGACGAGGGCTGTCCCCAAGAAAAGTGGAGAGTTGACCGTAGGAGATTGGGTGCGCATTGGCAAAACCAAACGCACTTTCGACAAAGGTTACTTACCTAACTGGACGACCGAATTGTTTCGCGTCACTGGACGAGTGCATGGCCGTCATCCTGCCGTCTATAAATTGGAAGACATGAACGGAGAAGTACTCAAAGGAACGTTTTATTTGCCCGAGTTACAACGTGTCACCAAAAAAGAAGACGACGTGTACGACATCGAAAGCATTCTCGAACGCAGAACCCGTAAAGTGGGCAAACGACGTGTCAAAGAAGTCAAAGTACGTTGGAAAGGATATCCACCCAGTTTCGATTCTTGGATCGACGCTTCGCAAGTCATCGACTATAAAAAGAAGAAGTGACCATCATGCCCTTTCACACAGCAGACGCAGCTACGTCGACCAGTCCTTCTTCCCCTAGTTCTTCTGTGCAAGATTTACAAAAACAACCCTTGTGGGTGTGGTGTGGAGAACGTGTGCCTAAAACGCAAATCGTCTTTTTCTGCCAAATCTTCGTGGTGTATTGTGTCATCGGGGCAGCCATTGCCAATTTGAGTTTGCAACAAGGAGACAAACAATTGTGGACCATTTTATTGAGCAGTTGCATCGGTTACCTGCTTCCCAATCCCTCCCTGAAATTCTCCTCGAACGGAAACGTTGTGTCCAGTGCCAGTGTCAGTGCCAGTCACCACTCCAACAACCACAACCAGAACCCCATTTTGGGCGGAGACACGCCTCTGACATCCAGTAATATCCCCTCGGACAGCCACAGAACTCTGGAATTATGAGTCACCAAAACCAATTTTACTTAACCTTACCCAGTGACAGTTCCATGGAGGTGTTTCCCAACAACACGTTGTGCTGTTACACAGCCAAATTACCTCAAGCTATCCCCTTAGATCACGAAGCCCATTGGGAAGTGGCTTTGGTAGAAATGATTCACCCAACCCAAGTCCTCAATGTCATTAACCAGCAAAATTGGTTTAAGGTGGAAGTTCATGACTCACATTTGCAGCAAGAGTTGGATAAGACTAGTAGCACACATACCAATAAAACCTATAATGAAACAACTAAAACGTGGACCTACAACTTTGTGATTCCCCCAGGCTATTATTTCAGTGGTCAACATTTGGTCAACACCATAGCTATCAAGTTTAATGGTGTGTTTGGGGAAGCTTTTAAGAGTACCAATGTCAATGTCAAGAACAAAAGTGTCACCATGGAGTACCACAAAGTAGCTCGTCGCTTCTTAATAAAATTTGAGCGAAGTAAAATCGTGTCCATTTTATTTTGTCCTGAATTGTTTGACATGTTGGGCGGAGACATGAACATGAGAACGGTCATACTCAATAACAACGAATTACCCAGCGTTTACGACAACGAGTCTTTTACCAAGTTATTTCGTACCCCGGTAGAACTGAATCAAGGACTGAATTTGATGTTCGTGTATTCCGATGTGGTGGAGTACAACGTGGTGGGACACACCTCCGTGCCGTTACTGCGTGTCATTCCTTTCAAAGTGGATTCTGCCACAAACGCTGACGAGGAAGGTGGAAACACTTATCACGTCCACCGCGAATTTGTACATCCTCACTATTTGCCTGTCAGCAAGTCGTATTTGGACACGGTCAACATTACTATAAAAGGAGATTTGGGACAAGATATTCCATTCACCAAAGGAAAAGTCACGGTGAAACTCCATTTTCGAAAACGGTTCTCTCACAACTCGTAAGTAAGTAAGTCATGTATCCAGTGTACCGAGGGGTGGCTCGACAGCGAGGACACGGTTTAGGAGACATGTTAAAATCGGCCTTTCGTTCGGTGGCTCCAGTCTTGAAACCGATGGTGACACGCGGATTGCACGCCTTGAAAGATGCGGCACTGACGCAAGGCAAAGAATTTCTCCAAAATGTCATCATCGACAAACAGAACCCTAAAGAAGCCTTCATGAGGGCTGGCAAAAATGTCTTGCTGCAAACGGGTAAAGACATTTTAGGCCAACGAGACACACCTATAAATGCCCTGCACGCTACCGAGTCAGGCATTCAGCAAGGACAAGGCAGAAAGAGACGACGAAGAAGAAAACACCCTTTCACCAGACTTCAAGCGAGAAAGGCCAAGAAAAGAAGAACCGTTCGAGACTTAGACGTTTTCGATTATTGAAACACAGCAACAACAAAAAATGATGCACCGAGAGTCTTGCGCTTGTTCCAAGACGGAACTGGATCTGTTTGCCATGCCCCCCACCATGATGACCATGCAAGAATCTCAGTGGGTGGAATTTAATCCCGTCTCCTCACTAATCGATTCCGCTCCCATCGAGTTTGAAATCAAAGGACAGCCCGAAGATTACATAGATTTGAATAGCAGTTACTTGTACTTGAAAGTCCAAGTTCTAGATAAGGATGGTGATGGAGTAGAAGACACTGAGAATATAGCTCCCGTCAACAATTTCATGCATTCCTTGTTCAGCTCAGTGGACTTGTACTTGAATAACAAACTAGTCAGCAGCAGCATGGATACATACCCTTACCGCGCCTACCTGGAAAATCTCTTGACGTACGGAATAGATGCCAAGGATACTCATCTCAATGCCTGTGTGCTGTGGGAACCTGACGAAGCGAACAAGTTAGACGCATTAGATGGAAGCAATTCCGGCTTTCAGTCAAGAGAAGAGAAAATCTTAAACAAGAGGAGTTTAGAACTGATGGATCGTTTGCATTTGGACATGTGGTTGCAAGAGAAATATTTGCTGAACGGGGTGAATGTTCGCTTGAGACTGAATCGCAACAGTACCGCTTTCCATTTGTTGGCTGATCCTGATAAGAGTGGCATTCCTAAAAGCAAAATTTTAGAGGCCAAACTCTACGTACGACGCGTAGAAGTGTTACCCAAAGTGGGTAACGACATCAGTCAAACGTTGAGCAGAACGAATGCCAAGTATCCCATCCGACGTGTGGAAGTGAAAACGTTCACCATTTCTGCTGGACTACAATCCATAACCGAAGATCATCTGTTCCAAGGACAGTTACCCAAACGTTTGATCCTTGGTATGGTCACGAATTCAGCCTTCAACGGAGCCTTCAAAGAAAATCCTTTCAACTTTCAACACTTTTTAGTGAAGAAAGTCGAAGTCAGTCGTGATGGCAAGACCTTGTGTACCCGACCTTTCGAACCTGACTTTAGTGACAAGAACAAAAATTACTTGAGATCGTACTTGTCCCTGTACGAAGCCACCGGTCAGTTAGGAACCAACACCAGTCACGGCATTGAGTATGACGATTATGCAGGAGGCTATGCTTTGTGGGCTTTCGATTTCACTCCAGACCAAGGCAGCGACGAGGGACATTTCCACCCTATAAAATCTGGCCAGATTCGTGTGGAACTTCAGTTTGCAAAGCCACTGATCCAGACAGTGAACGTCATCCTATATGCAGAATTCGATAATACCATAGAAATCAACAGTTTGAGAGAAGCCATTCTAGATTATTAGAAAGCCATGGAAGACTGTTATCCCTCTTTACCTAGTGGAGAAAGTTTGGAGATGGAATGTGAGGAAACTGTGGAAGAAGAAGTGATCATGATGAAGTCGAGATGGCCAGAACAAGAAGCCCATTTAGTCTCCTGTTTTGCCAAACACTTGGTCGACAAAATGACGGAATTGATCAAGAAAAATTGCTATGGATGTCAAAACGATCATCCCAGTCAAATTCAACACGATAAATGCCTGATGTTGAGTCAAGAAGAAAAATTGGACGAGTATCTGGACGAAGCTTGGAGTCTCATCTCGAACGAAGACGTGTTGCACCAGTGGTATAAAGACTTGCGTGAACATTCTTGTCCACCATTAACCACTCAAGAGATCCATCGTATCGAAGCTCTCCTGAATCAGAGTGAGGAAACAGAACGAATAACCGTTTATTCGTCAGACATTTTCAAGCAAAAAGTCAGGATCGAATTGACGACGTATTATTACCTGTGAAGAAGAAAACAAACACAAAAAAATGGATACCTGGGAACTTTATTACCTTTTGAACCACAGTTCGTATACGTCTTCTTGGAATCCCGTCGTCTGTGCTAAAGATGAACTCCCTCATCGCAAACCTAAAGACCATCAAGCTTACGTGATCAACACGGACGACAGTCATCTCCCAGGAACCCACTGGGTAGCCGTCTACTTTCCTCAAGAAGGCTGTGTGGAATATTTCGATTCGTACGGATTGCCCCCTTTGGAAGACGATATCATAGACTTTATGAGAAGAAATGCTCAAACCACCCGATTCAATAACGTGAAATTACAAGGCACAGATTCCTTGGTGTGTGGACAATATTGTGTGTATTTTCTGCATCATCGCAGCCTGGGCTATTCCTTAGAACATTTAGTGACTCATTTCGATCCTCGTTCTTCTGCTAGAAACGATGTGAAAGTAGATCGATGGTTTTGTGACCATTATGCTTATCTTTTGTCTCAAGCTAGGAAACGTAGTGTCCATCAATGGCCTAATGATTTCCAACAGTGGAAATCACGATTTAATTCACAACGTTGTCAGCCTTGTTTAAAGTAGATTGTATTTGAAGAAAAAAATGTTTGTGATTAGAAAAAAAATTGTTTAATGTTATAATGTTGGATTATTGTTAAAAATGTTGTTGTTTAGTGTTAAGTGATTTTTGAATAAAAAATGTTGTGTTTAGAAAAAAATGCCTTTGTCTTTTGTTTAGCTATAAGAATGTTGGATTGATGCTCTTTCATTTCTTACTATCCCTCTCATGAACGTTGCGGCTCGAAAACCGTGTGGGGGATGTTTTCCTTCACGTCCGCGCTTTCACTTTAAGAACCGGGTTGTTCCCAGTCTAGCCATCCATTGTCGACTCATCCTCCTAAGAAGATGTGCTCCAAACTAGCTAAGCTCAACGAAGCCTACGTGAATTTGCATAGGGTCAGACACAGTCTGATACCGAAACCAGAAGAAATAGAGAATGTGAGAATGTTAAAAATCACTGAAGACCTGATAGAAGAGCTCTTCAGAGAAGAAATGAACAGGGAGAAAGAAGAATGGACAGAGAAGTACAGACTTCAGAGACAGCAGCAACAGCAGCAACAACAGCAACAGCAGCAGCAGCAACAACCTGAAGCTGACAGAGGCTTTGTCGATTGTCGTATCGACACCAAAGAATTCTTCTTCTCTTTCCGAAGAAGCAGACCTATTGCCAGAAAGTCTATCCTCAGAGGACATCGCATTCTTAGAAACTGAAAAAAGAATGCCATAGCAAAACAAAAAACAGCCCTTTTCAGGGCTACCCAATACTCTAGAAAAGAAATAACTATTAATTTGCCAATGTGTAGGTAGAGTAGTGTGAAAATAAACACTAACTCTTTCTTTAAAATATGAGGGTATGTGTTTGTGTGATTGTGTTAGTAAGTGATAAAGTAGGTTGGTGTGAATAGTAGATTAAAATGATGTTAGTTTTTTGGGCTGTTTGAGGTGTATATTTGGGGTTAGATTGGATTGCTTTGCGTATGTGGATAGTCTATTGAAGTGATGGGTAGCATAAAAAAAGTGAGTGAGTGTTTCTTTTAGGTCCGCGCATTGTTGTTGTTTTTTTTGGTCATGATCAAGGTAAGATGAATTTTATGTTTTTAGGGGGATGTTTTACTTCACGTCCGCGCTTTCAGTATAAATTGAAACTCGTTCTTCAGTCCAGCTACCCTTGTTGATTGATCAACACCAAAAATGAACACGAGACTCGAGAAACTGTTGGAGCTTCATGTGCATCTGGAATATGCCAGGCGCATATTAAATGAACTGGCCGCTGAAGCCATTGTCGAGGAGGGAAGGATAAGAGAGGAAGAAAGAAGAAAAAAAGAAGAGGAGGAGAGAAGATATAAAGAAGAAGAGGAGGAAAAGGAGAGAAGAAAAAATTTCAGAATCCCAGAGAGTGAAAATTGGGATTCTGAAGCGACATATCCTGCCTCTGCTCTCTCCCCCCAAAAGGTAAAAAGTAACTGGGGGATAAGATGTGTATGTGGCGCCAGGCCTGGAAGGTGCCACCATTAACCAGGTGTCCATGAAGTTCCAAACAAAACAGCCCTTTTCAGGGCTACCCAATACTCTAGAAAAGAAATAACTATTAATTTGCCAATGTGTGTAGGTAGAGTAGTGTGAATATAAACACTAACTCTTTATTAATAGTGGAAGTGTGTGTTTGTGTGTTTGTGCTTGTAAATGGTGAAGTAAGTTTGTGTGAATAGTAAATTATGGGTTTCTTAGCGTATGTGAAGAGTATAGTTAGGGTTTTATTATATGAAATGAGAAAGTAGGGGGATGTTTTCCTTCACGTCCGCGCGATGTTGGGTCATGATCTAGGTAAGATCAATTTTATGTTTTAGGGGGGATGTTTTCCTTCACGTTCGCGCTTTTCGTATAAGAACCCACAGTATTCGTCGTTCAAACCATTCTGCAAAGAATACAAAGAAGATGGCGTCAAACCAAATGGACAAATTACAAACCTTGCAAGACGTTTTAGACAACTTAGGAATAATGGAACAGATGCTAATAAGACTCGTTGAAGACCATTATTCCTATAGTCCCCATCGTGTAAAGATGGAAATTAACAATTTAAGGAAAGCAAAGGACAAGATTAGTGGTGTTATGAAAGAGATCAAGGAGGAGAAGGAGGATGAAGAGGAAAAGATAAGAATAAGAACATGGAACGAAAAAATTGAAAAAGAAGAGGAAAATGAGAAGAGGAAGAAAGAAGAGGAGGAAGAGAAGAAAGAAGAGAAGGAGAAAAAAAAGAAGAGAAAGAGTGTTGGAGATAAAATAAGAAGTTGGTGGAGGAAAAGAAGAAATTAGAAGAAGAAGAAAACCCAAAGGCCCTTTTCAGGGCCAGCCATATTTCTCGAAAAGAGATAGTCTTTGAATTGCCTACCCCTTTTTTTAAAAAAAATTTTTTAAAAAAAAATTTCAAAAAAAAAATCCCATGTTCAATTTCCCTTGTCGCTAGAGTGACCCAGGGTTTTTTCCCATGTTAATTCCCCTTGTCGCTAGAGTGACCCACGATTTTTCTCCATGTTAAATTTCCATTGTCGCTAGAGTGACCCAGGGGTCTCTGTAATGCTAATTCCCATTGTCGCTAGGGTGACCCCTTTCACTACTCATGCATCTTTTTGTAACGTTGTATGACGTATATTTATGCAAACAGATATGGAGGCAGATAGATAGTAAAATAGTTCATTTGATAGACATATACATGGCTTCGTTGATAGACAGACAAAGATGTACCGTGTCACCTACCACATTTCCTTCCACAGCCCATCTGGTTTAAACTCATTCTCGCTCCCAGAATCAAGAGACAAAACTAAGACATTGAATACCCTATTCCTAGTTGGTGACTGATGCTGTGAATTCCACACGAAAATAAAACCTGCATATTCTCGTACGGTCCATCCTAAATCGTAAGAAATGATGCACATGTCTGGATTAAATTAATACCACTTGGTTTGGGATCAAACGCTTTTGTCTACATGAGTATGACTTACTTGTGACTTTCGATCACCTGAATTATTATCTTTCCAGTCGACGTTAAGTCGTAATTACAAGATAGCTAAGGCGTAATTAAGAGATGCTAAGTCGTAATTACAATATAGTAAGTCGTAATTACGAGATAGCTAACTCATAATTACGAGAGAGTAAGTCGTAATTACGAGATAGTAAGGTGTAATTACGAGATAGCTTACTCGTAATTACGAGATAGCAAGTCGTAATTACGAGATAGCTAACTCGTAATTACGAGATAGTATGTCGTAATTACGAGATAAAAAATTGATTTCAACGTGGCACTAACCAGTTTCCGTAGTTAACACATCATACACGGATTAGAGTAAATTACAACGACATGGACAGTTAACACATTATACAGGGATTAGGGTAAATTACAAGGACTCTGACAGTTAACACATCATACAGGGATTAGGGTAAATTACAACGACACGGAGAGTTAACATACAGGGAATATGGTAAATTACAAAGATTCTGACATTTAACACATCATACACGAATTAGGGTAAATTACAACGACTCTGACAGTCAACACATCATACTGGGATTAGGGTAAATTAAAACGACTCTGGCAGTTAACACATCATACACGGATTAGGATAAATTACAATGACTCTGACAGTTAGCACATTATACAGGGATTTGGATAAATTACAACGACTCTGACAGTTAACACGTCACACAGGGATTATGGTAAATTACAATGACTGTGACAGTTAACACATCATACAAGGATTAGGGTAAATTACAACGACAGGGACAGTTAACATATCATAAAGGGATAAGGATAAATTACAACGACTCTGAAACTTAACACATCATACAGAGATTAGATTAAATTACAACGACTCTGACAGTCAACATCATAAAGGGATTAGGGTAAATTACAAAGACACGGACAGTTAACACATCATACAGGGATTAGGGTAAATTACAAGGACTCTGACAGTTAACACATCATACACGGATTAGGGTAAATTGCAACGACACGGACAGGGTAAATTGCAACGACACGGACAGTTAACATCATACAGGGATTAATGTAAATTGCAATGACTGACAGTTGACACGTCATAAAAGGTTTAGCGTAAATTACAACGACTCTGACAGTCAACACATCATACAAGGATTAGGGTAAATTACAACGACTCTGACATTTGACACATCATACAGGGATTAGGGTAAGTTACAACGACTCTGACAGATAACAGATCATATAAAAAAACGTTTAAAAGACCTATGTTTCATATATAGGTGTCGCTATAAAATCCTTCTATTCATATAAGGCATGATGGTTACCTTGTGCCCGGCAGTATGTCTATTCGTAATACTAGTTGATTTCAAAATAGGCATTCATGAGTTTCCTAGAAAGGATCAGTTTGGTTTTTAGCTTGAGTGATGTTGTTAACAATGATAACCACAATCAATCAGCATAATATAAACCTAATTTACAATTCGAAAACACCACACTACCTACAGTTAATTCTTGATTGCTGATAAAAAATGTAGGACTGTCTTCCTGTCAGAAAATAATTGCACGCATAAGAAATAAATTTCAAAAATACAATAAAACTCATATAATCTGTGTTATGTGATTAATACGTGCTGCGATTAGGGCAACGTATGGTACAAATGTGATCTCAAATGAGTAATGATTTAATAGTGAATTTATGAAACTTGTTCAATAATTACGAGATTTTGCGAGCCTTGGCGAACAAAAGCTGGACATTATTCAACGAGTTTCATAAACTTTATACTAAATCATTACCCATTTCAAAATCTTTTATGACAGTTTATATTTCAGTAGAAATTATTTAGATAGAACGAAGAACGAAACATTTTTTATTCATTCTCACAGACGTTGCGCCTTTCATTTGTTGTACTTAAAAATAGTCCGAAACAAAGTTGAACTAGTATTAGCGTTTTAAAATACAATATACTTATCTTACAATCTATACGTCATAGAGCAAGCGTGCTTCCGGCTAGAAAGAACATTTTACACAGACGAAATCATTTTTCACCACAGAATGTCAAATGCGCGTGATGTCACATTGTTTGATAAAGTACCGGTTAGAATGCAGTAGACGGTCCAAGTTTACGCAGCCTAACATATCACCCGTATTTGTACTTGTTTTGTTATTGTTTTTGTCTTGTGGTTTTAGCCATTTATAATGTTGTCACAAGATAACCGGGTGGAATTTCGGATTTACAACAGAACACTTTTGCTGGTGATACAAATACAATGAATAATAACGAACGACTTGAATGAGCAATTAAGTATAAATAATATGTGCGTGTATATGATTAAAATATTGGAACAATTAACATACAACGCACGGACTTAATAACGAAAGTACATATAAATGACCTTGCACAGTACAATGACAATGGGTGAATCATTCACAGTGATTGCACAACAGCATGTAATGAAATGTAGTATTTTACTCATATAGTATAATGTATTCTCTCAAATAGTGAAATTATGTAAACAAAAGGGACCTATGTACAAGTTATCGGTAGAGCCCCAAAAATACACTGAGTTTTACAAACCCGAAACATTAACCCACGGCTAAAAGATTACATGTATCCGTCACCAGCACATTCGGCTAACAGTCACACTGGCCTATCAAGCCGTCAATATTGCAGGTTGGTCAGTCAAGCAGTCAGCACCCACCAATCTCGGTCAGCAACGCCCGATCCCCTGCTACTCGACCAGCAGCATGTACATGTATTTAATAAATAAAAGGATTTATACAATTTCGTGACAAATGTCATAATATATTATACATGACATAACATACCCCTGTATGGGGAAATTAGCCATATTGAAGCAGACGAGAACGTTTTTACACAATTCCTTTTCGCGAGTAGCCTCGAAACATGGCGGTCAAATATGTTCATTGAAAACAAAATATTCTATTAGGCGGGTTATACAAGTTAGCTCACGATTGCAGCCAATTAATAAAGAGAATACTGCGTAAAATATCATGGGCTTATTTGGACCAATCAAAATCACATAAAGTGATATTTTAACGTTTGGTAATATCAAAAATATAAAACTGCAAATGCTAGAGGAAAAATATACTTACAATAATTCCAAAAAGAAATGAAGTCAGTAAAAATTGTTTGCAACGGTTCTGATTCAAGACACTTAACTATTTACATTTGGATGTGTATTTGTTAGTGCTAGCAGTATAGTTGATGGTTGATGTATTCGGTTTAAATTCTAGTAGATTTAGCTTCTGTCTGCATAATTAGGGCACAATAAACGATGTCACTAGACTAACTACACAGACAATAAGTATCACTTGCATGATATGCTAAAAATTAATGTACAGATCTTACACTTTATAATAACGGGGTGAACCTCTTTCTGTTATTCTGCTAGTCCTATTTATAATTGTAATGATACGTGTATTAGCAATATTAATAAAATATTATACATTGTTGCAATATTATATTAATGAAAATAACTTTTTTGTTCTCTCATAAATTAGTAGATTCTTGTCAATTATATCACGCATCGTGATAATAACAAGTTAGTAGTACCCATGATTTCGTTAGTGAAAGCTTAAGCGTGTAGTATTATTATTCATATTTAACAATGTTTTCAACTTTTACCTCATATTTGTGACAATCTGTTAGCATCGTTCACCATTCCATCTAACGATGTCAACAGTCAGTAGAAAGTGATTCAGTAATGAAGTCCTTAGCGTGACGACCAAAGGTTAAGGTTAGCTTTCTTTATTTTGTTTGTGTATGTGGTTGAAAAGTTAAAAACATTGTCAAATATGTATTCATGATTTCTTGTTGTCCTTATATATTCTAATTTGTTTCCTTTGTTTCACAACCGAAATTTAATTTTCCAGTGCATGGATCTAAATGATATTATCGATATTTAAACTTTTTCAACTCCCTTTCTTAATTCGTATTTTAGATATGAGATATATAGCAATATATCAGCCACCTGGTATTGTATAACAATGCCAGATTACCATGCATAAGTGGTTTATATAAATCCTCTCTCTCTCTCTCTCTCTCTACACACACACACACGCACACACACATACACACACACACACACACACACACACACACACACACACACACATTCGTGTATACATATACTTCTGAGGACCTTAACATATGACTACTTTTCGAGGACCATAAGAAGAAATGAAAGTATATGTGAGAAATTTGAAAGTAAGCTTAACTGTAAGCCGGGCAGTATCTGTGTCACTTCATTTTTGCCGTATGCTTCTTGAAACATTATGGGGACTACTCTTACTTTGCTATCATTCTGAGGACGTCATTGTGAGGACTAATTGCACACAATCAAAGTCTACCGTCAACCTGAGAACTTGATTTTTTTATTGCGCCTGTCCTGCAAAAACATAGAAAGATATTTATTTAAAAGCTTAGGATCTAATTTATCTGCAATTAAAATTATATACAGACAGATACACGAGCTTAAATGTTCAAATCTTATTAAAATATAAGTTTAAGTTATTTTGCCAAAAACAAATCCCCAGGCACTGTTTAGCAACTTTGTAACCTTTCTTACTGACACACTAAAAAATTATCATCCAGTTGGTAAATGTGAAATAGCATTATAGCGAAAAAAATGCATCAAGTCTAGATAGGGCAAAATAAAGACTTAAGAATATAAAACATATATAAATTGTCAATTCATCTATTAAAATAAAATATGTTAGTAGTGAAAGGGGTGAGATTAGCGACAATGGGAATTAGCATTAAAAACACCCCCTGGGTAAGATTAGCGACAATGGAAATTTAACATTAACCACCCTGGGTAAGATTAGCGACAATGGAAATTTAACATGGGCAAAAAGCCCTGGGTAAGATTAGCGACAATGGAATTTAACATTGGAGAAAGGAAAAAAATAGGAAATATTGATTTTAGCGACAAAGGCATTCGAACAATGGAAAAAAATATCGATTCTAGGGACAAAGGCAATTGAACATGGGGAATAGAGTTTGGGTCTGTCTAGGGACAAGGGGAATTGAACATGGGAATAGAGTTTGGGTTTGTCTAGGGACAAAGGGGAATTGAACATGTTAGAAAAAAAAACTACTTTAGGGACAAGGGGAATTGAACATGGGATTTTAAAAAAAAAAAAAAAGGGGGGTAGGCAATCGAAAGGCTATCTCTTTTCGAGAAATGTGGGTGGCCTTGAAAAGGGCCTTTGGGTTTATGTTAATATTAATATTAACATAGACGGCATCTGTCACATCTTCTTCTTCTTAAACTCCTTCTAACTGCAGGTCCATACACAAGTACCCTCTTGAGGCATCCTTGTCTTTCTATAAACACTTCTCATCCATAGACTAGTATCTGTCCTATCAACAACAGTCCACTTGGACCGGACATACATGAGCATGTCCGTCCTAAACATCATTGAAGACACAAGGGTGGATGATTCAAATGTGGTCCACATCGTAAGGCGACGAGAACAGGTGAATCAATGCAGTGAACTGCGCTTATTTATAGGTAGAGGAAGGATTGAAACGGATTGAGTTCATTCACCAATCCGAACACGCGTTACAAAATTCAGTCAGTCCGCATCCAATCCGAAGAGAGCAGTCTGTGACGTCATGTGGTCTATATAGATTCGCTAGCGCCTGTGTGCTGTCAATCTATGCGACAGTGATTCAACATGACGGAAACTCAGAAAACGATCCATTGGGGTGCACCAGCAGTGGAGACCGCCCAAGGGAACCCGGACTTACTTTCAGAAGAGGTACATTGGGATTTTGTGGATTTTCTTACCTCGCAAGAATTTGTTCCGGAACCTTCGTCTCATTCTTCATTACCGCAAGTGGAGAATTTTAGACAGAGACAGAAAGAAGAATTGGAGAAATTTATGCAACGACAAAAGGAAGCGGAACAAGCTTTTCTCCTACAGCAAGAGCAACAGCAAGAAGAAGAGGTAAGAAAAAAAACAACAGCAAGAAGAAGTAGCAGCAAAGAAACAAGAGGGTGAAAATCAAACGGCTACTGTACTGTTGGACATTTTAGCGGAGTTAAGAAGTCTGAAACAAATGTTTCAGACTTCTTTATCACGACCGAAGAGAATACGACCTTCCCGAGCTAAACACGCCAACCCTGTGACTAAGCCTATCGTACCACCCTTAGTGATTTCAACCCAATCATCATCATCACAAGTAGGCCTCGGCCGTGGCAAAGGCTTAAGGCAGTTAAAGTTGATTGCTTAAACTCACCCCTACACCAAAAAAGGCCCTTTTCAGGGCCACCCACTTCTCTCGAAAAGAGATAGCCTTTCAATTTGCCAATAACTCAAAAATCAACAAAAAAAACCATTTTACCCTTATAGTACATGTCTGTGTATGAGTGCGTGAGTGTAGCTTCTTATTTTAAAATCAAAACTCAAAGACACTTACCTTATATAATTAATGTATTCTTTACTCCATAGTTACAATCCAATTCACAATTCACAACAGAACACTTTATAAATTACATTCACTTCTTCTGTTTCTCTTTTTACTCTCTCTTTTGTTTCAAGTTCTTCACCGTCACAGTCTTTTCCTCCTCTTCCTCCTCACTTTCTTCCCTTCTTCTTTTCTTCTCCTGTTTCTCTTTCTTCACCTGGCTGCTTTCTTCCTCTGAAGAATCTCTCTCTTCTTCTGAAGAATCCTTCTTTTCTTCCGACTCCTCTTGTTTCTTTTTTGGGCAATCTGGAGACCAATATCCTTTTTCTTGACAATAATAACAGGTATCTTGACTTTTGTCTTTTCTAGCCCCTGTTTTTGTTCTTTTTTGACGGTCTGGACACTCTGAAGACCAATGCCCTTTCTTCTGACAGATATAGCAAGTATCTTGACTTTTATCTCGAAAGGAAGGAGAGTAGTCCGTCGGCTGGTCTGAAGAGAATTTTCTAATGACCCCTCGCAAAGCTCTGATGAAACGTTCCGTCTGGGTAGTCTCTTCCATCGTTGTGCTCGGTTTGAGAGTGAAATGAATAGTGAAAGGACAAGACAAGCACCCTTTTTATATACGCTGGTTTGCCATGACTATAAATTAGTCTATGGTGTTTAAACTTGAGTCATTTGACGTTTTGCACTCAAGATGAAACGATCCTATTCATTCGAGAAGAAAGAAGAAGAAGAAAGTAAGAGGCACAAACGTGATCTATCGCCTCGTACCAGAGCTGAAGTCTTGGCACAAATTCATGCCAGTGATTTTGAAGAGGACATGAGTGAACCAGAATCCGAACCCTCTAAACAAACTTCACCACCCTTAATCAACCCTGAAAAGTACTATTCCATTCGAGAGACGGAAAAGCGCTCCTCTAGAAAATTTAGAACCACGGCTTACACCTACACAGTGAAGTTTAAAGATTTCAATGCCGACGTACCATTGGAGAAAGCAGAAGGGTTTATCACCGAGATGTGGGATTCTTTGCTCACCGCACTCAAGCGACAATGTCAACCCAAAGAAGACGATCGCTTGACACTATCCATAGATCACGACAGCTTGAAATCCCCTGTTTGGATCGAGTTTAGCAGACCCGCAGAACTAACCCCTTCCAAAGTCATCTACAAGATTCAACACGTACAACAATCTAATGACCAGTTTGACATCACCGATGGTAAAGCCACACTGAAAATGGCCCACGTCTCTCCTCCGCAAGGGACCGGACAACGCAATAAGGTGGAAAGACCAATGCCACCTGTTTGCTGTACCAAGCCGACGAAGAGAAATGAGAAGAAATTAAATACTTGGACGTGTGTTCGCTGTATCCTTACGTGTGCAAATATTGTCACTTTCTTGCAGGGCACCCACAATTGTTCACGGAACACATCGACCTGAAAAACATTCGACAATACGAAGGCTTGATCAAGTGTAAACTTTTGCATCCCACGAACCTATACCATCCCGTCTTACCTCACCATTGTCAAGGCAAACTGATGTTTCCATTGTGCCGTACTTGTGCCGAAACGTGCAACCAAGACCAACCTTGTGAGCACACCTAGGAAGAACGGGCCTTGACGGGAACCTGGGTCAGCGTAGAATTGTTCAAAGCTCTGGACATGGGATACCAACTGTTAGAAGTATACGAAATTTGCCACTTTCCCAAGACACAACAATACCACAAGGGTGACCCCAGTCAGAAAGGCATTTTCGCCGACTACGTGGATGCCTTTTTGAAACTGAAGCAAGAAGCCAGCGGCTATCCTTCCTGGTGTCACACTTCCGAAGACGAAAAGACATTCAAAGAGAAATACTATGAACAAGAAGGCATCTCTTTAGACCACATCGAGAAAAACGAAGGCAGGCGGTCGTTTGCCAAAGTGATGTTAAATTGCTTGTGGGGTAAAATGGCTCAACGACCGTGTTTACCCAAGACGGAATATTTGACAGAACCTTCCCGCTACTTTCAGATGATTCACGACAAAACCAAATACATGAAACACGTAGACGTCGTTTGCGAGGATTTGATCTTGGTCAATTACGAAGAAGATCTGGACTTTGTACAAGACGACCCCTTTGGAAATGTCATCATTGCGGCTTACGTGACAGCTCATGCTCGCTTAAAATTGTACGAAGCTTTAGAACTGTTAGGGTAACGTGTCCTGTACTTTGACACGGACAGTTGTATTTACATCCATCACCCGAGTCAACAGCACCCTGACATCGAAGGAGACCGTTTAGGAGCCTGGACAGACGAACATACCGACGACAAGATTCTAAGTTTCGTCAGTGGTGGTCCCAAAAATTACGGCTACGAATACCGGGACCCACAAGGAGAATTGCACACGACGTGTAAAGTGAAAGGATTGACTCTGAATTATCGTACCAGTCGTGTGGTCAACTTTGGGGTATTGAAAGAAGCCTTGCAATCGGGAGAGGATGCAAACTTTAAAATGACCACCTATCAACCGAACAAAATTGTACGTTTACCCACTCACCACATCGTCAGTCGACCCTTGGAAAAAGTCTATCAAATCGTGTACCAGAAGCGAGTGCGACTTCCCAATCATTTCACCTTACCGTATGGACACGTCGGTATTGGTCTGTATATAAAAAGGAACCCTAGGCAAGATCGATAGTTCATTGTGACTGCCAAGACCGAGCGAACAAGATGAATACTTTCAGAGAAACACAAAACAAGTTTAGACAGGCACAATTCAAGTGTGGGGCTTCTGAAGTGGAATGCGATTGTGAGCCTTGCGACTTTTCAACCTGTGTTAGTTACAGTGCCAGAAGAACCCGTCACCCAGGACGGGACTGTCGTGGACAGGCCTGAAAGACCCTTTCGGGAGGACACTTGTGTGACCTTACCCCCTACTATAGAACTGGTTAGAACATTGCCCAAAACATGTTGTACAGACACTTGTGTTTATTCCACGTTAATGGTTATCATGTGCCTTTTATACTTATACTTAAGCCTTTGGCTTTTGTGTATTTTTGTCTTTCGTATTCATTTTTGAAACATTCAATAAACGTGTTCTGAAATAAAGTATATAAACTCTTGTCTTGTTTGTTTTCGTGTCACAAGTGACATTTCTCACACTATGGCTACCTCTGCTGTCTCTGCTCCCTCTTCCTCTACTGTCAAAGTCATCGACGAACACTTAGATCGTGCCAGTTGGGAGGCTTTGTATCTTCGCCATCCCTTTAACATGCTCATTGCTGGACCTAGCGGTTCAGGCAAAACCGAATTCGTCAAACGTTTGATCGAACATAAACATCATTTGATCGATCGGCCACCTCAACGGATCGTGTGGTGTTACAAAGAGTGGCAATCGGCGTACAGCCTCTTGCGAGAAAGTCAAGGCGATTCCATCGTGTTTGTGGAAGGCATTCCTAAAGAAGACGACGGCATCGTCTCTGACTCCCGTCTAACCCATTTGGTCATTTTTGACGACATGTTAGGAGAAGACGAAGAAGAAATTAAACTGTGGTTCACGCGCAAAGGGCATCACCGTAATGCCAGTGTCGTTTACATCACCCAAAATTTGTTTCAACAAAGTAAAGCCCATCGCACCATCAGTCTCAATGCGTGGTCTTGTTTAAAAGCCCTCGAGATAAATCGCAAGTGCAAGTCTTAGCCAAACAGTTAGGAACGCCTTGGCTGACTCAGGCGTACGACGATGCCACTCAAACGCCACACGCCTATTTAATCGTCGATTTGAAACCTACGACCCCCGAGGATTTGCGATTTCGTACCCACTTGTTTCACCACTGGTGCCAAGACGGAGGGCCTGTCCTGTACACGTCTCCGTCCTCGACTTAATTTCATTCCACAAAAAATCTATAAAAACCTCAGACCCTTTTTCGTCTGTCTCAGACAACGTCAACATGACGTCCCTTCAGTCGCATCTTCCCGTCAAATTGATTCGTGCCTTGTATGGCATCAGTCGAGAAATAAATCCACAAATACGAGCTCGTGTCTTAGAAGCTAGTCTCAAAGAAGTCTTACGATGGTTCACGGTGACGGCACGTCAATTACTCCAAGGAATCATTCAGATTCCTCATCAAACCAAACGCTTTTTCGATCGAAGCAAAGTCGCTTTGGTCCAACTGGCCGATCCCCGCATCGACACTCAAACCAAAAAACAAATCATTTTGAAACCTGGAGGGAGCGGTACTCTAGGAGGGGTCATCATTCGCTCTCTCTTAGGATGGGATCCTAATGCCCCCAAACTTCTCCCCAAGAAAAAAGTCCAACGAAGCCCCAAGAAGAAAAAGACCAGGTCCCCAAGAAGAACT
This sequence comes from Sinohyriopsis cumingii, assembly GCA_028554795.2. Classification (NCBI taxonomy): domain Eukaryota; kingdom Metazoa; phylum Mollusca; class Bivalvia; order Unionida; family Unionidae; genus Sinohyriopsis; species Sinohyriopsis cumingii. Next base: position 7,249,469 of record JAPYKE020000031.1, read on the forward strand.
TCTCTAGTGGCGGGACTCTCCTCTTACAAGACACCACCCCAGAAAAAGAAAAGAAGCCCCTAGAAAAAGAAACAGAGGAAAAGTCCCCAGAAAAAGAAAAGTCCACAGAAGAAAACTAGTCGCAAGAGAGGCACTTCGGCCAGGACGCAACTTTACACTCGCAAACCACGACCTGCCACGGCAGTGACTGCGTCTCCGGCATCCTCACGTTCATCCACTTCTCCGTTGATGACACCAAGAACTGAAGAGTACTTGGAGACGTTGATCACACCAAGAACTTCTCCGTTGATGACCCCAAAAATTACTTCCCCAGTGGCAGGACCCTCCAATTTAGTGGCAGTGGCTGCTGCTCACAAAGTACCTTCTCCCAAAATCAAAGTTCAAGAAAGATCGGGCATGTTACAAAGTTTACTGGATTTGTCCAAGCAAGAACTGGCTCGATTTAGTCCGTTACGTACCCCTGCACGACGTGTCATGCCTGTCCTCAAATTGATACGACGTAAAGACAATCAGTGGCGACGCGTTCCAGTATAAAAAAGGTGTGTGACCAAGTAGGGTATCAGTGTTTTTTTGGTGCTCCTGAAGACTCAAAGATGTCACCCTCCAGAAAACCCCAAGGAAAGAAAAGGAAAGGACTACCACCACGTTTAGTCAAACATGGGGACATGTTATCTGTCCTGTCCAAAGCTTCTCCACCTCTACTAAAAAAACTCATTCAATCGGCCTCCAAAGAGGTCATCGATACCGTGTGCGAATGTTGTTTGAACGTCTTGAAAAGCACGATCCCTTTGTCCAAACACCAGAAACAATGCTTAAGCAAACATCGTCACGTACGTCGCCAAATGTTCAAAAGAAAATTCCGATTCGTCAAAAAAAGAAGATGTTGGTCCAACGTGGAGGCATTTTACCTCTCTTATTAATCCTCTTACTGAAAGGAGTCTTGGGAACCATGTTGGGAGGACTGGTGGGAGCAAGATAAAAAGGCCCTCGGAAGTCCCAAGATTTCAGAATCGACCCTTGACAACCCCATGGAAGGACGAAAACTAGCTTTAGTGCCTTACAAACGATGGATGGAATACCATCGGTGGCAAGAACAACGCACCCCGCATTTAGCTCCCAATCCCCATTTGAGCGAGATGTCCCAGTTACAACACGAATTGCAGTCCTTGATGGATCGCCAAGATTTGTCCGAAACAGAAAAATCGCAAAAGTACGGTCAACTCTTGCAACGACTGCAACTCTTTCACCAGAAAGCTTTAGACGAAACAGCTCTACCAACTCTGAAAGATTTTAAGACCTTGATGAAAAGTCCAGCACCATCACCAGTACCAGTACCAGTACCACCACTACCAGTGACCAAGACAGAAAAAGTAGAAGAAGAAGAAGCAGAAGGGTTTCAAACTCCACCAGAAAAAGTACGCAAGTTAACAACACCACCTACCTCCAAAATTGGATGGATTAAAAAGATGGTGGGACACACCTCCGTGCCGTTACTGCGTGTCATTCCTTTCAAAGTAAATTCTGCCATGGCCATTGACGAGGAAGGTGGAAACACTTATCACGTCCACCGCGAATTTGTTCATCCTCACTATTTGCCTGTCAGCAAGTCGTATTTGGACACGGTCAACATTGCTATAAAAGGAGATTTGGGACAAAATATTCCATTCACCAAAGGAAAAGTCACGGTGAAACTCCATTTTCGAAAACGGTTCTCTCACGACTCGTAAGTCATGTATCCAGTGTACCGAGGGGTTGCTCGACAGCGAGGACACGGTTTAGGAGATATGTTAAAATCGGCCTTTCGTTCGGTGGCTCCGGTGTTGAAACCGATGGTGACACGCGGATTGCACGCCTTGAAAGATGCGACACTGACGCAAGGCAAAGAATTTCTCCAAAATGTCATCATCGACAAACAAAACCCTAAAGAAGCTTTCATGAGGGCAGGCAAAAATGTCTTGCTGCAAACGGGTAAAGACCTTTTGGGCCAACCAGACACACCTATAAATGCCCTGCACGCTACCGAGTCAGGCATTCAGCAAGGACAAGGCAGAAAGAGACGACGAAGAAAACACCCTTTCACCAGACTTCACACTTGTAAAACTAGAAAGGCCAAGAAAAGAAGAACCGTTCGAGACTTAGACGTTTTCGATTATTGAGACACAGCAACAAAAAAAATGATGCACCGAGAGTCATGCGCCTGTTCCAAGTCGGAACTGGATCTGTTGGCCATGTCGCCCACCATGATGACCATGCAAGAATCCCAATGGGTGGAATTTCATCCCGTCTCCTCACTGACTGATTCCGCGCCCATCGAGTTTGAAATCAAGGGATTGCCCGAAGATTACATCGATCTGAATAGCAGTTACTTGTACTTGAAAATCAAAGTTCTAGATAAGGATGATGGTGCAGTAGAAGACACTGAGAATATAGCTCCCGTCAACAATTTCATGCATTCCTTGTTCAGCTCAGTGGACTTGTACTTGAATAACAAACTGGTCAGCAGCAGCATGGATACTTACCCTTACGGTGCCTACCTGGAAAATCTCTTGACGTACGGAATAGATGCCACGAATACTCATCTCAGTGCTTGTGTGCTATGGGAACCTGACGAAGCGGGCAAGTTTGACGAAATAGATAAAGACAATGACGGCTTTGAGGAAAGACGAAGCAAAATCTTAAATAAGAAGAGTTTAGAACTGATGGATCGTTTGCATTTGGACATGTGGTTGCAAGAGAAATATTTGCTGAACGGGGTAAATGTTCGCTTGAGACTGAATCGCAGCAGTACCGCTTTCCATTTGTTGGCTGATACTGCTGCTGGCAATCCTAAAAGCCAAATCGAGGACGTAAAACTCTACGTACGACGCGTGGAAGTGTTACCCAAAGTGGGAAATGACATCAGTCAAACGTTGAGCAGAACGACCGCCAAGTATCCCATACGACGCGTGGAAGTGAAAACGTTCACCATTCCCGCTAGCCATCATTCCATGATCGAAGATCATCTGTTTCAAGGACAGTTACCCAAGCGTTTAATCCTTGGTATGGCCCTGAATTCAGCCTTCAACGGAGCCTTCCATCAAAATCCTTTCAACTTTCAACACTTCAACGTGAAGAAAATCGAAGTCAATCGCGATGGCAAGACCTTGTGTACCCGACCTTTCGAACCTAACTTTTCTCCTAATAAAATGAATTACTTGAGATCGTACTTGTCCTTGTACGAAGCCAACGGACAGTTAGGAACCAACACCAGTGACGGCATTACGTACGAAGATTACGCAGGAGGCTATGCTTTGTGGGCTTTCGATTTCACTCCAGACCAGGGCAGCGACGAGGGACATTTCCACCCTATAAAATCCGGCCAGATTCGTGTGGAACTTCAGTTTGCAGAACCACTGGACAAGACAGTGAACGTCATCCTGTATGCAGAATTCGATAATACCATAGAAATCAACAGTTTGAGAGAAGTCATTCTAGATTATTAGAAGCCATGGAAGACTGTTCTCCCTCTTTACCTAGTGGAGAAGCTTTGAAGATGGAATGTGAGGAGACCGTGGAAGGAGAATCCCAAGATAAAGACGAAAAGGACATCGTGATCAAGTCGAGATGTCCATAACAAGAACAGCAATTGGTCTCCTACTGTGCTACATACCTGGCAGACACAATCACGATATGGATGAAGCATGATTACTATGAATGTCAAAACATCAGTGAAGAAGAAAAATTCAACGAATATCTGGACGAAGCTTGGAGTCTGTTTAAAAAAGACGTGTTACGTTGGTGGTATAAAGACTTGCGTGAACATTTCTGTCCTCCATTAACGACTCGAGACATCCATTACATCAAAGCCCTCTTTGACCAATTCAAAGAGAAAGTCGAGATCGAAATTGATCACTTATTATCAGCAAAAGAACATTTAGTGACTTATTTTGATCGTGATTTTTCTAAAAACGATGAGAAAGTAAATCGTTGATTTTGTGACTAGCATGCTTATTTTGTTGTCTTCAGCTAGGAAACGTAGTGTCCATCCATGACACAATGACTTGCAACAGTGGAAATCACAATTTCATTCACAACTTTGCCAACCCTGTTTAAAGTAGAGTGTAAATTGAAAAAAAATGTTTGTCATTTGAAAAAAAATGTTTGATGTTATATTGTTGGATTGTTGTTAAAAAATGTTAGAGTTGTTGGTTCATGTTAAGTGATTTTGAATAAAAAAATGTTGTGTTTTGAAACAAATGCCTGTTTTTTGTTTGGCTATAAGAATGTTGATTTATGCTCTTTGACTTCTTACTATCCCTCTCATGACACTCATTGAACGTTGCGGCTCGAAAACCGTAGAGGGATGTTTTCCTTCACGTCCGCTCTTTGACTTTAAGAACCGGGGTAGTTTCCAGTCTAACCATCCATTGTCGACTCATCCTCCTACGAAGATGTGCTCCAAACTAGCTAAGCTAAACGAAGCCTATGTGAACTTGCATATGGTCAGACACAGTCTGATACCGAAGCCAGAAGAGATAGAGAATGTGAGAATGTTAAAAGTTACTGAAGACCTGATAGAAGAGCTCTTCAGAGAAGAAGTGAACAGGGAGAAAGAAGAATGGACAGAGAAGTACAGACTTCAGAGACAGCAGCAGCAACAGCAACAACAACAGCAACAGCAGCAGCAGCAGCAACCTGAACCTGACAGAGGCTTTGTCGATTGTCGTATCGACGCCAAAGAGTTCTTCTTCTCTTTCCGAAGAAGCAGACCTATTGCCAGAAAGTCTATCCTCAGAGGACATCGCATTCTTAGAAACTAAAAGATTGCCATAGCAAACAAAAAAAGACAACAAAAAAAAAACAGCCCTTTTCAGGGCTACCCAATACTCTAGAAAAGAAATAACCATCAATTTGCCAATGTGTGTAGGTAGAGTAGTGTGAATATAAACACTAACTCTTTTTTTAATAGTGCGAGTGAATGTGTTTGTGTGTTTGTGTTTGTAACATCTCACGTACGTTGGTGTGGATAGTAGATTAAGATCATTTTTTTGGCTGTTTGAGGTGTGGGGAGAGTAGATTTGGGGGGTTTGATTGGATTGCTTTGCGTATGTGAATAGTATATTGAAGTGATTAATGAAAAAAATGTTTAGAATAGGAATGGGTAGTATAAAAAAGTGAGTGAGTGTTTCTTTTAGGTCCGCGCGTTGTTTGGTCATGATCTAGGTAAGATCAATTTTATGTTTTTAGGGGGATGTTTTCCTTCGTCCACGCTTTCACTATGAATTGAAATTCGCTGGACAGTCTAGCTACCCTTGTTGATTGATCAACAATAAAAATGAGTAGCAGACTTGAAAAACTTTTTGAACTCCAGATGCACATGGAATATGCCAGATGCCTCCTGAACGAGCTGGCTGCGGAGGCCCTTGTGGAAGAAGCCAGGATAGAACAGGAGGAGGAAGAGAGAAAAATGAAAGAAGAGGAGGAAGGAAAGAGAGAGATCAGGTGTCACCCTATGATGAACCCTGTGTGCAAGGTGACACCTAAGGCAAGAACATCTCCCCAACCTGTAGCAACACCACATTTACAACAGGAGGTAAGGATGCCAATTCATCCTCGAATAAGAAATAGAAGAAGAGAAAGGGAAGTATTCACTATTCCAGAGACAGAAGATTGGAATAGTGAAGCCACTCAACCCGCCTCTACGCTTACATCAACAAGGGTGAATTGGCAAGGAGACTGGAGTCGAAGATGTGTGTGCGGTGCCAGACCAGGAAGGTGTCAGCATTAGATAGGTGCATCTGGAGTTAAAAAACAGCCCTTTTCAGGGCTACCCCAATCTCTAGAAAAGATATAACAATCGATTTGCCAATGTGTGTAGGTAGAGTAGTGTGAATATAAACACTGACTCTTTTTTTCTTGTGTGTGTGTGTGTGTGTGTGTGTGTGTGTTTGTTTGTAAGCACTCACGTATGTTTGTGTGGATAGTAGATTTGGGTTTGTTTATTGTTTCTTAGCGTATGTGGAGAGTATAGTTTGGGTTTTGTAACCGCTCACGTACGATTGTGTGGATAGTAGATTATGGATTTTGTTGTAATGATTTGCGTGTGTAAATAGTAGATTTGGGGTTTGTTTATTGTTTCTTAGCGTATGTGGAGAGTATAGTTAGGGTTTTGTAACCGATCACGTACGATTGTGTGGATAGTAAATTTGGGGTTAGTTTATTGCTGATTCACTTATGTGAATAGTATATTATATAAAATGAGAAAGTAGGGGGATGTTTTCCTTCACGTCCGCGCTCTCACTATAAGAACCCAGAGTATTCGTGGTTCAAACCATTCTACAAAGAATAAAAAAAGAAGATGGCTTCGAACCAGCTCGATAAAATAAAAACATTGCAAGACGTCCTGGACAATTTAGGTATGATGGTGCAAATGTTAGTGAGGTTAAACGAGGATCACTATTCTTATAGCCCACATAGAGTGAAGATGGAGATTAACAACTTAAGAAAAGTAAAGGAAATGATAAGTGCTGTGATGAAAGAAATAAAGGAGGAGAAGGAGGATGAAGGGGAAAGGATAAGGATGAGAGTATGGAACGAGAAAATTGAAAAGGAAGAAGAAAATGAGAAAAGGAAGAATGAAGAGGAGGAGAAGCAGAAAGAAGAGAAAAAAAAAGGAAGAAAAGAAAGAAAAGAAGAGAAAGAGTGTAGGAGAGAAAATAAGAAGTTGGTGGAGAAATAGAAGAAATTAGAAGAAGAAGAAACCCAAAGGCCCTTTTCAGGGCCACCCACATTTCTCGAAAAGAGATAGCCTTTCGATTGCCTACCCCTCTTTTTAATTTTTTTTTTATAAAAAATCCCATGTTTAATTCCCCTTGTCCCTAAAGTATTTTTTTTTTCTAACATGTTCAATTCCCCTTTGTCCCTAGACAAACCCAAACTCTATTCCCATGTTCAATTCCCCTTGTCCCTAGACAGACCCAAACTCTATTCCCCATGTTCAATTGCCTTTGTCCCTAGAATCGATATTTTTTTCCATTGTTCGAATGCCTTTGCCGCTAAAATCAATATTTCCTTTTTTTCCTTTCTCCAATGTTAAATTCCATTGTCGCTAATCTTACCCAGGGGGTGTTTTTAATGCCAATTCCCATTGTCGCTAATCTCACCCCTATCACTACTAATGTGATTTCATAAAATGTACGTTGACACCAAAGCAGCACAAATGTCATAAGTCACTTTGCCCATTGCAAATTCACTGGAACTTACGTTGCCTTTGGAAAATCTGCGCCTGACTCATTAGATGACAATATATCACAACTAAAGTTTAAATATTAGGCAGAGTAAACGGGAAGTTAAGGAAATTGCGTTCCATTCGTTTTACAGTTAATTTGTACTTTGTTTATGCATTAAAATCATATGCCCATAATTAAAGCTAAAAAAACGATGTGAGTAAATAATAAAGATAAATATGTACGCGAGAAGGAAACGTAGGGTTAGAATGCATATATGCATGTATTATAACCCTTCCTTTCCTTCTCGCGTACATATTACGTTGTACGTGGGTTGTGGCATTTTATCTCCAAAGTGGGGTTACGGGAAGGTAGTGATCTAACATAAATTTCAAATCAAAATTTATTTGTATAGGTGTCTTTCCTCATATCATAACTACATATATGTTCAAATTCAGTATATATACTGAAATTTTGACCCTATTAATATTTTACTTAGTGGGCAGATATATAAATATTGTGGGCAGATTTGACCTTTAAATACAGAATACGAAATACTATACATAGCGTTCTTCCCACAAGGATGAAATATGTTAGCGTTCTGCCCACATATACAACGCATTTATATAAAGTTCCGACTCCTGACGAAGTGACATTATGATACCTTAGATACGAGGATTGTTTCAGCTTCTAGTAACTTCACAGAAAGTGATACATAACACAAACAATATTATATGATATTCATTTATTATCTGACCTGCATGAACTTAGGGAGTGATATAATTTTCATTTCCTTAACAACCAGATCAAAAATATATTTTGAAATCTAAAATGCAGCCATATTTGGTCAAACTTTCCAGGATTATTTTGAGGAAAATTTTGTTTTTGGTGGCTTCCATTGCAACCGTTCAAGCTCCATAGCAATCAGGTAGAAACACATGTTTACATCTCGAGAAAATGTACCTGTAAAATTTTAAGCAAAGAATTGAAGGAAATATTTGTCATGACATAATCAACAAATTAATGTGCGTCTTTTTTGGTCTCAAGGAAAGCCAAGTGAGAAACATAATTTTGACATCTTCAAAAAAACACATTATTTAATGGTTTCAAGCTTTTAGGAAATGTTTCTTCATCTGATGTATTTTAGTAAATGGTTCATTACAGCCACCATATCAACTATCTATCTTTTACATTTTCTTGTGAGGGGGTGGGCACCAGACAGATGCCCCTCCCCCTTGCCAAAAGAAATAAAAGTATATCTATTTGTGTTTGCATGTCTGCATTGTTTATAAAAAGAATCTCGCATAAAAGTTTATTGGAGAGAATTTTGTTGGGTATTTATGCCCTAGTGTTATCTAAAGGATAATTCCTCTGATCTAGGTTTTGTTCCTAATCATGGCCATCTACCCTTGTTTTTATCAGTGACCGTTGAAAAGGGTCTCCTATGTGCTATGTGTAGTATCTGTGTCTATACTATGTTGTATGTGTGCTATCGATGTGTGTGTAAGGACGGCATGTTCGCTCAAAATATATCCCAAGTTATCCTGTCATAATATTTATATAAGGACTCTTTACATTGTCCAGCTTGATTTTATTTATTTGCCAGTCTTGAATTTGGCTGAGAAACGGTGTGTTGTATAATAGTTAAAATAAACCCTTAGTGTTTTAAGTGCGTGATCATATGTGTCGTTTCTCATTTAATTTTAGTATTGAAATGTAATGTGGGCTCATCGTGAGTAATTAATCGCATTTTCTTGATTAAAATATGCTTCTCTTACCACAAGCTTATGCCCTTTCCGTATTTTAATTATTTTCGCCAAAGATAAATGTTCCAGATGGGTTTATTTAAAAAGAAGAGAAAAGAAGAAAAAAAAAGAGGTAGATGGAAGTGAAAGGGTAATTTTCTATTATTGAGGGGTAGGTTGAGAATATCAGTTAGATTCTTATCCCCGTGTTTATGTATTATCTGTTCATATTCTGCATGTGAGTTTTTTCTGGGAAACTTTCCCAGGCCTGTTCACTTCGCGTAGCGCCTTGTGACATAGCCCCGGGATATCTGTACCCCATACTTTGATAACATACAGGTTCCATGTTCCCTCTTTATAGAAAAAAAGGGGGAGTGGGATTGTTTGTTAATGATTTTAGGTGGTTGGGTAATTTTGAGGCACCTGAAGGGTTTGCTTAACTCTGTATGTTCTTTTTTTTCTCCATGAGGCGAGAGATGAGGTCAAAGATCCAACCCGTGCTTATCGGTACTGCCCCTATGCGGGAGGTAAACCGGATCTCCCCCCCCCCCATCTCCCCCTTCGGACCCTGTTAGAGATTAAAGATAAAACCTACACGAAGATTTCATAGAGTATTAGTTATGTTTATATAGGAAGTTTAGTTTTCCTTATATGTATAACCTGTCCACAGGCCATCATGATTTTTATAATATAATCTATAATTTTCATAAGTAGGTTATTATCAAAGTCTCCATCCAAGAAGAGTATGTTGCTCCTTCGGTACGTATTCCCCCTACTTATTTCCATAATCAGTCTTAACCTCTCATTTTTCCATTTTATCGCACTGTGCGATGACATGGTTTTTTGTACAGTTCGCATTTTTGCATAACGGGAATTACTATTATCATGTGCCTTCTTCTAGCCACTTCTCCCATTAACCAAACATTGTGAAAAAAATGCTTAAAAATCAAACGTTGCATGTTTAATGATTTAATTTTGGACCAGTGCCTCCATGTTCTCTCCCAGTTTATCCTCCAGTTTTCTTGCTCTGATTTGCACCTTATGCTATTCGTTACTTCCTCCCTTATCCAATTATATGTCCCACCCTTTGGTTTTTCCCATAACTTTTTTTTATCTCTATATTTTACCGGTATGTCTTTTATAGTTTTGAATTTTCTAGGTACTTCTAGTTTTTTAGTTAGCAAGTTGTTCTTATATATGTCCGGATTCTTTTAAATTGCAAAACCGAACCAATATATATAATGAGCCTCACAAGGTGTTTTTGGCTCTGAATTTAAAGTCTTAATTCAATTAGTTGTATTAGAACATTTTAGAAGTAATGGGCTAGGCATTGCTAGTCATACCTTTGTATTGGTTCTATACAAAGTTTCTTTTACTTCATGATGCGTTTTAAAACCTCAAATATAATCAATAAACTCCTTGTCAAGTTGGTTTAGCCTTATATTGTCCATATCTACTGATTTTAGTACATAATTAATATTCGAATATAGATAAGTTTTGGCCACTTGGACCCGCTCCATAATATAAAGTGGCGTTAGTACCCAGATGTTGACATTATGTTTGAGTTTTTTAATCATGCTTTTATAGTTTTCTACTCATCATCCTTTCCAAAATATATCCCTATCGCTTTGACTCTATCTTTCACTAGGTGTGCTGGTAGTTCCGGGTGATTCCCTCCCCAGTTTCCTATCTTCAATATGTTTGTTTTGTCATGAATAATTTGGGATCTAGAGGCTTTTCCAAAACATTTCAATTCTTTCTCCAGGTGCTTAAAAGATCATATATCTTTTCTACAGTTTGTACAATCTTCGGCATGTTGGAGCATTTTAATTTCTTGCCTTAAGTTCGGAATTTTTATCCCCTCTATGTTCTGGTTTTTTCTTATCTTATGACTTAGGGTTTCAATTGCTATTACATATAATAACATAGGTAGTGGGCACCCTTGCCTCAGTGATCTCTGTATTTCAGATTCTTTCGTGTAAGCACCATGTACCTGTACTCTCGAAGATATTTTCTTATACAGCATCTCGCTCCAGCTGTGTTCTAATCTATCAAATGCTTTTTCTTGGTCGAAAAGTATCATAGCGACATTTTTGACTTGTTTCATTTATAAAGTCAATTACTGTTCTTATGTTTAATATATTGATCTGAATGACCCTCCCTTTGCCCCCGAAAGTTTGATTTACGTTTATTATTGCGACAATTCTTTTTTTAAACCCTATTAGCTAACATTCTGCTCAGTATCTTGTAATAAATATTGAGGAGGGAGATTTGTATCCAGTCTTTTAGCTAGTCCATATCTCCATTCCCTTTATGTATTAATGTGAGTATTCCCTCCCGCACTGATCTCGTCAGAGTTGCGTTTTTTTTAAATAAATAAAATGCTATTGTATAATAATTCAAGGATCGGCGCTATCTCACCGCTGAACATTTTAAAGAATTCAGTGGAAAGTCCATCTCCGCCTGGCGATTTCTCTTTGCCTAACTGTTTAATAATTATTTTAATTTCATCTGTCGAGATGAAATCGTCACATATGTTCCTATGTTCTGCCGATACCATCTCGCACTTTACGTCCTCTAAATATCGATTTATGGTATTCTCTTCTATTCTTTGAGATGTATATAATTTTGTAAAAGTCGAAAATACACTAGTAGTAAGGTGGGACGGTCTAGGGACTAGGGGAGTTCCATGTTAAAAAGGCAATATCCACTCTGGGGACTACGTAAATTTAACATGGGAAGCAATATCCACTCTGGGGACTATATAAATTTAACATGGGAAAAAAAAGGCATCCACTCTGGGGACAAGGGAATTTAACATGGGAGAAAAGAAATATCCATTCTAGGGACAAAGGCAATTGAAACATGGGAGAAAAAATATCCATTCTATGGACAAAGGCAATTGAACATGGGATTTAAAAAAAAAAAAATAAAAAATAAAAAATAAAAAAGGGGTAGGCAATGGAAAGTCAATCTCTTTTCGAGACCTATGAGTGGCCCTGAAAAGGGCCTTTGGGTTTCTTCTTCTTCTTCTATTTCCTCCACTTCTTCATCCATCCCCTTATCTTGCCTAATAATCCTTTCTTCTTCTTTTTAATATCTGACTCTGGTAACCAGTCAGGATGGCACTACTCTCTAAACTTGGTCTGTTTCTTCATCCAATTGTTGTTAAGTCTCTCAAACTCTTCTTCCTTTTTCTTTTTTATTTCCTCATCTTTTCTTTCTTCCCTCCATCTCTCTTTAATCTTCTCTACTTCTTCCTCCATTACTTTTCTCATCAGATCTTCCCCTTTCTTCATCTTGTCCAACCCCCATTTTACATTCCTCCACTCTGTTCAGTACAATATCTTTTCTAGGAAGCACCGGACTTGGATGACATGATCCAGTGCTTCCTTCAAACTTCCCACTCTGAAGTAAGGTGGGTTAATGAAGCCTCTTGACTTATTGACTTCTTCTTCTATCATCCCTGCTATGATATCTCTTGCTGTCTTTAGGCCTTGATCTTGACTGGTTACCAAGTCTTTCATATATCCATGCCTCCATTCCTCTCTATTCTTCCTACAACATATTCTACATCCATTATCCAAAAATAGATGTCTCTTAATAGATTAAATAAAACTGATGCTTGAGTCATTTTGTCTCAGTTATTTCTTAGAATGGTGCGAACGACGAACTTTGTGGGTTCTTATAGTTAAAGCGCGGACGTGATGGAAAACATCCCCTAAAACAAAATTGATATTACCTAGATTATCACTTGAAACGCGCGGACGTGAAGGAAAACATCCCTACTTTTCTCATTTCATATGATCTACTATCCATATACGTGAAGCATCAATAAACAAACCCCTAATCTACTATTTACACACGCAAAGCATTAAAATGAAACCCAAAATTTACTATCCACACAAACCTACGTCAGCGCTTACAAACACAAACACAAACACTATAAAAAAAAGAGTCAGTGTTTATATTCACACTACTCTACATATACACATTGGCAAATGGATTGTTATTTCTTTTCTAGAGTATTGGGTAGCCCTGAAAAGCGCTGTTTGTTTGTTTTTTTGAACTCCAGTGACACCTGGTTAATGATGGCACCTTCCAGGTCTGGCACCACACACACATCTTCTTTCCCAGTCTCCTTTTACCTTTTTTCTTGGGAGTGCAGAGGCGGGATAAGTGGCTTCAGAATCCCAATTTTCTGTCTCTGGGATTCTGAAATTTCTTCTCTCCTTTTCCTCCTCTTCTTTTTTTCTTCTTTCCTCCTCCTCTTTCATCCTTCCCTCTTCGACAATGGCCTCCGCGGCCAGTTCATTTAACAGGCGCCTGGCCTATTCCAGGTGCATCTGGAGTTCTAGAAGCTTTACAATTCTGGTATTCATTGTCTTGTTAACGAATGAACAGGGTAGCTAGACTGCCCAGCGAGTTTCAATTTATAGTGAAAGCGCGGACGTGATTGGAAACATCCCCTTAAAACAAAATTGATCTTACCTAGATCAGTACCAAACAAACGCGCGGACCTAAAAGAAACACTCACTCACTTTTTTATACTACCCGTTACTAATTTAAAATTTTCATTAATCACTTCAATATACTATTCACATACGCAAAAGCAATTCAATCAAACCCCAAATCTACTCTCCCCACACCTCAAACAGCCAAAAACATGATCTTAATCTACTATCCACACCAACGTACGTGAGCACTTACAAACACACAATCCTATACACAAACACATACACTCACATCACAAAAGAGTCAGTGTTTATATTCACACTACTCTACCTACACACATTGGCAAATCGATTGTTATTTCTTTTCTAGAGTATTGTGTAGCCCTGAAAAGGGCTGTTTCTTGTTTGCTATGGCAATCTTTTAGTTTCTAAGAATGCGACGTCCTCTGAGGATAGACTTTCTGACGATAGGTCTGCTTCTTCGGAAAGAGAAGAAGAACTCTTTGGTGTCGATACGACAATCGACAAAGCCTCTGTCAGGTTCAGGTTGCTGCTGCTGCTGCTGTTGTTGTTGCTGTTGCTGCTGTCTCTGAAGTCTGTACTTCTCTGTCCATTCTTCTTTCTCCCTGTTCACTTCTTCTCTGAAGAGCTCTTCTATCAGGTCTTCAGTGACTTTTAACATTCTCACATTCTCTATCTCTTTTGGCTTCGGTATCAGACTGTGTCTAACCCTATGCAAATTCACGTAGGCTTCGTTTAGCTTAGCTAGTTTGGAGCACATCTTCGTAGGAGGTTGAGTCGACAATGGATGGTTAGACTGGAAACTACCCCGGTTCTTAAAGTCAAAGAGCGGACGTGAAGGAAAACATCCCTCCACGGTTTTCGAGCCGAACTGTTCAATGAGTGTCATGAGAGGGATAGTAAGACATCAAAGAGCATGAATCAACATTCTTATAGCCAAACAAAAGACAAAGGCATTTTTTTTCTCAAAACACAACATTTTTTATTCAAAGTCACTTAACACTAACAAACAACTCTAACATTTTTAATAATAATTCAACAATATAACATCATTTTTTTTCAAATCACAAACATTTTTTTTCAATTCACACTCTACTTTAAACAGGGCTGACAACGTTGTGAATGAAATTGTGATTTCCACTGTTGGAAGTCATTAGGCCATTGATGGACACTACGTTTCCTAGCTTGAGACAAAAGATAAACATAATGGTCACAAAACCATCGATCTACTTTCACATCGTTTCTTGAAGAAGAACGAGGATCAAAATGAGTCACTAAATGTTCTAAGGAATTGCCCAGGCTGCGATGATGCAGAAAATACACACAGTACTGTCCACACACCAAGGAATCTGTGCCTTGTAATTTCACATTATTGAATCGGGTGGTCTGAGCATTTCTTCTCATAAAGTCAATGATATCGTCTTCCAAAGGAGGCAATTCGTACGAATCAAAATATTCCACACATCCTTCTTGAGGAAAGTAGACGGCTACCCAGTGGGTTCCTGGGAGATGACTGTCGTCCGTGTTGATCACATAAGCTTGATGGTCTTGAGGTTTGCGATGAGGGAGTTCATCTTCAGTGGTTCAAAAGATAATAAAGTTCCCAGCTATCCATTGATTTGTGTTGTTTTTTTCTTCACAGGTAATGATAAGTCATCAATTCGATCCTGACTTTTTGCTTGAAAATGTCTGACAAGTAAAAGGCGTTTAGATCCGACTTCTTACTCTGGTCAAAGAGAGATTCGATGCGACGGCGTTCCAGAGACGTTAATAGAGGAGAAGAATGTTTATCCAAGCCTTTATACCACTCGTTCAACACGAATTCTATCTCGTGACACCCCAAGCTTTGTCCAGATATTCGTCCAATTTTTCTTCTTGGCTCAACATCAGACATTTGTCGTGTTGAATTTGACTGGGATGATCGTTGTGACATCCATAGCACTCTTCCTTGATCAATTCTTTCATTACATCTGTCAGGAATGTAGCAAAACAGGAGACTAGATGGGCTTCTTGTTCTGGCCATCTTGACTTCATCATGATAACTTCTTCGTCTTGGGATTCTTCTTCTTCTTCCACGGTCTCCTCACATTCCATTTCCAAAGTTTCTCCACTAGGTAAAGAGGGATAACAGTCTTCCATGGTTTCTGATAGTCTAGAATGACTTCTCTCAAACTGTTGATTTCTATGGTATTATCGAATTCTGCATAGAGGAGGACGTTGACCGTCTCTGGTAGATTTGTAGTAAACTGAATTTCCACACAAATCTGGCCAGATTTTATAGGGTGGAAATGTCCCTCGTTGCTGCCTTGGTCTGGAGTGAAATGGAAAGCCCACAAAGCGTAGCCTCCTGCGTAATCCTCGTACGTAATGCCGTGACTGGTGTTGGTTCCTAACTGACCGGTAGCTTCATACAGGGACAAGTACGACCTAAAGTAATTCTTCGCGGGCCCAAAGTTAGTTTCGAAAGGTCGGGTACACAAGGTTTTGCCATCGCGACTGACTCCAATTTTGGACACATTGTAGGGTTGAAACTCAAAATTGTTTTCGTTGTAGGCTCCGTTGAAGGCTGAATTCTTGACGATACCAACGATGAAACGCTTGGGTAACTGTCCTTGGAACAGATGATCTTCGATCATGGATCTCTGTCCAGTGGGAATCGTGAACGTTTTCACTTCCACTCGTCGGATCGGATACTTGGCGGTCGTTCTGCTCAACGTCTGACTGATGTCGTTTCCCACTTTAGGCAACACTTCCACACGACGCACGTAGAGTCTGGCTTCTTGAATGATAGTTTTGTAAGTGGCATCAGCAGCAGCCATTAAATGGAAAGAGGCTCTGCTACGATTCAGTCTCAGGCGGATATCCACCCCGTTCAACAAATATTTTTCTTGTAACCACATGTCTAGATGCAAGCGATCCATCAGTTCTAAACTACGACTTTGTGCAATTTTCGGTCGTCGTTCTACAAATCCCGTTGTATTTTGAGTATCCCCAGCAAGTGTAAGGCTGTTGAACATAGTCGCTTTGTCAGGTTTCCATACCACACAAGCATCCAGATGAGTGTTCTTGGCTTCTTTTCCGTACGTCAAGAGATTTTCCAGGTAGGCCCGATAAGGGTAAGTATCCATGCTGCTGCTGACCAGTTTGTTATTCAAATACAAGTCCACTTCGCTAAACAAGGAATGCATGAAATTATTGACGGGAGCTACTGTTTCATCAGCGTCTAGGTTAGCGTTGGGTGGTTCGATCACTTTCACTTTCAAGTACAGGTAACTGCTGTTCAGATCGATGTAATCTTCGGGCTCTCCTTTGATTTCAAACTCGATGGGAGCGGAATCCGTCAAAGAGGAGACGGGATGAAATTCCACCCACTGGGATTCTTGCATTGTCATCATGGTGGGGGGCATGGCAAACAGTTCCAGTTCTGACTTGGAACAAGCACAGGACTCTCGGTGCATCATTTTTTTCTGTTTTTTTCAATAATCGAAAACGTCTAAGTCTCGAACGGTTCTTCTTTTCTTTGTCTTTCTAGCTTTAGACGTGTGAAGTCTGGTGAAAGGGTGTTTTCTTCGTAGTCTCTTTCTGCCTTGTCCTTGCTGAATGCCTGACTCGGTAGCGTGCAGGGCATTTATAGGTGTTTCTCGTCGACCCAAAAGGTCTTTACCCGTTTGCAGCAAGACATTTTTGCCTGCCCTCAAGAAAGCTTCTTTGGGGTTTTGTTTGTCGATGATGACATTTTGGAGAAATTCTTTGCCTTGTTCAGTGCCGCATCTTTCAAGGCGTGCAATCCGCGTGTCACCATCGGTTTCAACACCGGAGCCACCGAAGGAAAGCCGATTTTAACATATCTCCTAAACCGTGTCCTCGCTGTCGAGCAACCCCTCGGTACACTGGATACATGACTTACGAGTCGTGAGAGAACCGTTTTCGAAAATGGAGTTTCACCGTGTCTTTCCCTTTGCTGAATGGAATATGTTGTCCCAGATAGCAATGTTTGCCGTGTCCAAATAAGACTTGCTGACGGGCAAATAGTGAGGATGTACAAATTCGCGGTGGACGTGACAAATGTTTCCACCTTCCTCGTCAGCGGTCCTGGCAGAATCCACTTTGAAAGAAATGACACGCAGTAACGGTACGAAGGTGTGTCCCACCACGTTATACTCCACCACATCGGAGTACACAAACATCATATTCAGTCCTTGGTTCAGTTTTACCGGGAAACGAAATAACTTGTTAAAAGACTCGTTGTCGTGAATGATTGGTAATTCGTTTTTCTTGATCATGGCCATTCTCATGTCCATGTCTCCGCCCAACATGTCAAACAATTCAGGGCAAAATAAAATGGACACGAGTTTACCACCGTCAAATTACATCAGGAAGCGACGAGCTGCTTTGTGATACTCCATGGTTACACTTTTTTTGACACTTTCCAAAGCTTTCAGAAACACGACATTAAATCTGGAGGTAATGGTGCTGACCAAATGTTGACCACTAAAATAATAGCCTGGGGGAATGAACAAGTGGTAGGACCACTTTTGAGTTTTGTCATCATAGGTTTTGTGATCATATTTGACATGGGTATTCAAGTACTTTTGCACTGGCTCGTCATGAACTTCCACCATAAAAAAATTAGATTAGGAAGGACATTGAGGTGAATGATTTCCACTAAAGCCACTTCCCAGTGGGCTTCGTGATCTAATGGGATGGACTGAGGTAGTTTGGCCGTGTAACAGCACAAGGTGTTCTTGGGAAACACCTCCATGGAACTGTCACTGGGTAAGGTTAAGTAAAATTGGTTGTTATTGCTCATAATTCCAGAGTTCTGTGGCTGTCCGAGGGGTTACTGGACGTCAGAGGAGTGTCTCCGCCCATAATGGGGTTACTGTTGTTATTGGAGTGGTGACTGGCACTGGCACTGGAGAAAAGGTTCCCGTTGTTCCCGTTCGAGGTGAATTTCAGGGAGGGATTACGAAGCAGGTAACCGATGCAACTGCTCAATAAAATGGTCCACAATTGTTTGTCTATTTGTTGCAAACTCAAATTGGCAATGGCTGCCCCGATGACACAATACACCACGAAGATTTGGCAGAAAAAGTCGATTTGCGTTTTAGGCACACGTTCTCCACACCACACCCACAAGGGTTGTTTTTGTAAATCTTGCAGAGAAGAACTGGGTGAAGGAGTGGTCGACGTAGCTGCGTCTGTGTGAAAGGGCATGATGGTCACTTCTTTTTATAGTCGATGACTTGCGAAGCGTCGATCCGAGAATCAAAACTGGGCGGATATCCTTTCCAACGTACTTTGACTTCTTTGACACGTCGTTTGCCCACTTTACGGGTTCTGCGTTCGAGAATGCTTTCGATGTCGTACACGTCGTCTTCTTTTTTGGTGACACGTTATAACTCGGGCAAATAAAACGTTCCTTTGAGCACTTCTCCGTTCATGTCTTCCAATTTATAGACGGCAGGATGACGACCATGCACTCGTCCAGTGACACGAAACAATTCGGTGGTTCATTTAGGTAAGTAACCTTTGTCGAAAGTGCATTTGGTTTTGCCAATGCGTACCCAATCTCCTACGTCCAACACTCCACTTTTCTTGGGGCAGCCCTCGTCGGGGACACACCAAACAGGCGCTCAAACACCAGCACTTCGTTTTCGGGAGTCACTTCTTGCGGGGCACGTTCAATGCTTCGATGGTAAGATTGGTTGTACGCTTGCACCAGGTGTGGTAAGATGTCGATGTACTTCAGAGTGTGGTGATGCGTACAATATTTCCACATGCGTTCTTTCAAAGTGCGTTGAAAACGTTCCACGATGTTGGCTTTGGTTTCAGGATTCTCAGTGGTAAAAAAAATGAATGTCACGTTTCTTTAATTCTTTTTGGAAAGCTTGGTTCAGAAATTCGGTGCCTTTGTCCGTTTGCGATCGAAGAGGGTGACGACCGCTTTGTTTCAACACCCGTTGCAGGGCTCGTACTAACTCGCTCCTCGATTTGGAAGTCAAGGGCACGACCCAGGCAAATTTGGAAAAGACGTCGATGACACAAAACAAATATTTGTACCCGCGATTGTAGCTGGCCAAATGAGAGACATCGGCTAAATCGGCTTGCCATTGATGATCGATGCCTTCCACTCGGGTGCGACTTCTGGAAAACTTGCGTCGAATGGGTTTGTGTAAAGTGTAGGTAGCTTGTTCTTGTAACCATCGTTGCACTTGAGGTAAACGGAGACTTTTCAGTCGAGTTTTGGCAGCACGATACAATTTTTGAACTCCTGCGTAACCTGCAGGATGGGAGGGATCGTAATAAATGCTGGCTAAGACTTTTTCCATTTGTTGGTTTGTGTGTTAATAAGGTACCCACTCTTGGAAGATGCTGCTCTTTTTCTTTTGGGGTACTTTCTTGGATTGTAATGCTTTGCGTGTGCGGCCGGCAATAGGTGTCGAGGAGGAGGAGGAGGATGTCTGAACAGGGGATATTTTTCTTGTTTCACTTCTGTCTTCACCTTCTTTTTCTCTTCTGATGAAGAAGGGGTGGTCATCATCTTTTTAATCCATCCAATTCTGGAGGTAGGTGGTGTTGTTAACTTGCGTACTTTTTCTGGTGGAGTTTGAAACCCTTCCTCTTCTTCTTCTTTTTCTGTCTTGGTCACTGGTAGTGGTTGTAGTGGTACTGGTGATGGTGCTGGACTTTTCATCAAGGTCTAAAGCTTTCTGGTGAAAGAGTTGCAGTCGTTGCAAGAGTTGACCGCACTTTTGCGATTTTTCTGTTTCGGACAAATCTTGGCGATCCATCAAGGACTGCAATTCGTGTTGTAACTGGGACATTTCGCTCAAATTGGGATTGGGAGGTAAATTTGGGGTGCGTTGTTCTTGCCAACGATTGTATTCCAGCCATCGTTTGTAAGGCACTAAAGCTAGTTTTCGTCCTTCCATGGGATGTCAGGGGTCGATTCTGAGATCTTGGGACTTCAGAGGGCCTTTTTATTTTGCTCCCACCAGTCCTCCCAACATGGTTCCCAAGTCTCCTTTCAACAATGGGCCTAGAAAGAGGGGTAAAATGCCTCCACGTTGGACCAACATCTTCTTTTTTTGACGAAGGGGAATTTTCTTTTGAACCATTTGGCGAAGAACGTGACGATGTTTGCCTAAGCATTGTTTATGGTGTTTGGACAAAGGGATCGTGCCTTTCAAGACGTTCAAACAACATTCGCACACGGTATCGATGACCTCTTTGGAGGCTGATTGAATGGGTTTTTTCGTAGGGGTGGAGAAGATGTTTGACTAAACGAGGAGGCAGTCCTTTCCTTTTCTTTCCTTGGGTTTTAGAAGAGGGATGTTTTCTGGAGGGTGATATCTTTGAGTCTTCAGCACCAAAAACACTGATATCCCTACTTAGTCACAGACCTTTTTATACTGGAACGCGTCGCTACTGATTGTCTTTACGTCGTATCAACTTGAGGACAGGCATGACACGTCGTGCAGGGGTACGCAACGGACTAAATCGAGCCAGTTCTTGCATTGACAAATCCAGTAAACTTTGTAACATGCTCGATCTCTCTTGGACTTTGATTTTGGGAGAAGGTACTTTGTGAGCAGCGGCCACTGCCGCTAAATTGGAGGGTCCTGCCACTGGGGAAGTTCTTGGGGTCATCAACTGAGACGTTCTTGGTGTGATCAACGTCTCCAAGTACTTTTCAGTTCTTGGTGTCATCAACGGAGAAGTTACTGAACCTGAGGCTACCGGAGACGCGGTCACCGTCGCGACAGGTCGTGGTTTGCGAGTGTAAGGTTGCGTCCTGGCCGAAGTGCCACTCTTGCGACTAGTTTTCTTCTGTGGGCTTTTCTTTTTCTGGGGACGTTTTCTCTGTTTCCTTTTCTGGGGGCTTTTCTTTTTGCGGGGTGGTGTCTGGTAAGAGGAGGGTCCCGCCACTGGAGAAGTTCTAGGACACACGTTTCTCCTTGGGAACCTGGTCTTGCCACCGTGGCTCTTTTTCTTTATTCTTCGAACTTCGTTTGACTTCTTTTTTCTTGGGAAGAACTTTTGGGAACATTAGGAACCAATCTTAAGAGAGAGCGAATGATGACCCCTCCTAGAGTACCGCTCCCTCCAGGTTTCAAAATGATTTGTTTTTTGGTTTGAGTGTCGATGCGGGGATCGGCCAGTTCGGTCAAAGCGACTTTGTTTCGATCAAAAAAGCGTTTGGTTTGATGAGGAATCTGAATGATCCCTTGGAGTAATTGACGTGCTGTCACAGTGAACCGTCGTAAGACTTCTTTGAAACTAGATTCTAAGACACGAGCTCGTATTTGTGGATTTTTTTCTCGACTGATGCCATGCAAGGCACGAATCAATTTGACGGGAAGATGTGATTGAAGGGACGTCATGTTAAAACTGTGTGTGGCAGACGAAAAGTGTCTGAGGTTTTTATAGAATTTTTTTTGGAGTGAAATTAAGTCGAGGACGGAGACGTGTACAGGACAGGCCCTCCGTCTTGGCACCAGTGGTGAAACAATTGGGTACTAAATTGCAAATCATCGGGGGTCGTAGGTTTCAAGTCGACGATCGATTAAATAGGCGTGTGGTGTTTGGATGGTATCGTCGTACGCCTGAGTCAGCCAAGGCGTTCCTAACTGTTTGGCTAAGACTTGCACTTGCGATTTATCTCGAGGGCTTTTAAACAAGACCACGTAATGCGCATTTAGACTGATGGTACGATGGGCTTTACTTTGTTGAAACAAATTTTGGGTGATGTAAACGACACAGGCATTACGGTGATGCCCTTTGCGCGTGAACCACAGTTTAATTTCTTCTTCGTCTTCTCCTAACATGTCGTCGAAAAAGACCAAATGGGTTTGACGGGAGTCAAAGACGATGCCATCGTCTTCTTTAGGAATGCCTTCCACAAACACGATGGATTCGCCTTGACTTTCTCGCAACAGACTGTACGCCGATTGCCACTCTTTGTAACACCACACGACACGTTGAGGCGGACGATGGATCAAATGATGTTTATGTTCGATCAATCGTTTGACGAATTCGGTTTTGCCTGAACCGCTAGGTCCAGCAATGAGCATGTTAAAGGGATGGCGAAGATACAAAGCCTCCCAACTGGTACGATCTAAGTGTTTTTCGATGACTTTGACAGTAGAGAAAGAGGGAGCAGAAGTAGCCATAGTGTGAGGAATGTCACTTGTGACACGGAAACTAAGAAGACAAGAGTTTATATACTTTTACAGGACACGTTTATTGAATGTTTTAAACATGAATACGAAAGACAAAAATACATATAATCCAAAGGCTTAAGTACAACAATAAAAGGCACATCGAAATTATCAACGTGGAATAGAAACAAGTGTCCGTACAACATGTTTTGGGTAAAGTTCTGACCAGTTCTATAGGGGGTAAGGTCACACAAGTGTCCTCCCGAAAGGGTCTTTCAGGCATGTCCACGGCAGTCCTGTCCTGGGTGACGGCTTCTTCTGACACCGTCACTAACACAGGTTGAAAAGTGACTTTTTTCCTTGAACAACTCTCGTGCAAAATTGGGCCACTTCTTGGGTCCAAGCCTCAAAATCCCATTCTTTCCAGGCGCAGACATCTGTGCAAAGGGGGTGTAAGTCACAAGCTACACACACATCGTCATACACGTCTTCGGTAGCTAAAAGTTGACGAATCTTTTTTTCCCGTAGAGATCGAGAAGTATCCAGATGAAAACGTAAGGCTTTGAGCAAAAGGAGTCTTTCGTGACCATTTAAGGCCATTGGGATGGTAAGTACTGATCGTAAAGAGTCCACAAGGAATCGGCTGGTAAACGAAATCCTAGAAAACCAGTTACTAAGACACACATCACTTGTCGACCCAAATTGAATGGATACAGTTCTTGTAATAATCGATGGTAATGATCCACGGTTTGAATATGGTCATTGAGTTCCTTCCATGGAATCTGTTCAATTACATGTGATAAAAGTCGTGGCATGGCAGCCTGTTTTTATACTCTCTTTGTTTCGGAAACAATACACGTACTTTCTAGTCAGAGATCTTCGTTCTCCAGTGGGAAATTTAAATCTTGCATACTGTAACCGAAACGTCAGAGTTCGATTAGAAGTATCCTGTTCCGCTAAGTAGATTCCACGTGAAATATGTTGGTAATCCTTTAACTTGTCTTCCTCAATGCGTTGCTCTTGGTGAATCTCGAAATAACCAAAATTATGAACACGTGGATCATTGGGGGCCTGGAAGTATTGAACAAGGTCTGACCACTGAAACAATTTCTGACGAATCAGTCCTCTTATACCATTCAGGTACCACTGGTTAAAGATCTGGTGACGTAACGGATGCAACTGTTCTTTACGTTTCACTTGTATTTTGACTAGCTCTCGGTAAATGCGTTCTGTCAACTCCACAGGCAAAGCACGAATGTTCTCTTGTAAAGTATCCATGAATAAGTCATACTAAATTCTCTTTCTGACACAATAAATGTACTGTTTGCACAGACATAGTTTTAATTCATTGTCGAATCTAAATCGTTTAGTCACTAATTTACACATTACAATTCGTTCAGAAGTTTCCTCTTTCACTAAGTCGACATTGCGTAAAAGATGTTGGTAATTCGTTAACTCTTCCTCTGGAATTCTATCCAGTAAGTTTACAATGTAGTAGATAGAATCATCAATACCAAGCCAATCTTTTTAAAACCAGGGGTCGTTGATCAATTTCTCTCCAATGGAACACTTTCAACTCAATCAGTCCTTGTGTAGCATTCAGGTACCAGTGATTAAACATCTGGTGACGTAACGGATGCAATTGTTCTTTACGTTTCACTTGTATTTTGACCAGCTCTGGGTAAATTCTTTCTCTCAACTCCACAGGTAAAGCACGAATGTTCTCTTGTAAAGTATCCATACACAGGTCATGGTAAGTTACTTCAATGTCTCGGTCCCACTAAGGGTAAGTAATGAAAATTCGGTGACCATCGAGCATGTTCTACGTAGGCCGAATCTTGTGGTTCCCAGTGGTGAAGTGACACACCGCAACTGAAGCACTTGACTTTATCTCCTTCGCTCAAGTAGAACAATCCGGCTCTGGCTAATTCTTCGGGGGTCGGTCCTCCCAGATACTTAGGCCATTTTCCTTTGAACGATTGAAGACGATTTTCAAAGTCGTAGTATTCCGACAAACGCACAGGGAACGAAGATTCGTCTTTCACAGGTTCGTTTCAAGGGTTGGGTGACATGGACAGGAGTTTGCTCAGGGCTGGATGACATCCCTAGTGTGGTAAACGTGAGGGTGAACATCCACCTTTAAAACGAAACCCAGTAAAGTGTCCAAGAGGACGAGCGGCATCTCTTTCGCATCCCTCAGGTTTGGCACGCACAGCATCACTTTCCATGATAGGGGTAGTGAAAACAAAGTTCCCATGATGCTTTACGGCATCGCTAAGGTCACAGCGTACAGCATCGTTCCCATCGCAAGGCTCACAATCGCATTCTACTTCAGAAGCCCCACACTTGAAGTGTGCCTGTCTGAACTTGTTTTGTGTTTCTCTGAAAGTATTCATCTTGTTCGCTTAGTCTTGGTAGTCACAATGAACTATCGATCTTGCCTAGGGTTCCTTTTTATATACAGACCAATATCGACGTGTCCATACAGTAAGGTGAAATGATTGGGAAGTCGGACTCGTTTCTGGTACACGATTTGATAGACTTTTTCCAAGGGTCCACTGACGATGTGGTGAGTGGGTAAACGTACAATCTTGTTGGGTTGATAGGTGGTCACTTTAAAGTGTTTATCTTTTCCAGACTGCAAGGCTTCTTTCAATACCCCAAAGTTCACCACTCGACTGGTACGATAATTCAGAGTCAATCATTTCAAATTACACTTCGTGTGCACTTCTCCTTGTTTTTCCCGGTATTCGTAGCCGTAATTTTTAGGACCGAAACTTAGAATCTTGTCGTCGGGGTGCTCGTCTGTCCAGGCTCCTAAACGGTCTCCTTCGATGTAAGGGTGCTGTTGACTCGGGTGATCGATGTAAATGCAACTGTCCGTGTCAAAGTACAGGACACGTTACCCTAACAGCCCTAAAGCTTCGAACAATTTTAAGCGAGCATGAGCTGTCACGTAAGCCGCAATGATGACATTTCCAAAGGGGTCGTCTTGTACAAAGTCTAGATCTTCTTCGTAATTGACCAAGATCAAATCTTCGCGAACGACGTCCACGTGTTTCATGAATTTGGTTTTGTCGTGAATCATCTGGAAGTAGCGGGAAGGTTCTGTCAAATACTCCGTCTTGGGTAAACACGGGCGTTGTGTCATTTTACCACACAAGCAATTTAACATCACTTTGGCAAACGACCGCCTGCCTTCGTTTTTCTCGATGTGATCTAAAGTGATGCCTTCTTGTGCCCAGTATTTCTCCTTGAATGTATTTTGGTCTTCGGGAGTGTGACACCAGGAAGGATAGCCACTGGCTTCTTGCTTTAGTTTCAAAAAGGCATCCACGTAGTCTGCGAAAATGCCTTTCTGCGTGGAGTCACCCTTGTGGTAATGTTTTGTCTTGGGAAAGTGACAAATTTCGTACACTTCTAACAGTTGATTTCCCATGTCCAGAGCTTTGAACAATTCTACGCTGACCCAGGTTCCCGTCAAGGCCCGTTATATCTGGGTGTGCTGACAGGGTTGATCTTGGTTGCACGTTTCAGCACAAGTACGGCACAAAGGAAACATCAGTTTGCCTTGGCAATGATGAGGTAAGACGGGATGGTACAAGTCCGTGGGAGGCAAAACTTTGCACTTGATCAAGCCTTCGTATTGTCGAATGTTTTTCAGGTCGATGTGTTCGGTGAACAATTGTGGATGCCCTGCAGGAACGCACACGTAGGGATACAGCAAACACACGTCCAAGTATTTGATTTCTTCTCCTTTCGCTTTGTCGGCTTGGTACAGCAAACAGATGGCATTGGTCCGTGCTCCGTACAAACTATCCCTCGGGTTCAGCGGGTCCATGAACTGGTAACTTTCCACGGCACGTTTAAATTCGGGATCGGTTTTCAAACGGTGATCGTATTCATGTTCCCACATTTAAACCACTTGGTATCCTTCCTGTTCTAACTTTAGGCGTCGCTGACAAGTGGCCTGGTGTAAGTCTTCCATGGTTCGTTGTAGAAACTGATTTTTAGTGCCATGGTCAGGGTAAAATGCACCGTGAAATAAGCAACTGTTAAACTCGTACACGATCTTGGGGTTTTCTAAGTCCCAGCCATCGACCGAATGTTTTCCGATGGTCTTTTCAACTCCTCCGTTGCGGGCATGCTGAATCCATTTCTCTTCCTTGTCGCACAAGTAATGTAACTAGCGTGCGGCTTTGACCGAGTATTGACGTTTGACATAGTTGGTCGTTTGAGGACTGATGACAGCCACGGCGTTTTCAGGCATGAATCGTTGCCTGTACACTAAGGAACACGCTTTGGCAATGGTGCAAGCTTAATTCAAAGGATCGACCCCTCCGTGTTCCATGAACAGTTCTCGAAATTTTCCACAGCAACGCCGTAAAATGTCCACGTCGGAACGACAATACTTTAGCATTTCTTCCTGAAAGTCGAAGGGGTCCGAGGCATGAGCCTGGTACCAAGCGTAGAAAGCTTTTCGTTGTTCGGTACGCATGTTGTCGGGGTCGTAACAGTGAGCCTCAGGTAAATGGGGTAGAACGGCATGTTGATTGGCTTCCGTATTGAAAAAGTGTTTAAAGTACCCTTTAGCCATTTCTGTCATTCCAAACGTTTTAGGCATTCGGCTCAAAGATATGGCCAAGTAGCTTATCGAATCTTTAAACTGTACTTGTCCCACTTGCATGAAAATGATTTTGGCTCCGTTCAAAGTCACTTTAGGACGCTCGATGCCATGTTCCGTATAGTATCTCAAAAGAAACTGTCCGTCGTATCCGGAGAAATTGTGAGCCATCACCGTGGCATGACGATGACAATCTCCGTAACGTTCGATGTCCTCTTGGCTCCTTGTCTTGTCGATGGGGTCTAAGACCCATTGGGCGAAATCGGCTAGCGTGTTCGGTCCCCGAAAGATTTTTTCACGCCCTCCGGGAATCTTACTGCAGTGAGGGCAATGACAGAAGATAGGTTCTTGAATGCACTTCTCGCACGCTCGATGAGCCACGCAGAAATTAGGAATGTGAATGCCAGTCTCTTGCATGCATTCGAAATTGAAAAAGATGAAATTGTCTTTCTTCTTGTGACCGTCCTCATTCTCTGGTTGGGGTTGGTATTTTTGCACGTAGCATTCGTGTTCCAACTCCACGATGTGATGACAAATGTGACATTTTTTCTTTCCTCGACATACGTGTGCCTTGACAGTATTGGCACATATGCCTTGGCCACAGGTAGGGCAAAATCTCAGGAGTTGACAAGCACATTTCTGCTGTGAACCTTGCGTCTTCAGATGTTGTTGGTAAGAGGCAGGGCTGACAAACGTGCGCAGACAAGCAGGACAATGCATTGGTTCTTGCCCTTCGCTCAGACAGGGTTAAGAGGCTAAACATCCTCTGCATTTCGATCCACAATGTTTGTGTTGCTCTCGATTATTATAACCATGGTCACATTTCTCACAGTAATATTTGTATCCCAGGAATCCGGTGATACTGGTAATGGTATCGAAATGGTCATCGTGATGATAAAGGTGAATGTATTTTCCGTCCTTAAAGTCTTGGCCTCGAAACAAGAGAGGTCCGCGCACTTCTTGAGGGTGCACTTTCAAGGTGTATCGTGTTGCTAGGGCATCTTGCAAGTTTTGCATCTCAGGAATGCCACATGGTTAGTCTTTGGACAGGCCTGTTTGTTGTAACAGAAGTTCTGCTTCGTTTCGTTGTTTGGCTCGGTTCGATTTTCGAATGTTCTCCCAGTCTCTTTTCCATTCTACCGTGTCGTTCTTGTTGGCATAAGTTCGTCCCACCACGATAGCCCTGACTAAACACATATGGTCTTGAGAGTTATTAATTCGGACGAGTCTACGCTTAATGCTGCGAAGGTCGTCCACCAATAAGACCTTTCCTTTTCCAATCCCTTGGGAAGGAGAGACGTGGGTCATGAACAGTGTGGCTTTTCCATCGGTGATGTTAAACTGGTCATTGGATTGTTGTACGTGTTGAATCTTGTCCATGACTTTGGAAGCGGTCAATTCTGCAGGGCTGCTAAACTCGATCCAACAGGGGATTTCAAACCGTCGTGTTGTATGGAAAGTCTCAAGCGATCGTCTTCTTTGGGTTGATATTGTCGCTTGAGTGTGGTAAGCAAAGAATCCCACACCCCGGTGATGAACCCTTCTGGTTTCTCTAAGGGTACGTCGGACTTGAAATCTTTAAACTTCACCGTGTATTTGTAAGCGCTTTTCTGTCTCTCGAATGGAATAGTATTTTTCCGGGTTAATTAAGGGTGGTGAACTTTGTTTAGAGGGTTCGGATTCTGGTTCACTCATGTCCTCTTCAAAATCACTGGCATGAATTTGTGCCAAGACTTCAGCTCTGGTACGAGGCGATAGATCACGTTTCTGCCTCTTACTTTCTTCTTCTTTCTTCTCAAATGAATTGGATCGTTGCATCTTGATAGCAAAAAGTCAAATGACTAAAATTTAAACACCATGGACTAATTGTTAGTCATGGCAGACCAGCGTATATAAAGGGTATGTGTCTTATCCTTTCACTATTCATTTCACTCTCAAACCGAGGACAACGATGGAAGAGACTACCCAGATCGAACGTTTCATCAGAGCGTTGCGCGGGGTCATTAGACAATTTTCTTCAGACCAGCCGACGGACTACTCTCCTTCCTTTCGAGATAAAATTCAAGATACTTGCTATATCTGTCAGAAGAAAGGGCATTGGTCTTCAGAGTGTCCAGACCGTCAAAAAAGAAAAAAAGGGGTTAGAAAAGACAAAAGTCAAGATACCTGTTATTAATGTCAAGAAAAAGGACATTGGTCTCCAGATTGCCCTAAGAAACAAGAGGAGCAAGAAGAGAGGGATTCTGGTGAGGAAGAAGAAGAGGAAGAAAGTAGACAGGTGAAGAAAAAGAAACAGGAGAAGAAAAGAAGGGAAGAAAGTGAGGAGGAAGAGGAGGAAAAGACTGTGACGGTGAAGAAATTGAAAAAACAGAGAGAGTAAACAAAGAAACAGAAGAAGTCTATGAACTTTTTAAAGTGCTCTGATGTGAATTGTGAATTGGATTGTAAATATTGATAAAAGAATAAATTAATTATGTAAGGTAAGTGTCTTTGGGTTTTGATTTTAAAATAAGAACGTACACAAGCTCTTATAAATACGTAAAATGGGTTGGTTTTTTTGTTGTTTTTTTATAGTTTGAATGGATGTTGGCAATTGAAAGTCTATATCTTTTCGAGAGACGTGGGTGGCCCTGAAAAGGGCCTTTTTTGGTGTAGGGGTAAGTTTAAGCAATCAACTTTAACTGTCTTAAGCCTTTGCCACGGCCAAGGCCTACTTCTGGACTGCGTACTGTTGATGATGATGATGATTTGGTTGAAATCACTAAGGGTGGCACGGTAGGCTTAGTCACAGGGTTGGCGTGTTTAGCTCGGGAAGGTCGTATTCTCTTCGGTCGTAATAAAGAAGTCTGATACATTTGTTTCAGACTTCTTAACTCTGCTAAAATGTCTAACAGTACCGTGACCGTTTGATTTTCACATCCTTGTTTCTTTGCTGCTGCTTCTTCTTCTTGTTTCTTTTTATACCTCTTCTTCATGCTGTTGTTGCTGTAGGAGAAAAGCTTGTTCCGCTTCCTTTTGCTGTTGTATATATTTCTCCAACTCTTCTTTCTGTCTCTGTCTAAAATTCTCCACGTGCGGTAATGAAGGAGACGAATGTTCCGGAACAAATTCTTGCGAGGTAAGAAAATCCACAAAATCCCAATTCACCTCTTCTGAAAGTAAGTCCGGGTTCCCTTGGGCGGTCTCCACTGCTGGTGCACCCCAATTGATCGTTTTCTGAGTTTCCGTCACGTTGAAAAACTGTCGCATAGATTGACTACACACAGGAGCTAGCGAATCTATATAGACCACGTGATGTCACAGACTGCTCTCTTCCGATTGGACGGCCCATGACTGAATTTTGTAACGAGTGTTTGGATTGGTCAATGAACATAATCCGTTTCAATCCTTTCTCTACCTATAAATAAGCGCAGTTCACTGCATCGATTCGCCTGTTCTCGGCGCCTCAACATGTGGACCGAGGTTCAATCTTCTACGCTTGTGTCTTCGATGATGTTCAGGACGGACATACCGATGTATGTTGGCATTGTTAGTAATACCTTATTAAAAAAAGGTCGCCTGCCTTTAACACGTAATGCATTTGTTACTTAACAGCTGATACAAATAAACTTTGATGTAACTCTGTCTTCTCTCACACTATGGACTTTTCTCACAGGGAGCAATGGTAGTTGATATGAAAGGACTGTAAGTGTCGACGTGTTGTCAATGTACACTGACAGTCTAAATGAACATGATGGTCTAAATACGCATGACAGTCTAAATGAGCAATTGTCCTTTAATTGATACTTTTAAAATAGCAGTTATACGAGTAAGCCTTTTGACTGGAAAAGTCAAGAAAATGCATGATATTACTATAGGATCAGATGGAAAACTAGATGTAAG
The DNA here is from genome assembly GCA_028554795.2 of Sinohyriopsis cumingii. NCBI lineage: Eukaryota > Metazoa > Mollusca > Bivalvia > Unionida > Unionidae > Sinohyriopsis > Sinohyriopsis cumingii. Next base: position 7,280,564 of record JAPYKE020000031.1, read on the forward strand.
TTATTAACTTTACCTGTCACCGTAGCGTAAAGTACTACTCGCATTTCTGCTGAGACAGCACATCAGTTTTTCCCGTCATCATTCAAACAATAGATGGATGGATGGATGGATGGATGGATGGATGGATGGAAAGAGAGACATACATTTCGAGGAATAAACAAATACATAAATAAATAAATAAATATACACATGTTATAAATTTCTGACTTCCGCAACCAATAGTCTTACTTAATGTGGACAAATATATTTTATTTTTGTTTGGAGTGAGCAGAATATGTTCGATCCACCTAGCTTTAATATATTGTTTTTATAAAATGTGCTATAAATTGTTGTTGTTGTTGTTCTAGGTTTTTCAGCACAAGATAGGCTATACATGGCGGCCAGTATAACTGGTGGAGGAAGAACCCTGGAAAACCCAGGGAAGAACCACCGACCCACGAAAAAGCTACTGGCAGGCTTTCCCACTTACCCACGATAGTCAAACCTTGGACTCGAACCCACGCAGACAGAGGTGAGATGGCAGTGATCAGTAACGGTGAGCGCTTTAGACCACTCGGCCACTCGGGCCCCCCTGTGGTATAAATACAACCAAGATTTGGTCAATGGACAGCCTTTTGAGATTCTACATTATAGTCTGTATTAATGTCTATTTGCTTGCGTGCTACCGTGATCTCTATGTTAAAATAGTGAAGGAACGAGTTATGTTTGTTCAATAGTTTTTGCCATCAAGTAAAACGTATATAGCATAGGTGTTTGCATCGAGTGAAAAACATATATATCTAGTATTGACAACGCAGTCTGTTCACATGCAGCGTAGACAGCGTACACACGGACAATTGCACAAACAAATATGTTTGTAGAGGATATTCTACATATATTTCTCCCTCTCCATTTCGTTCCTTCTCTCTTTCTCTTTAATCCAGCAGTTGAACTACGAGTCATAAGTGTGTCATAAATAGTTGGTGCAATATTATCGAAAATGTAACAAAAGTTGAATTTTGTAGACACGGTGTTGTAAGTTCCCCTACTCGGCTTAATATTCTTTGTCCGCGCCCAACTGAAATGATAATGCATTATTAATGCAAATTGCACTGACCAGACATATATTCTAAATTTATGTTATTATTTACTAACAGATACAGACTATGCATCGTAAATATAGACTTGAGTCATGGTTAGAAATGGTAGAGGTGTTTACTCACAGGATGAAAGAAATCTATTGTGAACTCAGAACGAGCCAATTTACCTTAAAGTTGTCGAATTAAAATATATTCGAACTAAGTGATCGCAGACTTTTCCTAATGCAAGTTCATCGTAAAAATCCCAAACAAATAAAAGAAACCAACAAAAAAACTAACAAAACAAACAAATGGTGGAAATCAGACCTGGCATTTAGTCACAATGTTATTTCTGTTCAAATCATTAATTTGTCAGTTTTGTACATCAATTCGAAATATTAAAATCTTTTATGTAAAGACGTCATGCTCTTAAGGCTGTCAGGAACGATTGTTCTGTGATGATTCCACCGTGCCTGTACCTCCAAAATAATCACTGTCGTAATTCGGTTAAAAATGTCTTAACATCAAGGTAAATATCTTCATTGTACATCAATAGTAACCGGACAAAACTTACAATTTGAAGCGTTAAGTGTACATCAATAGTAACCGGACAAAACACAGATTGAAGTATAGGAGATAAAAGTGCAAACTAGTTGCAAGAGTAGCACGCAAACCGGTTGATACTTTACTGCAAAATTATATGGCTTCTGCTTGTTAGTTTGTATTATTATTTTTGTTCAAAGTATTTTGTTTGTGTGTGCGTGTGGAAACTTTGCTCTGTCATTTTCCTTTACAAAAATAGGGAAATAATTTACTAATGACGTAAAAACGTTTTTTCACTCTTTGCTTCACTACTCGTGCCAATATGCTGTTTCCACATAAATTGTAAAATGTAGATGTACTCAAAACTATAGATATTCTTTGATTATATCCACAGTTGACATTTAGCTAGAAAGCAATATATAATGTATATTGATACACTATACCATGTTAACTCTATCATACGATAACAATTAGGCAAACTAGAAGGGCACAAAGCAACACTACCTGTAAAAAAAAAATACTATATATGTGTTGCACATGTTAAATATTAGTCTTAAATATTTTATTTTATAGTTTTAATTTAACAGGTTCCTAAAAGTAAACACTTTTTTGATATTTTAACATATATTTTAACTTCTACGCACGATAATTGTATTAGGCTCATTTCCAACGTATCCTCCCACTTTCATCTTTCAGTTTAGACCACAGTTTCCTTTACACCAGGATCTGTTCATTTTAGCAACCAATTCCTGCAACCCAGATTCAGTACTTCAATCACTGATGTTGACTTCAAATGCAATGATTTTGTACATATTATCCAGCTTGAAAAGGACATTATGTCAGTAAAAATACTCTAATGTCATTTTTTTCATGTGTCTAAAAAAATGTGTTTTGAACTAACATCAACCATTCGACTTGACGTCAACTATTTGACTTGACGTAAACTATATGAAGCTGACTGATGCTGAATGAATAACTGAGGCCGTCAAAAAATTGTCTGAAAGATCGGATCAATTCGTCCGCCATGTTTGAAACCACCGGACTTACCTAATGTAACAATTTCAAGATTGTTTACCTGACAAACATCTGTGTAGCCCAGCTGACCAGAATGGCGCGATGTTGATTAAGTGCTTTTGTCCGATATTCAGTGATGTGTGAGATACAACAATCTGCAATAACTAATGTATATACACTATGTTTAATTAGTAATGGTGTCTCAAGCAACTGTTTTAGCATTTTACTGTTGTGTTGTTCTTTGGAAATAAACATGCTTGGATAAATGAGATGTGTTTTCACGAAGATTAAAATGCATCAACAAATGTTTGGCTTGAATGAATTAAGTGTTTGAATAATTTACACTTTTTCTCTTTTCTTTCAATCCTCACTCATCTCATACAGGGGTATATTACGTCAGATATTATAACATTTCTCATGGAATCTTATAAATCCTTTTATTGATTAAATACATGTACATGTTGCTGGTCGAGTAGCAGGTGATCGGGCTTTGCCGAAAGAGATTGGTGGGCGCTTACTGATTGATTGGCCAAAACTGGAGTACTGACGGCTCGATTGGCCAGTGTGACTGGCAGCCGAGTGTGCTGGAGACGGAGTGTGTAATTCCAGAAATGTAATCTTTTAACCGTGGGGTAATTGTTCGGGTTTGTATGTTTTTGGGACTCTACCGATAATTAGGATATATGTCGCTTTTGTTTGCATAATTTCAATATTTGAGTGAATATGTTATACTATGAGTAAAATACTACATTCGTTTACTTGCTGTTGTGCAATCACTGTGAATGATTCACCCATTGTCATTGTACTGTGCAAGGTCATTTATATGTATTTTTATTATTAAGTCCGTGCGTTTTATGTTAATTGATCCAATATTTGGATCATATACACGCACATATTAATCATAATTAATTGCTCATTCAAGTCGTTCGTTATTGAACATTGTATTTGTATCACCATCAAACGTGTTCTGTTGTAAATCCGAAAATCCAGCAACTTATCTTGTGGCAACATTAAAACTAACTAAAACCACAAGACAAAAACAATAACAAAAACAAATACAAATATAGGTATTGTTTTGTGGGGTGGAGGTTGAGGGAGGCGATAAATCTGCAAATTGGAGTCAACCCGATATACAAGCGTGATTTAAATTTTAATTTTGACACAGATTATATGAGGTTGATTGTATTGAAACATAAGTCTTTTAAACGTGTTTTAATACTATGATATGTTATCTGTCAGAGTCGTTGTAACTTACCCCAATCCCTGTATGATGTGTCAAATGTCAGAGTCGTAATTTACACTAATCCCTGTATGATGTGTTAACTGTCAGTCATTGTAGTTTACCCTAATCCCTGTATATGTTAACTCTCCGTGTCGTTGTAATTTTCCCTAATCTTTGTATGATGTGTTAACTGTCAGAGTCCTTGTAATCTACCCTAATACCTTTATGATATGTTAACTGTCCGTGTCGTTGTTATTTACCCTAATCCCTGTATGATGTGTTAACTGTTCGTGTAGTTGTAATTTACCATAATCCGTATATGATGTGTTGACTGTCAGAGTCGTTGTAATTTACTTTAATCTCTGTATGATTTATTAACTTTCAGAGTCGTTGTAACTTGTCCTCATCCCTTTATGATATGTTAACTGTCCGTGTCGTAATTTACCCTAATCCCTGTATGATGTGTTAATTGTCAGAGTCGTTGTAATTTACCCTAATCCCTGTATAATTTGGTAACTGTCAAAGTCGTTGTAATTTACCCTAATCCCTCTTTGACGTGTTAACTGTCAGAGTCGTTGTAATTTACCCAAATCCCTGGATTATGCATTAACTGTCCGAGTCGTTGTAATTTACCCAAGATACCTGTATGAAGTGCTAACTGTCAGAGTCATTGTAATTTATCCTAATCCGTGTATGATGTGTTAGCTGTCAGAGTCGTTGTAATTTACCCTGATCCCTGAATGATGTGCACCAGAATCATGAAAAGTTTATTATAAATGGTGTATAATAAGAAATTGCATAGCTCTACCGGGTTGGTTCCGTGCATTACCCAAATAGATGAAATATTCTAAACGAAAATAAAACATTTTCACTTCGCATTTAAACATTAAAATAATAGTTTTACGTTTATAATGCATTAACCTTTGTAACAAGGCCTGTTATCCATAATGTCCTGTTTGCAGCTCTGATGTCTTATTAGGAATAAAATTGTACTCCCTGTATGTGACTAACATTACTATATGTACCTTCCATAAACTTTGCGGAACTCGTTTCTTGGTTTGACGACTTTTTCTATACGTACTGAACCTAACCTGCTAACATTATTCAACATGGTTAACAGGTTATGTTAAACATGAACATGAAATATCAAATATTGCCAAAAAATTAAAATTAATAAGAAACACATTCTATGCTATTTGTGAAAACATAAACGTTGCCAAATTAATTAAACTATTAACGATGTTACTAATAATACATTACAGATGTTATCATTTAATACAGTCTCACTGCCTCCGTGCCTACCTATATATTATGTACACTGACATATATAAATTCATGTCCGGCCGGAGAGTTAAATTTAGCTACGCGATGCTTCAAGTCTCTCTCTCTCTCTCTCCCAAATTTCTAAAGCATTTCATATTGACCTGGAAGAAGTATAATAAATGAAAAGTTCTTTTGTTCAAATCCATTTCTGTCAAAACATTTACTGTTTCTATTGGCTCATACAGACAGGAGAAACACATTGGTTTTTAAAATAAATTTACAACTTTGGATATATTTGCTTCTTAGAGAAAGTAAATAGATTAAGAACGTCATGTTGTTGCGTTTTCGACCACTACAAGTGTTTGACAGAGGTTGTTCTGCTTTATTTTGTTTGGGAGTTGGGTGTTAAGGTTAAAATTGAAAATATGATAGTAGTTCAGGAAACCTAATTAGGCTTTGCCACTGTTACCGTCCAATAATTTTACAATATTTTCGTCTTTTAGCTTCTACTTTATCACCCTCAGGCCACTCATCCTCCTATCCTTTATCGTATTTTTAGAAAACCCTTGGCTATCGCTCATCTTATGTAAGAAAACAAAAATGCAGATCTGTAACGACCATTATACACAATATATCTTTCACAACAATATGCCATCCACCCTTCTACTAATCAATTAGTGTTCAAAGATACAACGGGACACCAACCGTAAGTCTTATCGAAATATTAAATAAACAACTCCCAGAATGGACAGAGATACTCATTAGAATTCTTACTCCACTGACTGTTACTTATTCGTTTCGATTTTGTACACACAGAAATAGCAGCAGAGGGGGCGAATCGGACATTTTGTCCAATCGTTATTTTGCTTAATTATTACTTTCTGCACTCAACGATCTAGTGTCGTCAGCGCCTGGTAAAAAAAAAACGACGTCGTCGTTGGGGGATCGTCCAAACGTCATTTGGTTTAATTAACACCTTCTGCGCGCCGATCCCCAGTGTCGTCAGCGTCCGGTAAGCACATCGACGACCGCGTCGATGTCATCGCCCCCTCTGCTGCTAAGTGGTTATTTACAATGAAAATTATTTACAACTAACCGAATATTTGGTCAAGTCCGATACGATATCGTGTCCGAGGATCATGTAAATTTATCGTTATGAATCCATGTGGGGTCGACTGAGCATGACTAAAAAAGTTTCGAAAAACATTAAAGTCCATGTCACCGCCGCACCATGTCTGCCAAATATTTCGTAGCGTGTGTGTATCAACGCCGTTGAATACAGCAAGAATATTGCAGTTATCTCTGATTACTTTTGGAATCTGAGTGTATCGTTGAGTGACATATATCACGTCAGTGTTTTTATGCCTGCCTCTGGAAAATATCCTAGCTGGGTTCTTTTGATTGTCTAACATAACATCATCGTACACGACTAGATTGTTAACGTCGCCATCAATATCATCAATACCCGGTGCATCATTGATATCCGTAATAAACTCAATAACATTCTTTTTAGCGATCGCTGATGCATTCTCGTTGAAATCTTTCAACACCTCGTAGCATCGTTGATCATCTACGCTAGGAGCAACCAAATACAACTTATCCCACTTCATCCATCTCATTATTAAATTGAGTAACAATTGCGTCTTGCCGGATCCAGATGGTCCGATGATAATCATCCGGATCGAGTTTGGTAACGCTGCAACATGCTTAACTGGTTCTCTTGTTTTAGTCGCCGAAAAATCAATTATATTCATATCTCTATACATAAATTATGGATCTATATTGTGTGAAGTGTAGAATGCGTACTGGCACAAATGATATGACAACCGTTACGACAAGAAATAACAGATCGGCGCTTACTGGTAAGTGTGTACAATGCGGTACAAAGAAATTTAGATTTATTTCTATTAGACCCGGAGATGTTTTAAAAAAAAGCGAGGAGGTGACATCGCAGCCAAATTGGCAAAACTCCCCGGAACACCGTGGGCAAAGTATCCAGGAGAAAAACACCTCCCAGGATATAACTACTGTGGCCCCGGAACACGATTAGATATTAGACTCGATGATCAAAATCAGCCCAAACCCGGTGAGTATTCAATAAACGCTATCGATAAGGCGTGTCATGCTCATGATGTTGCTTACAAAAGTAGCGATCTGCAACAGCGTCATATCGCGGATGTAAAATTAATTCACGCGCTAAATGCTATTCCTGATAAATCCGTCAAAGAAAAATTGGCCTCATGGTTGGTAAAATCGGCTATGAAAGGTAAATTAATGATTGGCGCTGGTAATTAATAACAATCATCCAAGAAAAACGATGGATTCCATCTATTATTCTCCGAGAGGATACTGGAAGGGGAAGGCCGCAATTGGTAAGCTTGCAAGCGCTGCAAAGGTAACAAAGACCACTGCGGCTAATTGGTTATCCAAACAGGCTATATGGCAAATCTATCTACCACCGCCTAAACAAATCAACTTCTCGCGCTTTGATGTCAGCGTACCTAATGAAGTTCATCAGGCTGATATACTATTTCTGCCGCATGACAACGGTTACAAATACGCGCTAACCGTAGTTGATGTTGCGAGTCGATACAAACAAGCGGAACCGTTGAAAACAAAGTCAGCAACTGAAGTAGCCGATGCGTTTGAGCGGATTTATCGAAGAGGTCCTCTGCGCTGGCCAAATCTATTACAAGTTGATCCTGGTAGTGAATTTCGCGGCGCTGTTTTATCAACGCTGAAACATCATAGCGTCGCGATACGACGAGGTCATACTGCGCTACATCGTGATCAGGCAATTGTTGAACGATTCAATCGGACTCTCGCTGAACGGTTATTTGGATATCAATACGCGAAGGAATTCATCCAAGAAAAACGATCTCGTGAATGGGTTAAAAGGTTGCCAGGTGTAATTTCAGCGTTAAATAACGAGATTACCCGAGTAATCAACATGAAGCCCAGCGACGCGATTAAATACGAGTATATACCCGGAAAATTAAAAATAAATAGCGTTTCTAAGCCGATTCTTGGCGATGTCACTGTTAGATATCTATATGAACCAGGAGAGCTTGAAGGCGGTAAAAAAAGGGCTACCGATCCTATTTGGAGTGTTACCACACATAACATATCAACGATAACACGATCAACTGGTAGACCACCGATCTATAGACTGGATTCAACTGCTCCTCAGCGCGGATTTACACGCGAGCAACTACAAGTGATACCTAACGATACTCAATTACCCCCGCGTGGTCTTAACTAGCGCCGTTGCGTCTATTACACTCAAGACAGGTCAACCTCACATTGTTTTTGACATGACCGAGACTGTTATCGATCCTATCCACGGTAAATTGGCGAGTGTCTTTATCCGAATAACGCCAACTCATTATACAATTGCAACTCGCGCAGTGATTATTCTGTTGTTGTCGTAGCGAGATTATTAATTCGGCATCAATATCAAAACGCCGCTGTTTTTTTTTATCCTGTTGGCGGTAACCCGAGAGTTTTCTATCAATGACGCTTGCATCGATGGTGACTTTGTCGCCGGCTTCGTCGGTGGCTTCGTCAATAACAATTCTTCGAAGCTGATTTATCCTTCGTACTCTGGACACTGCAAGATAGACTAGATTCGACCATTCGATGCGATTATCAACTATCCAAACAATTGTGTCCGTGATGGTTAGTCCCTGCGAGGAATGTATTGTTGTTGCGTATCCTAGCGTCCACGGGGATTTATCAGCACGTAGCGCGTCCTCGACGACGCTGATATCAACGAGCACGATATCATTCAGCACGAGAATTTGTTTTTCTGTCCGGCCTGGAATTTCAACTTCAATGTTCTGCCGCCGTGTGTCCGCGGGTCTATAACATAACGGCACTGGACGCGTTGGAAACTTTTCCTTATGCAACGTAAACAACTTCCGCTGAAGTGTGTCTCTGACTATCTTTCTACTCGCTACAATCAAATCGTTTGGTCTCCATGTTTCCCAGAATTCATTTAACGGCGTTTCCGGAATCACCTCGCGAATTATTTCACATTGAATTCTATCCGGCTGTAATCTGATTAATTTCTTAACCTCGCGCAGTTGTTCATCAAGTGCTCGGTAATCAGTATCGGTTTCTTCATAATAGTCCACAAAACCCCTTAACCAATCATGTGGACCCTCGCCGACAAATGGTGGTGGTTGGCCATGGTCCCCACACATGATTACCGCTGTATTCGCGCGCAGCAACCACTCAAGAAACATTTGTAAAGTATCTAACGAAACAGTACATATCTCATCCCAGATGATAATGTCGGGAATAAATTTTTCACCCATTCGATCAGGAGTCCACTCACCGCCGCTGTATCGAAAAAAGCTGTGATAAGTAACGGCGTCAACATTTCGTTGTTTTATTTCTCGCGCTAGTCTATGGGTCGGTGTAAGCACGATTATACTTGCCCGCGTTCGAAATAATTCAATTGCCCGAGTCGTCTTTCCTGACCCGCCACAGCCGCTTAAATAAACCGTCTTGTGTCTACAAATTGGATCAGAACACGGTGGTGCATTAGACCATTCTGATAATTTATCACCGCGTAAGTAGTCGTTCTCAACGGTGACATCTGCTGACGGGGAATAATCGCGTCGTATTTCATTTTTAATTCTCCATGTACCCCAACTCTCGTCCGGACTAGTAAACTCGGCTACGTTTCCCTTATACGCTACGTCAATATAAAATGAATCAACGGCTACTCTAACCGCGGTGTCAGGAAATCTATTTATCATCGAGAATAAATTAATAGCGGCATAACCCAGCATAGACGCCCTCAAATGCGGGTATGCCGGGCTGTCTCCATCGCTGTAGGTAACAACTGTACCCAACCTTGTTCCATTGGACAAGAAAGCTGTTTTGCAGTTCACGTATCTATTTTTCGCCACTGCGTCCTTGATTACGAAATCATATTCTGCGTCATCTATAATCAGCCGTGAGCAATATCGTTTGTAGTCGTGGTTTTTTCCACCTTGTGTAAACTTACCAATTATTCTTCTACCGAGATCTTTTGCCTCGCGGTTTCGTTGGTTAAATATCCTCCTGGACCATTCGATGATATATTCCTCGTCGGCATCAATGTTTTTTCTGGACTCGTCAATTATGCTATCTAGACGCTCCGGTTCTGGTAACCAGACTTCAGTCTGTGTCCGGTATGATATAATCGCGTCACTGACAATCAACGAAACTAGCATGCTACAATCAATCATATACCGTAGCAGCGCTATTGGCAGCCATCTCTTTTCAGCCATGTGTCTACCGATCCAAATATAGCAACAGCGATGGAGTCCTGCCGCGAATTCAAATGATACTATGCGAGCGAATCCGGTTAAATCAAAATCAGGCAGTGGTCCATTAATAGCAACACGAGTCATTTCATGACTGGGGTGTCCAAATCGTCTAAAGTACTCAGCGGCGGATCCATACCCGAGAAAACTCGCTGGATAACAGGCAACCATATCAACCGAGATCATAGCGTCGCGGTTGTATTCAGTGTTCCATAGTCCACCGTGATAGTATTCCAAACAACTGGATTGTACATCCGGTAGAAATTCCCTGCGCGTTGGTCTCCACGCATTTTTCCTTGCTGCAACATGAGCTACAACCGATGGAATCGTAAAACAATTTGTTAGCAGTTGTTCATCATGCTCCTCAAATTCTATGGCGGTTTTTTTCATCCTGTTGTGAAATGCTTCAGTGCGATATAATTCACCGTTTGGTCTTACAAACTGATCAAAGGTATCCGCATCGTTTTCAGCGCTGCGAAGTAACCACATTGATACAGGGTCGTTTTTACACAAGTAGGCAATAGCATCAAATAGTTTCCTCTCCGCGAGAAAACCGTCCTTGGAGAATTGTTCTCCCAGGAATTCTTCGGGTATATACTTTACTGTTCTATCCCGTGGAAATATTGTGATCACGGGCGTCCATGCGTGTTCGTTATGATCAATAATTTTGATTGGGGCTCCCTTCGATTTATACTTCGATTCGTATAATACTTCACCGGTTATCGTTGTAACGGTTATTGGAAATCTCAGCGATGTTTCTAATCTCGCTATGTCGCTGATGGTTGCTCCACGCTCTTTTACGGTTAGTTCCCACTGGTTGATTTTGCTACGTCGTAAATCAGTCAATTTGTTTCCTCGACATGCATTTGTAAAATGCTCTATTATTCGTTCTGCTACACAATTTATCCCAGTTGACTGTTTCATCGGTTTCAGTTTTCCGATATCAGGTTTCTTATTTAACGGGTATATTCCATAAACAACTGCTGTTTCAGGATACGCTCGTTCATAGTATGGTTTGTCAATTCCGGTTAACAACCCCGGCTTGGAGTCGCGGCTGACAGTGACTGTTTTCTTGTCGCTGAGAACTGGTTCAAATTTATCACGCATGATCCAATCGCCTGATTCCACCCGGACAATGAATTTTACTCTGAAGAAATACCTTTTACCGTCAAGTTGTGATATTATCATTGCTGCGCGGTTGTCGTTCATGGTAGCATCAACAATGCCATCAATTCGAAATGTTGACCAACTGTGAGATGCGCCATCACGCTTGAATTCATTGATACAATCGCGTATTTTACTCAACAGGGTTTTATCGTTTATTAACGCTTTTGGTGTGTCCTTGAGGACTCTATCGAGATTAAACCTAATATTTTTCCGGGGCTTAATTGCTGCCAATCTCTCGAACTCATCCATATAATTAAAACAAGTATTTAAATGAAAGAATATAGTATAATGAATCACTGCAAATGGTTGATGATTGGGTCGACAACCCCGTGCAATAAATCATGTAGAGGTGAATTCTGCGGGTATCATTTACAAAGCGTTCGTAATGGTTCTCTTGGCCCCCTCCCGTGCTTGGTTTGCCACGTCGGTGTAAGAGGAAAATCACAGTTGTGTATCAATTGTGGCGGAAAGCGATACAGGGAACTAAAACGCTATTATGACAAGCGAATTAAAAACGCCGTCATCAACCCCACCGCCGACTTCGTCATCAAAACCCCCCAAGACTACGTTGAAAGATTCATAATTAAACCAAATAATAAATTAGACAAGTAGTATTATTATACAAATGGACCAAGAATTTCAGCCGCATCCCCTGCTCGTCAATTACGAGGCATCTCGCGACGGTATTGTTAGAAATCGTAGACTGAAGAAGCCGGTTGGATGGAAAAACAATCACGGGTATTTAATGTTTACTGCTGGAGGGAAAAAATATCTCTGTCACAGAATCATCTATGAATGTTTCCACGGATTGATCAAAGATAGTCTCGTTATTGATCACATTGATTCTAATTATCAAAATAATAGACTGTGTAATCTGCAAGCCATCTCTCAGAGTGAAAATAGTAAAAAAGGCCAAACTGGTAAATACTCAAAGAAAGCAAAACCCGTAAAGTCATTTGATACAACAACTCACGAGGAAAAAATATTTCAGTCGATGAATGAGGCAGGAAAATATTTTGACATTTGTATCGCCTCAATACAATTTGTTGCAGAACGAATATATCAAACAGCGATCTCAAAAAAGACGGGTCATAGAATTCGATTTTCATATATAACATCAAAGGGAGATAACTCGTTTTGTGATAGCGTCGCATGACAAGAGTTACGTCCCTTGAAGTCTAATTAATGTTGCGTCCCTTGAAGTCCAATTAATGTTGCGATTAATTAATCATTTTACGATGAAAACTAATGAAATACACGCTATTATCTAACAGCTGTATTCTTTTTTTTAATGTTTTATTCAAGTATTTGGTTTCATTTAAATGCCGTGAAACACCATTAATAAGTATTTAAGGATTCAAACGATTCAAGGGAATTCAAATTAACACACACCTTGTGACTGACGCCGCTGTATTAGTCACTTTATATATAAGATGACTCGTTATAAGCCTGGGGCTTTCGAAAGCCAATTCAACTAATCAAAACTAACCCACGCTCTTGACCCGGGTGTGTGGTTGTCTTTTGTTCACAATCATGCAACCGGGTTAATTTAATTGGGTTGCTTTTGAACGGTTGAATTGGCCGTAGAGTTCCGCCCCGCCGTTTTATGTTTGTGCTGTCTTGTGCCGTCCCATCATCCATCAATCATTTCATTGTAAATATATTCATCCTTAATTAAGTACATGTAGTGATGCCCCCCAAGCATATCTTCTGGGCGGTCTACGATGACGTTTGTCACCCTAGGCCTCCCTCCCGGAGATGTATGCTTTGGGGTTCCAAGATGTGAATGTCCTTAATTAAGTATATGTATATGCCTGTAATCTGCCACAACACTCGAGTGGAGATCTACGGCATTGTACTGTCCATGTATGCCTGCAATCTGCCACAACACTCGAGTGGAGATCTACGGCATTGTACTGTCCATGTATGCCTGCAATCTGCCACAACACTCGAGTGGAGATCTACGGTACTGTCCATACAAAAAACGGGGTCAAAAATGACCCCAATAATTTTATTAAAATTTTTGATATTAGAAATAAGATGTTTTATAAGAATAATGAATATCGAAGACATCAATAATATATTAACTGAGATTTCAAAATTAAAAAATCAAGGAATTGAATTATCTGATGGTCTCGACAGTGAAAAAATATTATCCGATTATGAGATTATTAACGAACAGTCGAAACGGGGGCGTTTTACCCTGGCCCGCGAGTATTTTTTTATAAAACGATTACAACATACGATCAATGAGAACCTGTACCACAATGACGCAAATGCATTCATTGGACTATTCACTGCCGTTGAAATAATACGAAAAAAACTCGGACGTGTTTATGAACGACGCCGGGAGATTTCTAGTAAGATCAAAAACATTAGAAGGATTATAGACGAAAACTCCGTGGAGCCCCCGATGGTACACTCGGCGGAAAATTAGAAATTTGCGGAGTAATTTGCAATAATGGTAGGTGAATCACTTACTACTCGGCTAGCCAGAGAGCGACTAGCAGCGCTTAGAAAGTTTATACCGTTACGAGACAGAGTGAGAGAGAAACTTCAAACGCGACAACAAATGCAAACTGATTTTGCTGTTGGAAGTGAACAGTTATTTGCCCCGGTAACTAAAGCGACTAAGGATGTTACGGCGGCAACTGTACCCGTTCTTGGTGCGCTTGAAAAGATAGCAACTCAGACCGAACAAACAAAAAGGTCTTTAGAAACACTCCCTGCAAAAATAGCGGCTGCTACAACACGGAGGCCACCACCACTCGCTATAACCGAACCACAAGAACCTTATGTTACAATGGCCGACGAAGAAGAACTAGGTGCTACTGCGAAAGAACCAGAAGAAGAAATACCCGAAGAAACACCAGAAGAAGAAATACCGGAAGAAAAAGAGGGGAATATACCCCGTATTGTACTCAAGAAGAGCACAATAGATCAAATTAGAGGCTTCAGCAACAGGGAAGAATTAATTAATTTTACTGCCAACAATTTTGCTAAGAACATACGAGATAAGAAGCATATCAATAGCGGTTACGAGAAAAATATAAAGTCGTTAAAGGACTGGGCAAGAATAGTGTATTTAGCAAGTAAACATAAAGATGCATTACCACATCATAGTAAATCCGATTACGACGCATTCCACAAGGAAGTTAAGATTATAACACCAAAAAAAGGAAAAGGATACTCTGTTGGTAAAGAATCCTATGGCGTTACCTGTCCTAATAGTGTTCTCAGTGATATATCACGGCTGGAAGTACTAATCGGAGGAAAACGAGCCGGAAATAACTCTACGGAAATAATCAATGAGGCCGCTGATATTTGCAAGCGTTTATTTGCAGGCGGTATTATGGACATTAATGCATATCGAACGCTCATAGACGAACTCGTGGATGATTAATTGGAAAACTGGTGTTTTTAATAAGGATGATCATACACTACAATCACGATAAACCAGTACTCGTCTACGTGGTAAACTCGCGATTGCCTGTTTACCGCGCGTACTATGGAGATGGTCTTGGTAGCACCATTGCGGGGTTATTTACAAGAATGGCTCCAAAAGTAGCGCCGTTAGCCAAACAATTAGGAATGAAGGCTATTGATGTTATTCGTGATAAGGGTATTAGTGCTATTGGAGATGTTGCCGGAAAGGCGCTTTCAGCCGCGCGGGACAAACTAATGTCGTTGGTGAAATCCAAGAGATTTTCAAGAAAAAAACAGATGCCATCAACGACAGTGATGCCTGCGAATATCAGTAAAGTAATAAATAACGCCGTGGAAGAAAAACTAGAGTCGTTGGCGGCGACTCAGTCGTTGGCGACGACTCCGTCGTTGGCGACTTCGCCATCCGCCGATGCGGCAACCAACGCGCTCATGAACGCGATAGCGGGGAGTGGTTTAAATTCAAAGAATTTACGACGAAAAAATCGCAATTGAAAACATCAACATGATAAATAATAGAATGTTTGCGCGTACCGCTGATCCCGCGTTTGATATGGACGCCCCAGTACGCAGGGATGATTCTGTCCGTGATTATCAATATTATTCTTATTATGCAGCGCAACCTGACCTACGATCGCGAATTGAACTTCAAGTCCAAGATACCAGTAAATATTTTTTGCCGTGTGAAGCGTTTATCGAAATCGAGGGAGAACTCGTGACAAATGCCGCCGATAATGCACCATACGCAGATGACCATCGTGTTCGAGTTGGCTTCGTCAACAACGGTATCATGGCGTTATTTGAGAGCGCCAGATATCTTATTGACGGGCGAGAAATTGAATCAATAGAACGCGAGGTTGATGTTGCAACGACGATAATTGGGTTGGCGAGATACTCGGATGATTATACAAGATCGGCGGGCCCATCTATAATGTTCGCAAAGGACTCCACCGATAACGCTGATCATATTCAGTACATTAACGTGCTGGTGGAAAGAGGTACTTCAGTTCCTAATCAAACTGAAGCAGCCAACCCAGACCGCAGAACAAGACCGGGTGCTGAGTTCAATATCATAAAAAGTACTAACGATAATTTTAATCTAGGGTTTGCAACACGAATAGGAATGTTGCAAGGACCACGCCGAAAGTTTTCATGCGCGATTCCACTCCATCACATATTCGGATTCTGCAGAAATGTTAGAAAAGTTGTCTATGGGGCTAAGCATACAATCGCGCTGACGCGAAGGGGCGATGATAACAATGCAATATGGCATGCTGCTGGCGTCGCTGCTGGTAAAGTCATTTTAACTAAAATGGCATTGTGGATGCCGGTGCTGACTCCATCAGTTACCACGGAAGCACGATTGTTAGCATTTATGGAACAGGGAGGGAAATCGTTGTTGAGTTGGCTAGCGGTAACAACTGATGCTAAAGAGGATAACGTCGCCGATACGTTTACATGGCACCTAGCATCAAAACAGGGTGTTTCAGCCCCGCGTCATATATTCATAGCGCTACAGAATAGGGAACGATTGGGTAATCAAGAACGCAGCCATATGATATTTGATCGATTAGGAGTCATGGAGGTTTCGCTGAGAATAAACGGACAACAGGAACCATCCGAGGATATACAGCTTAATTACGGCGACAACCATATCGCACGTGTGTATCATCGATTGCTGTCGTATATGGGTCGTGATCAAAACGTCGACACTGGTTTGCAAATATCACAACTTGATTTTAAAAACCTGTATCCGATTTATTATTTTTCGCTGGAACATCTTGATTTAACGAGACAATCCGTTGTTGATATACACTTCCGAGCTCGTATAGCCCCGGGTGGTGTTAATTATAGAGCGGTTGCTGTCATTCTCAGCGATAAATCAATGCTGCTAGAAGGTGTTGGTGGACGAATGAGAATCGTTGATGCGCCAGTGGAAAACATGTAATTGAAAGCACAAAACGCGTTTACAATAAAATGTCGTATAGTGTCGTCAATGTAGAGTTGACTGATGGTCAAGTCAAGAAATTACGATCAAAGTCGGCTAAACAATGCGGGATCACAATAACGCTGAAGCCGTCACAGATGGCGGGTGGTAATCATAAGATATCGTTGACGGCGCGTCAAATAAAACATTTCAATGATGCGATGAAGAATAAAAAGGGTGTTCAAATAGATTTTTCAGCCGCAGCAATTAAAAACATGGAAAAGACCGGTGGGATATTTCCGCTGTTAGCTGCGATTCCGGCATTGATTGCCGCGGCCGCACCAGCAGTGGCTAAGGCGGCGGCGTTAGGAGCCGTTGGTACCGCGGCGGGAATGGCATTAAAGAAGGCAACCGGGAAAGGCTACAAAAAAAAACGACCCGTGGCCGGAAAGGGTCTAAGACTACCGGGAACCCCGTATTCATGGTACTCGGGAAAGGGTCTAAGACTACCGGGAACCGTTTATTGACTCGGGAGTTAATGACTCCCATGTCTAATTTTGATTTAATAGATGCCGCAAACGCGCTAGCGATAAAAAACTTCAGAGGTGTTTTTATGAGGGATCAATTACCGGCGGCCCCAAGGAATACTGAAACCGGCATAATTAACCTCGATGGGTCCTCCGGAGCGGGAACTCATTGGGTTGCATACGCAATTGATCCGCGTGCGATCGTCTATTTTGATTCATACGGGTTAGCCCCGCCGAAAGAGTTCATGCGGTATGTCCGGGCGTGTTCAGCCCGGGCGTGTTCAGCCCGGGTTTTTTATTCCACGCTGCCAACACAGCGATTAAGCGACCCACCGATATGTGGCCGCGAGGTATTGAACGTACTTGCGGCGATTTCATCATCGCGAAAACCACCTCATGTGGTTGTAAACGAATACACTAGTGGGGTCGTAGAAGCTCAACGGATTTTAGAGAATAACATTTACAATAATAATGATTGATATCTGGGGACGACCGGTTTCGGCGCTGAAAAAGCCCACGGAAACGGCCGCAACCGATGACATAAAAAAACTAATTGAGGATGAAATCGCTGATACGTTGAACTTAACCAGTGTTGACCCAGATGAAATAGTTGTATTTCAAGACCGCCAGGGTAAATTGAAATCCAGTAATGTGTCGCTGGATGACGTTTTAATACGACAGCGTGATACCGCCGAGGACACTATCGCGCTGTATACCAGCGACGGACGACTCAAACCGGGTGAATCCATCTTGACGATAAATGGAAAAATAAGTACACTTGGCGACAATTATATAACCATGTCAAATTCGTTAAAGGGTTTACGTAGTGAAATTAAATTATATGAAGAACGGATCGTGTTGACGCTAACGCATTTCGACGATGTGCAACACATTGTCAATAGTTTTTTTCGGGGACCCCCGACGGCAACCGAACCAAATCTTGCAACAATAACAAATGCTATTTCGGAACTTATGGCGCTGTCGGCCAATTTACCACCGTTGCGAAAAAATGTTAACAGGATCGATGACAACTTTGATAAATTCTTTGGTAAAAAAAATACCAAGCCGGATGAGATTACAATAACTATAAATGATATCACTGCGTATGGACAGGAAATAAAAACAATCAAAACTGATATTGAAGCGAACAAAAAAAGTGTAGACGTGCATGAACGGGAAATAGAAATAATCGGCGCTAATGTTGCAACGATCATAAATAATGTAGACTCGCATGGACGGAAAATAGAAACAATCAAAACTGATGTTGCAACGATCATAAATAATATAAACGCGCATACACAGGAAATAGGAATAATCAAAACTGATATTGAAGCGAACAAAAAAAATGTAGACGCGCATACACAGGAAATAGGAACAATCAAAACTGATGTCGAAGCGAACAAAAAAAATGTAGACGCGTATTGGCGGGGAATAGGATTAATTAAAACTGATGTTGCAGCGAATAAAAAAGGTATAGACGTGCATACATATGAAATAGAAACAATCAAACTTGATGTTGCAGCGAACAAAAAAAGCATGACCGAGAATACACGGGAAATAGAAACAATCAAAACTAATGTTGCAGCGAACAAGAATAATATAGACGCGAGTTGGCGGGGAGTAGGAATAGTTATAACTGATGTTGAAGCGATTAAAGACAGACTACCGAGAATGGCAGAGCAACTCGAAAAAATAAAAATCCCTCATGAGAACATCATCAACACAGTATACACAATTCGGCATGGATCATTCGATTGGACTCCTACACAGAATACAGTAAATATCACCGCAACTGTTAAGGGCATTTATCGATTGACACTGATTTCAATGATGCAGTTTAATATATTATCGTCGAGTTCATCCGGGTTTAACAATACAATATCAACAATTATAGACAAGAACGCAACTGAAAAGTTTACAATTTATGCCGTTGATAGAAATCTAGCCGGGGCGAACATTACATGGTATGTGGAATTTGTAGCGAATCTAAGTAATTAAAAACACTAGTTCTTTTAAAATAAAAATGACCACCAAGGAAATTGAATCAGAGGTATCACCGACGTCACATCAATATCGATTCGATACCGCAAGAGAATTCTCCGCGAACTTAAAAACGCTTTCCGAACAATACCGTGCAAAAATAAAAAAATACCGCCGAAAAATAACCGCCATCGACGCGGTCGTGTACTCAGTGTCGGGTATAGTAGCCGGTACCGGTGTTATTTTATCCACGGTAACCACGACATCCCCGATCGCTGTTCCAATCGCTATCTCCGCGATGACAACAATTGCTGGAGTCGCCAACGCAATCACTAGGAAGATATCATCGTGTTTTCAGAAAAAACTCAACGAGTATACAGTAAAACATCAAATAATATCCGACGCGTACTCGAAATTATCCGGGTTGATCTCGTTATCGATTGATAATTTGTTCGTATCCGATGTTGA
Organism: Sinohyriopsis cumingii; assembly: GCA_028554795.2. Lineage (NCBI taxonomy): Eukaryota > Metazoa > Mollusca > Bivalvia > Unionida > Unionidae > Sinohyriopsis > Sinohyriopsis cumingii. The sequence continues at coordinate 7,300,495 of JAPYKE020000031.1, forward strand.
ATTCTCCACGATGGTCCAGTTATATAGCTCCGCGATGTCAAAAATCGAGGATTTTCAACTGGAAGCCGAAACCACCTGGTTGTTAAAATTAGACACTAAAAACAACGAATAATAATAATGTCGCTGAACCCCGAAGGGTCTCAATTACTTCAGCGGATCGCGGAGAACACCACTCCGGTACAAACAAATATGATATCGATAACATCAACGAAACCCGAATTTAGTGTGAACTTCCCATCGCCGGTTCCAGTGAAGGAAATAGCGCTGGCAAAATTGCGAGTATATCACAGTTGGCCTAATATCCGAGCGGACGCATTTAACGGACAACAACCTAATAACTCGCTGGTTTTTGCACGGACAAATAAACCCGATGGGACCCCAGACTGGGAGGAGGTTACAATACCAACTGGGTCATACCAAATAGAACAAATCAATAAAGAATTTCAACGCAGGATAAAATCAATCACAGGAAAGGAATCAAAAATAGCTATTACGGTTCATGAACCGACGTTATCGTCGACGATTGAAATAAGCACACCGGGGTATATGGTTGATATTTATAACAGTTCAATAAGAACCATACTAGGATGGCCTGAGAATCCACCCGCGGACACCCCCCCCATCAACTATCCTCAGACACGATAACGGAGATGGTGGTAGGCATATTGCTCCATACAACGTAAATATTGCATCGGTGATAGCGATTAATCTAGTGTGTGATGTTATCGAAGGGAGTTACCAGGTGGATACCAAGCAATCAAATCAAGCTCAACAGGGGTATATCCTTTATTCGTTTTCACCAACAGCCCCTCCGGGATTTTTGATCATTGAGAGTCCGATTAATCCGGTCTATATGCGATGCCATGATCGGTTTTTAACGAGAATTAATTTCAGACTTACCGATCAGTCAAATAACCTAATTGATCTGCAAGAGGAGGAGTTAGTGATCACTCTGTTTGTAAGATCATAGCAGCAGAGGGGGCGATGACATCGACGCGGTCGTCGATGTGCTTACCGGACGCTGACGACACTGGGGATCGGCGCGCAGAAGGTGTTAATTAAACCAAATGACGTTTGGACGATCCCCCAACGACGACGTCGTTTTTTTTTTACCAGGCGCTGACGACACTAGATCGTTGAGTGCAGAAAGTAATAATTGAGCAAAATAACGATTGGACAAAATGTCCGATTCGCCCCCTCTGCTGCTGAAATATAAAAACAAGCATGTAGCTTGACATCTCTTTGTTTGCTTTCTAATTCATAACACACTAAATCAAGTGGCTAAATTACACAAGTGGTGGACTGAAGATTAACGGTCAATTTTCATTAGTGTCAAGGGTTATTCAATTTTTTCCCATACTTTATTTGGTAAGGGTCGGACTAAGTTTAAGTTCGCTTGTTACTAGCAATAGTTTTGATAAGCTCATTTTCCATCCTAGCCTAGAGTTCTAATCTCCGTGAGCTGAGCTACTGGTTAATCGTGATATTTGCTTGAAATGTAAACACCTGTTTGTAAGACTGATTATAAAAGCTGAAAAAAGGAGAAGTGGATATATTTGCATAACAAATCACACGTAACCTGACAATCACTAGCGAAAGTAGTGCGTTGTCATGGCAAAGAAAAGTAATTAAGATTCCTGATTTGTTATATTGTTTCACTTTATATGACATATTAAAGTGAAGAGCATTTAGTAGCAGATGGATACTTTGTCATTGAATTCAGATTTTGGAATGTTTTTATCATTTGCTTTTCAGTATTGTTATTATAATTATTTTACGAGGTGGTTATATTTCAGATTTATAGGATATTTTAAAATTAACAGGAAAAACAACACCGATATGTATTTTAAGACCGAGTACACGGTTGCACTAAACACATATGTCAGTAATAATAATAATAATAATAGGTGCATGACATTTGCCGATAAAGCGATGTAGCAAAGATGAGCATTTACATAAATGTCAAATGTGTACAAGATCATTTAGTCCGTTTTCTCTTGTGTTTCTGCTACTGACTGGTTTACGTTTATTTCTTGTTTACTTATTGGAACGTGTGTGTGTGACTGACTGGTTTACGTTTATTTCTTGTTTACTTATTGGAACGTGTGTGTGTGTGTGTGTGTGTGTGTGTGCGTGAGAGAGAGAGAGAGAGAGAGAGAGAGAGAGAGAGAGAGAGAGAGAGAGAGAGAGAGAGAGAGAGAGAGAGAGAGAGAGAGAGAGAGAGAGGATTTTCCAAAACAAAATATGCTACTAAGTAGTGTTTCCGAGAGGTCAATGGGTTAATAAGATGTTGGAGGGTTCAAATTGCCTATAACTCGCCTATGTTATGTAACAACCCAACCTGGTTCTTCAGAACTGTGTGCTACATTTTTGTATGACCGACATCATGATGACGTCATTAGTTGAATATATAAAGTTGGGGCTGCAATCATTGAAGTTAATCCACATAGTGAGAATTTTAAAGGTGCTGTTGTTTTTATTCTCGAGAGCATAACCCAAGCCATGGTAAATAGTTGTCATATAGGATAGTACATCATTTCAGGTAGAACCGTATCTAGCCAATTTCTCACAATCAGACTTCAGAACGGTGGAAATTCAAGTGGTCTTCAAGGTATATGTTTAACGTGAATAAATGTAACATGTCGTACAAGATGTTTTGTTTCAAACTGCGTAATTCTATTGACCATAACTGCAGAAGCGATCTATCTATCGATCTATCTATCTATCTATCTATCTCTCTATCTATCTGTTTATCCATATATCTATCTGTGGAACAAAACTCACATGACCAATAACAGTCTATTATGGAAAGACGTGAATAAAGGTAACATGTCGTACATAATGTTTTGTTGCAAACTGCTGAATTCTATTGACCATATTATGGAAAGACCTTCTTGTTGAAGGTGTGGTTTAATAAATAATGCATGCAATTTAAAATTCCTGAAAAATATTGAAACTTTAAAATATCCCTACATATTTTATATGATATGCAAATTATGATATCAACGATGCATTGTCAAAGTACAACTATCAATATGTCACAGAAACCAACGCGAATGCACGTGTTAGAATGGAGTGGCATTGTGGGACATTGGACTGCAACAGACGAATAAAGCATTTATCTCATCATTTTTGTACAGAACTGTTTGACATTGAGGACAACATCTGATTGTCAAACGCCCATGGAAGGTAAAAAAGAATAATATGGTATGGTATTCGTTCCGGATCTGGAATTAAGTATGACTTTACATTCACCGAGTAACTACCGTAGCAGTCGTATGGATTTTTCTATTTCATTTCTCTTTCAAACGTATTTATGAGGTCAGTGAGAGATTATTATATAAATATTCTGCCGCATATCTCTCTCTCCCTCCCCTCTCTCTCTCTCTCCGTATGTATATGAATTACATACAACAATTTAGTTTGTATTGTCAGTTTGTTTATACACACGTTATATCGATTATATCCACGTGATAGCATCGATTTCATTTTCGTTCAACAGCGAATCCGATATCCTACGGCAATTTTCTTGACTTTAACAGAATCACGATGGAGGTAAGTACTGATCAAAGGAATATACACAGTAACTGTAATGATGCAACGTCTGTTCTAGGCATGATGGAAGGTTGCACACCATAGGACATGAGTCCGGCACGCTAATTTCTCACAACTGCTCTAATGCGAATATTTAGTAAACCACGAATTATTGCTGCACTTTATATAGATATGTGTCTTATTTCAAAACTAAGGGCAATGTCAGATGTAATCAGCGTAGCTGCAAGCTCTAAAATATATATTTACTGGAACCAAGTTCCAATGCATTGTAAGCGGCACCGACCTACTAATATAAATGTGGTTTTCGGGTTTACATAAACATTTACGTCTGGAAATAACTCTTCTCAAATTGATTGTTTTAGAAAGATCCCTATCCCAGTATAATTATCAGCGGAAATCTTCTAGCGTGAGATTCATAAAGCGGTTTACCTCGTTTAGAAACAAGACGAATATCAGTAAACATGTTTTATTAAAGGTGCACAGAGACTAATTTCATTCTCTTTGATCGATGGAAGTTGCGGTTGTTAACTGTTTGATTACATATCACAGAGCAAGTGTGCTAACACTTGTTTTTCAGTCTCACAGTTTTAAGATACAAAAGCCTGAGTTACTAAGTTTATAGCATGTAAAATTCGTGACTTTCACAAATTTTGTTGAAATAGATTTAAAATGAGGTATTCACGAAGATGAAAAAACATTAACAAGGCCCGAATTAGACTTTATCAATTAGAAAATTTTCTTCCATTGACAGTATTTTTTATATCACTCCACAAAAATGAAGGTGTAAATATTAAAGATGCTTTGATATGGTGAAAACAGTATAGACAGTAAAGAATAATATTCACATCACATGTGGTGACGTACACTTGTAAATAAACAAAAACAATAAATAGATACCCGACTGATTCTGTGTCAGGCCTTACCTAATTGAGCTTTATATTCTGTTTCAGGTCTTAATACAAAGCATGATGACAACAATATAGACGGTCTGACTAAGTAGTATATGCTATGTCAGACCTTACCCAGAAGTGTGATGACACATACATGGACGGTCTGACTAATTGATCTATATTTTATGCAAGGCCTTACCCCCAAACATGATGACATGAATAGACGACCCCAATAATCAATCTTTATTCTATGCTAGGCCTTATCCACAAGCATGATGACATGAATAGACGACCTCAGTAATCAATCTTTATTGCCTTACCCACAAGCACGATGATATGAATAGACGACCCCAGTGATCAATCTTTATTCTATGCCAGGTCTTACCCCCAAGCATGATGACATGAATAGACGACCCCAGTAATCAGTCTTTATTCTATGCCAGGCCTTATCCCCAAAGATGATGACATGAATCGACGACCCCAATAATCAATCTTTATTCTATGCCAGGCCTTACCCACAAGGATGATGACATTCAATTAGACGGCCTCACTAACTGATTTATTTTTATGCCAGTCCTTATCCAGAGGGATGATGACATATAAATAGATATCCTAACTAATTGATCCATGATCTATGCCAGGCCTTACCTACAACCATAATGACATAAATAGACGGCCTGACCAAGTGGTCAATATGCTATGTGAGTCCTTACTCCGACGTTTGATGACGTATAAATAGACGATCTGACTAACTGATATATATTCCATGCAAGGTCTTGCCCCAAACCATGATGACATAAATAGACGGCCTCACTAATCCATCTAAACTCATTGCCAAGCCTTACCGCCAATCTGACATAATAAATATACGGCCTGACTAATATATATATATATATATATATATATATATATATATATATATATATATATATATATATATATATATATATATATATATATATATATATATTCTATGCCAGGCTTTACCCCTTAGCACGAAGTCATAAAATCGATCCAATTGATCTGTGTTCTATTTCAGGTCTTGTCCCGAAGTATGATGACATATACATTACTCTGTCTAACACTTCTTGAGTTTCGTTATATTCAAACTTAAGATGAGAATAGCTATGTGGAATATGATTCGTCGGCTTCTGTGAACAATAGCGTTCGAGATATATCTGAGGAGAAGGATAAATTTACGGCTGGAAACACTAGATGTAGGGCGGATAACAAGTGTGGGAAACATGGTTATGAGTACAGCTGGTGCTATACAGACTACGGTTGGGAGTATTGCTGTGAAGGAACTTGCACGAATGCTGGCCATGAAGTGTTATTCTGGAAGTGTATCCGTATATTGTGGTAGTTCCGGTGACACAGCTGCCGATGGAACAAAGTGTCTTTCGTCACATCCATGTGGTACTCATGGTGGAACAAGAACTGATCACTATTGGTGCTATGATGAACATGAAAATAAGAAATATTGTTGTAGTCCACGTGACGAATGCTCTACTAAAGGCTCATCAAAATATTGGTGCAGTGTCAAAATTCGTGCAGGGGATAATTGGTCATATTGTACACCTAAGGAACAGAAGCGAGGCGTTCAATACTAAATCTTTACTCTCTCTTTGTATGTGATATCAAACACAAGTATACTCACCTAACAGATACATCCTTTACTTCATCACACATGTACATATATATGATATAACTATCTAAATGATACAATCATCCTATTAGCAGTGACCTTGACCTTTAAAACTAAACGTATGTGCTTGGAGCTGGGTTGTAGTTTAACTCTTACGATCCCGGTTGAAGACATTGTCCTTTGCTTGTTAAGAATTCTCTCTAAGAATTGAATCGGAAAGCTAATTCATAACGCATTTCCATTTAAAACATGTAGAGAATAAAAGAAAGATTAGCATTTATAATACAAAAAATGTCATTTTTCTATCTCCATGTCTTTTCGTATCTGCAGTTCCATTTCATTTTTTATATTTCTCGATGCTAGTTTATATCTGATTTTACTGAGATTTATTGCATTTTCCACTCGCTGGAGCTTATTAATGTTGACAGGTCAGTTTGATCAATAAATGCATAATGATGAAACAGATGTGTTATATTTCTCTGCAACGGATGAAAACATATAAACATTATATATTTTTGCTCTCGCAAAGATTATTAAGTCTGAAGTCAAGTATATGATGAAAAGTATTACGTATACGGTCTCGATGTGTTAAAATCATATCATGTTATGGTAGAAGATTACAGACAAGCATGTATAAAATAGTTCATATATGTATGTATGTATGTATGTATGTATGTATGTATGTATGTATGCATGTATGTTTTTCTGTCTGGATGTATGTATGTATGTATGTGTATGTATGTATGTATGTATGTATGTATGTATGTATGTATGTATGTATGTATGTATGCATGTATGTATGTACGTGTATATGTATCTTGGTCTGTCTGTCTGTATGTATGTACGAATGGATCTATGTATGTTCAAAATCTTATCGTTGATTTAGCGCTTGTGTGCTTGAGAAGCTATATATATATATCTGTATGGAATTCCTGCCACGTGGCCTCTCACGGATAACACTCAAGCGATTTCGTTTTCCCAGCTCGTGTCTTTTAGAAATACTAAATTGTCGACGACTGGTGAAACACTCATGGGAACTCTCACCGCGGCAGCGGAATCTAAAATGGTAGTGACGATTTATCCTTCCTCAGCCAACAACAAAGTAGCTACAGAAATGTCGAGTCAGAAAAAATGTGGGATATGTTCCAATTCTCTCTAGAAAAAACGGATAATCGCTGTGGCATCGTCGTTTCAGGGAAGTCCGGATATTCGTCATCGTTCAAGGCCTATCTGGTATTTTCTACAGATTTTATGGCAGCTCATGAATTGCATACGAATGGGCGATTAACTGAAGCGCTTAACATTTTTGGATGCAGATACAGCTCATTGAAGCAATGACGATATGGAAATTTAGGTTGAGACGACAAAATATTGGGATCGAAAGAATTCACACACAGAGACTCTACGGTGTAAAACTCTATAATATCTCAGATGCGTTGTATGCCGATATAGCCACGATAAGATCTACAATGCTTGAAGATTTCATTGCGGTCTTACGAATGTGAATGTAATATTCCAATTTAAGTTCACGTCACTCACAGCAGATCCCCACAGTCCGGCTTGAGTTATTTTCAGATAATTACTCTGAATGGTCTTAATTATTGTATAGTTCATGGCAGATGTCCTGCGCATAGCTACGGAGCTGTACCAGTTGCTGTCTGACGATACTTATAGACATGATGCATCGTACGCTGACAGCAAGCAGCACGTGCTTAAACAGGCCACGGGAGTGCTTGTGGAGTTTAACGAGGTGTGAAACGCGGGTAAGAGAGAATGAAACATCAGACATAAAACGGTCACCTCTGTCTTTGGGGCACGTGCGACAACATAATCTCAAAGAGGAAATCGATCGATATAGGACTGTCTTTAAACTTTAGGACTATCGAGAGTTGTGCACAAACCGGCCATGCTAGCTCTCGACGAACGATCTGTCGGTGAAAGTGCGGATGAGGTACTGGAACCTGCTAAGGCCATACAAGCGTTATGGTACGTGATCATGCACGGAGACCATAGAAAAGTGCATCTTAATATAGCTGCGGATGAGTTCCAATACTGCGAGAGTTTTAAGTGGGACGAACTCGTGAGTAAGCTGGCCAATGTCCTTAAGCAGGGTGATGCCATCGTCAAGGGATATATTGTCAGTCCTTATGTAGCTCCTCTGGAGATCAACCTTCCACGTATGAATCTCTATGCGATATCTTATCAATGTCCTCGTGGAAAATAAAAATGAGACATCGAGGATGCTATCGTGAATGAGTTCCATCTCAACATAGACATTTACGTGTGTCTCTCTCTCTCAACAAAGTAGTGCGCATATGACACGATCTCGTGTTGCTCACAGCGGCACAACTTACGAAGCTCAACGAAATGGCACTCTCAGCATCGTCTACGATAGAGAAGCTCAACGAAATGGCACGCTCCTCATCGTCTACGATAGCGAACTCCTTTTCAAGCATTGCATCTATTGCATGCATCTAGAAGAACTCGTTAAGTTAATGTACAGATGTACAGATCTACTGAGCCATACAAACAATTGGGAAGACCAAGGTTTCTTAAATATTGATTTTGTTTATTCGTCAGGTCTTACACATCCTTTTATCCGATTTATCTCCGTTGATATGAATGACGGAGTACCCAATGGGAACAACTCACAGATGAGTTTCAAACACAAAACGATGACGGTATCATTGTGGCCCTAACTCCATGGACAAACACATGAATGATGGAGTAACCGGTAATGCTAAACTTCACAACATGCCTAGTTTTAGTGCGTAAGCTACGCACTTCTCCATCCGTGCTAGCTTCGTAAGGTCCAAACACGTGATGTACTTTCCAGGACACTGTTTCCTGAGTCATGCTTAATCTCGGTCAGAAACTCGTTGAACAACGCTGAATCGCTTTTGGGTCGCTGGGTAGTTCTTGGTTTTTTCTTAGTAATATTAATCGCCCTAATGTGTGGTCAACCAAAGTGCTGCCACATTAGGAGCTGACTTCTAACACAGTCCTATCAACAGTTTAATTGCTGGGCTTACTTGACAAAAGTACGATGCTGCAAGCAGTACGTTCCAGTGCTATACTGAGGTAACCACGCACACGTATGTGTCCCACGCGGAGACAGTGTGCTACATAAATATATTCAATTGTTACCACATGACATGTAGTTAAAGAAATGACAAATGAACAAGCAGTTGAAGAAATGAAATAAGGGACTATATTATATAGCATCTCTACAGTCTCTACCATCCCAAAAATAGACTATAGTTTTATCAAGTATCCACGTATGGCAGATCCAGGGAAAGATTTTTCCTGCGGTCTGCTCAAGTGAATAGCCCGATCATTGCAGGGTGTCCAAGTACCATATTCATATCCCAGATTGAACGCCGCCCTGCACGAGTCAAGGCGATGCAAAAGAAAAAATCCAATATTCCGCACGTCGCAACGAATACAAAGTATTGGCGGCGATAGAGATCCTTACCACTCAGCATTACACGAAGCAACAACCAGACAAATGTTAAGCGCTCATTGGAAAGCCACTAACCATTCAAAACGTCTTCGACGGCAGCATGAGGTGCAATCGCGAAGAGCTATTATCGAGAAAACGCCCCCCAAAATTGATCTACAAGCCCATCAGCGAGAATGTGAGACGATTATGATCCCGGTGGACTGAAAAAGCGTAGGAAGATGCTGAAAACAATTTATTTACGATCATTCAAATGTTTTCAGCACGTAGTCGATCAAAATCTCGCTCTAAATCCTACCGTAGAGACAGAACTAAGAAAAAACATAGCCATTAAACTTTGAGTAGCCATCATTGTTCATCTGGTCAAGGAACGCAAGAGCATGGACGTCTGGATCAGAGCCATTTTGCTCACCGTGTATCGCAGTGACGATTTCAGTCACATAATCGATGCCGCTTGGTCGTTTATGCAACGGCGCTTTGAAGATTATCAAGAGTCAGGATCGGCATGAATCTTTGCCGGAGTCAATTCTATCTCGTTTCAAACATAGGAATTCACACCGCTACGTGAAAGGAATTACGTGTCACTGCCCGATCAAGGTGTGCATCAACTTAAAAAAACAACGATGATTTCTGTGTTTTCTGAGCAATCCTCTTGGCGTTCCATCCCAATGAAGACCATGTTTGTCGCGTCTCCCACTATAACCGCTATTTTGATACACTTCAAGCCAATGGCATCACCTTTGCCGCATCGGTCAAATACGTTTGTAATCTGGAAGAGCTCAACCAGAGTCTCTCCATTAACGTGTTTGTTTTCGATGATAAGAAGGTCAGCGATAAGCTCTTCGTGTTCTATCCCATGCTGACCTCCTAAATGTACTCGGTTTACTGTATTATCAAAACTATTTTGAGCATGTTAAAGACTTTAACTGGTTATGCCGATTTCAGTACACCCAGTATAAGCATCACGTGTATTTTTTCTCAACGCTTTCGTCAAAAGCAGCGATTACATAATCACGTCTCTTCGGGATACTATCAAGATTTAAAAACCGAATAGATGCCACGCGAGGGAACACTACAGTTGGAACACAGCTACACAAAATCCGCAGAACACTTTCTTATCGACTTTGACTTGAACGTCATCCTGGAAAAAGTGCAAAGACCGTCTCCTAATCCGTACCATTCTTTTACTCAAGTGGAACGCAAACACATATCCATCACGATTGGCTATAACACGTGCTGTTCTGTCGATGAGAATTTGTCCTCACCTTATCGTCAGCATTGCGGTAAGGATTGCATTCAATGGTACTTTGAGCAAGAAAACGCATCCAAGACAAACGAAAAAATCCAGTCAAGATAATTCCAGTCAGACCACCACACTTGCGACATCACAAAGCAGCACAGCAATGTCACATCTGGGAAGAGTACTTTCAGTCTCATGATGAAAAGTCAGAGACTATTGCTGAGTCACTGGACGCTCTCGCGGAGCCGCTAATGCTCACTGTAATCAACGCATCAAAGAACCAGACTTCCTTATAGTCATCGAACATAATCTACGAGGATGCTATGGACATTTTATCTTAGTAACACTCTGTCACGCACATGTCAAACCACTTCTCGCCAAAGTGGGAACTCAGATCAAATATAACCCGAACAATTTTGACAAACATGTCGTTCTCGATTGGTCCTTTCCGATTCATCGATCTGTTTTAGTTCATGTTGCATCCCAAATAGAAGTTACCAAACACCTGTCTTCAGTTTACCCACGTGCAAAAAATAATTTGGTGATAAAGCAGATTTGCTCAAGCAAAAGGATGTCCAACCTTATGAATACATCGATGCGTGGTCGAGATCCGATGAAACGTCGTTGCCGCCTCAAGACGTCTTTTATTCCAATCTACATCTCTCATGCATCACTGACGATTAATACCAGTACGCGTGCAAGATGTGGAAAGATCTGGACTGTCAAACTCTCGGAGATTATCATGACATGGACATGTAAACGGACGTACTCCTACTCACCGATGTCTTCAGGAATATCAGACGCATGTGCCTACACCATTACCAACCAGATCCTCCCGGTACTTCTTATAACAAGTCTTTCCTGGAACGCTCCCTTCAAACAATCCGGAGTGACCCTTGAATTCTACACCCATCCAGACATGTTCACGTTAACAGAGCAGATGCTGCGAAGTGGCATCTCCTTCAACAGCAGAAAAATCTCCACACCTTCGCCAACCAGACGTATATGTCCAACTACGATCCCACTCAACCTTCCACCTACATCCTCCACATTAAGTTTAACAAAATGTATGGCTTGGCTATGTTACAACAGTGTCCCATAGAAGATTTTCATATTTATCACCGGAAAACAGTTTCTTGAAGAAACACAAGCGGGATACCACGAATACTGTTTTTTTTTGTTCGAAGTCAATGTTGAGTATCCACAATATTTTCATGACGCTAATACGGATTATCCCTTTTGAGCTGAATCCATGCTTGTCACCCACTCAATGTTCTCTCCAAAACAACTCCAACAAAGCACCAATTCGGACTCAGAGATCCCAAGTTAAAAAAACTGATAGCTAATCTCAACAAAAATGTCCACTTCAAAATGCATCATCGACTGCTCGACTGAGTTCTCCAACATGGAATCGCTCTTGGCCAACTTCATTTTGCGCTCAAGTTTAAACAATAACCGTCGATGAAACCCTATATTGACTACAACACAACATCACGAGCCGGAGCAACCACCATCTTCGAACAAGACTTCTTCAAACTCGTAAATAATATTCCTCGCGAAAATCCGGGAAAACATTCGACATCACAAGAAAAACGAAATCGTCAATGACGTTCGATGATGAGATAAACGCGTGGCCTACTATGCATTTCTCCACATGAAAATATTCGACAAAGAACTCGTCGTCATGGAATCTAGAAAAACCATTCTCATGCTAGACAAACCCATCATAGTCGGAGCAGCGTTTTTCGAGCTCTCCAAAATGCTCATGCTAAACTTTCATTATAACTTTATCAAACACACTTACGGATACAAAGCAACTTTACTCATGACCGATACAGACTAACTCGTCTATCAAATTCACACCGACGACGTCTACGTGGATCTGTATCAACACAGGCACATCATCGATCTTAGCAATTATCCCAAAATGCAGTTCCTTAAACTGCGAGGACTATAAAAAAGTACTCGTAAAATTCAAAGACTAGGAGAAAATCAAAGCATACATGGATTACCAAATGGCTTAGAACTCCCATCACTCAGTGGTATAGATCCGCGGGGGACTTTTCTGTCTACTCTTTTTTTTTGCGTGTTGATCTACCGGTCAGAACCACCATTTCCTACACGACATATATGCTCGTTCTGTACATCATCTATCCCCGATACTTTACATAGCTTAAAAGTATACTAGTGCACTCACACGACTTTCCTTTACATTATAAATTTAACCTTCACGAATCGAGTTGTATAGGTACTATGTCATATACCTCATCATTAATGAAAATAATGACTACAGAACATGGACAAAACGCTCCTAGCTTATTTCGCTCTCGGTAATTTCCGTAAGGGAATGCGGAAGTGATGCAGTGTAGGGAACACAGCTTTCCAATTTGCATTGTAGTTGCGTTTAAGAAGTGGAGCCGACACACGATAAATGGTGAAAAGGTATATTGTTAGAGGTTGTAGCAATACAATACGAGAAGGAGTGAGTTTGCACTCATTTCTTACTAATCCTGTTTCAAGGAAACAATGGATTAAGCAGATACGAGCGACAACAAAAGACTGAACTGAGCCGACTAGAGTGACAGGCGAGATGATCAAGTCGTCTGTAGTGGCCACTTCAGAGAAGACGATTTCGATCCCGCCTCTAAACTGAAAGAGTCATTTGTGATTAAGACCAATAGACCACTCCTGCCAAATGTAGTTCCAAGTGTGTGTGTGTTTTCTCACCAGATAACCCAGAATACATGCACACCAGATCAACACAAAATCAAGGTTTACGGCAATTCTCACAACACGTAGCCCGAGAGGAGCTTTTCAAAAAGCGAGTGCGAACAAGGCTAACACAGTTTATTGATATTAGCATGCTATATTATTTGTTGTCAACAAAACACTCTTGCCACAAATATACCTAGCTTACGCGCGATTAATGCGAGAGGGTGGTTTCAGTTCGGAGGGTGTTTGCAAATCGCAATAGGTCCACCCTTACCCCCAAATATATGAAACCTGCTTTATCAATATCTGTGTGTGCATGTGTGTGTGGAATGGTGCAAAGCCTAAACCAAAAGGATATATATATATATATATATATATATATATATATATATATATATATATATATATATATATATATATATATATATATCTTGCCCCCTGCATTGTTTGGACCTCAGCCTAGACAATAGTATTGTGGATGCCGTAGCTTGTTTCCTGTCTGTTGCTTATTTCAACAATAATAAGAATAATAATGATATATAACATGTGTTCTTCTCATACTTAAATGGTGTGAATAGTTGGTGTGTTGATTGTTTTTAATTGTAAGGACTAATTAGTTCTGAGGATCTGGGAGTAAATTACCTTCCTTGCTTAGATATACACTATTGTGTCAGTGGATCCTGCTCTAGGTCGGATTCACTCCCACAATCCATTGATTGCAGATGTAATAGTAACGTTTGTTCCATGTGGAAAGTATATTATCACTATTATTATTATTATTATTATTATTATTATTATTATTATTATTCAAACTGTGTACGTAATTATACAAGGTAATATAAGAAGAATTTAGCCTTTAATATTGTTTACGATGTAAACTTCTAATGCTGCTTGATTTATTTGTATTTTTTTGTTAGATGTTGAAAGAGATTTTTCAAAATCAGCATCCAGAAATTAATGTACAAGAGAAAACCCAAAAGACACCAATCACACAGTCAACAGTAGATAGTGTGACATATCCTGGTATGCATATTGATGTCACAGTGAACTATTCATGCATTTCCAGTGTTCAAATGGTTGGCATAGCTTCATACGATTTCATATGGCCTCATATATGATAGCATACTAGTAAATCAATAAAGATATGTTATTATTTATTTTGTGAAAGCTATGCAATGTGTTGGTTATATGTCAAACATTATGATCAGTCATAGTTTCTCTAAGTAACGAAAGAGGTTTAATGCATTTGTCATGTATTGTTCAAACATACATAAAACTTGAAGTATGACCACTAAAGCTGTACCGATTAATCGATCATACTCATAATCGGGCCGATTATTAGAACACTCGGTATAATCGGTATGGGCAAAAATAATTGGTGCCGATGTAAACAAATTTTCAAAATATTAATTTAATCATACCATTATCTTGACATGGCTTGAACTTTAAATCAGAATTAAACAGTGGAAATTAAGGAATAAACATTTGATTTGGGGTTTAATTGAAAGACAATATATTCTTGAAAGTAAATACTTTGTAACACACTTGCTGTAAACTACCGCTGATTGTCTGCATACAACAAGTCATCAATACCATTCATGCACTCATCCGAATCACAGCAGTCAGCCAGCCAATGAGGCCTCGTGTGGCTGTTGAACTTCCAGCATACACATTAGCAGATAGCTAGGCAGATGAGATAGCTAGAAAAATTTCCAACTGCTACGAAACAATGACTCACTATAGTTAATCTGTTCTTTAGCCAGTCTCGCAATGCTGCTAATCAACGAATAGCGGTCGCACACTGAAGCAGCTGAACGCTGACATACAAATAATCGGCAAAAAGTGGCATCGGTACGGCTTTAATAACCACCTTATCTAATGCAAAGGTATTCACTAGAATTTGCCAAATACATTTTTCATGTATTGCTTTTGTCTCAGAGACTAGAGACACCATCATGCAGTATTGCCGTTGAATGTCAGACTGACAGGATACTTAAGAGATCCAAGAGAATTCAAGCATTAGTAAGACGAAAACAAATTGATTTTGGTAATAATAATACATGTATAACTCAATGTTATAATCTTACCATTTATAGTTAACAAGCAAATGACGCATGTAGCAATTTATTAACTAAGTTCAGTATGATCGTGTTAGCAATTGCATCATTATACCAAGCACTTGTCCACTTTTTTGTTACTGAGCAATGCTACACTGTTATTGTTAAGCATATTCATGAAATACTCATCTGAGTGAAAACCATGATAATCAATATATATATGTACGATGTTTCAAAGGTTGTCAGGTAAATGCCCAGCATGTACAGAGAAGGAGCAAAGGCATTCAGTGTTCTTTAGACATCCACACAGATAGTGAAATGGAGAACAAAATAGACAGTTTCGATGAACCGGACACAGACCCTGATACTGATGCCCATGATATTGATGATAAGTGTTCCATGATAAGGGAGTCCGATGATTCAAGCTACAAACCAGATAAGAGTGACTCTATGGATTCAAGCTTCAACTGAAATACCTCTGGAAAAGGGTAATGTAAATTGCAAATTGCCGTAACGCTTGATTTTTGTTGATCTGGTGTGCATGTATTCTGGGTTATCTGGTGAGAAAACACAAACACACTTGGAATTGCATCTGGCAGGAGTCGTCTAATGGTCTTAATCCCAAATAACTCTTTCAGTTTAGAGGCTCAGTTCAATCTTTTCTTGTCGCTCGTATCTGCTTAATCCATTGTTTCCTTGAAACAGGATTAGTAGGAAATGAGTGCAAACTCACTCCTTCTCGTGTTGCATTGCTACAACCTCCAACAATACACATTTTTACCATTTCTTTTCACACACGGCTCCACTTGTTGAATGTAACTACAATGCAAATTGGAAAGCTGTGTTCCCTAAACTGCGTCAATTCCGCATTGCCTTACGGAAATTACCGAGCGCGAAATAAGCTAGGAGCGTTTTGTCTCCAACGATAAAAAATCCATGTTCTGTAGTCATTATTTTCATTAATGATGAGGTATATGACATAGTACCTATACAAATCGATTCGTGAAGGTTAAATTTATAATGTAAAGGAAAGTCGTGTGAGTGCACTAGTATACTTTTAAGCTATGTAAAGTATCGGGGATAGATGATGTACAGAACGAGCATATATGTCGTGTAGGAAATGGTGGTTCTGACCGGTAGATCAACACGTAAAAAAAAGAGTAGACAGAAAAGTCCCCCGCGGATCTATACCACTAAGTGATGGGAGTTCTAAGCCATTTGGTAATCCATGTATGCTTTGATTTTCTCCTAGTTCCTTTTCTTTCGGGATATTGTTTTGTAATATCGTGTGTTCTTGTGTACATGAGCTAATGTGTGAATGACATCGGTGGAGTAACGTTTATCATCAAAGGGAATAGTCCTTTCATGTGAATGAGAATGATGTTGAACATCTTTTGCTGCTGTGATCGGAAAGTTCTCATGGAATAGTACTGGATATGTCCGTGTTGTTCTTGCATGCAATGTTGGTGTGTGGCTATTTAACCAGTGACTGGAATTTTTACTCGTTTGGCTTTTTTCACGAGAGTACCATTGTCAAGAGTGATGAAGCACTTTTAGCTAAAAATCCGATGTATTCCTTGATGTGTATGCCCTTAGTTTCATCTATGAATTTTCCGAGTACTTTTTTTATTGTGATCGCATTTTAAGGAACTGCATTTTGGGATAATTGCTAAGATCGATGATGTGCCTGTGTTGATACAGATCCACGTAGACGTCGTCGGTGTGAATTTGATAGACGAGTTAGTCTGTATCGGTCATGAGTAAAGTTGCTTTGTATACGTAAGTGTGTTTGATGAAGTTATAATGAAAGTTTAGCATGAGCATTTTGGAGAGCTCGAGAAACGCTGTTCCGACTATGATGGGTTTGTCTAGCATGAGAATGGTTTTTCTAGATTCCATGACGACGAGTTCTTTGTCGAATATTTTCATGTGGAGAAATGCATAGTAGGCCACGCGTTTATCTCGTCGTCGAACGTCATTAACGATTTCGTTTTTCTTGTGATGTCGAATGTTTTCCCTGGTTTTCGCGAAGACTATTATTTACGAGTTTGAAGAAGTCTTGTTCGAAGATGGTGGTTGCTCCGGCTCGTGATGTCGTGTTGAAGTCAGTATAGGGTTTCATCGACGGTGATCGTTTTAAACTTGAGCGCAAAATGAACATGGCCAAGAACTACTTCGTGTTAGAGAGCTTGGTCGAGCAGTCGATGTTGCATTTTGAAGTGGGCTTTTTGTTGAGATTAGATATCAGTCTTTTAACTTGGGATCTCTGAGTCCGAATTGATGCTTTGTTGGAATTGCTGTGGAGAGAACATTGAGTGGGTGACAAGTATGGATTCAGCTAGAAAGGGATAATCCTTATTAGCGTCGTGAAAATATTGTGGATACTCAACACTGACTTAAAAAGATAGCCCCAGTATTCGTGGTATCCCGCTTGTGTTTCCTCAAGAAACTGTTTTCCGGTGATAAATGTGAAAATCTCCTATGGGACACTGTTGTAACATGGCCACGACAAACAGATTGTTATTGTTAATGTGGAGGATGTAGGTGAAAGGTTGAGTGGGATCGTAGTTGTACATGTATTCATGGTTGGCGAAGGTGTGGAGGGTTTTCTGCTAATGAAGGAGATGCCACCTCGCACCATCTTTTCTGTTAAAGTGAACATGTCTGGATCGGTGAAGAATTCTAGGGTCACTCCGGATTGTTTGAAGAGAGCGTTCCAGGAAAGACTAAGAAATGCCGGGGGGATCTCTTTGGTAATGATGTAGGCACATGCGTCTGATATTCTCACGTGCATGACATACTGCTACTACAATAAAATATCCATAGCATCCTCGTAGATTATGTTCGATGACTAGAAGGAAGTCTGGTTCTTTGAGGCGTATATTATAGTGACCATTAGGGGCTCCGTGATAGCGTCCAGTGACATAGCAATTGTTTCTGACTTTTCGTCATGATACGGAAAGTACTCTTCCCAGATGTGACATTGCTGTGCTGCTTTGTGTTGCAAGTGTGGTGGTGTGAGTGGAATTTTCTTGGCTGGATTTTTTCGTTTCTCTTGGATGCGTTTTCTTGCTCAAAGTACCATGGAATGCAATCCTCACCGCAATGCTGACGATAGGGTGAGAACAAACGATAAGGTGAGGACAAATTCTAATCGAGAGAACAGCAGGTTTTATAGCCAATCGCGATGGGTATGTGTTTGCGTTCCACGCGAGTAAAAGAATGGTACGGATTGGGAAACGGTCTTAGCACTTTCTCCAGGATGGCGTCCGAGTCAAAGTCGATAAGAAAGTGTTGTGTGTATTTTGTGTAGTTGTGTTCGAACTGTAATTTTCCCTCGCGTGGCATCTATTCGGTTTTTAAATCTTGACAGTATCCCGAAGAGACGTGATTGTGTAATCGCTGCTATTAACGAAAGCGTTGAGGGCAACGATAGAAAAAAACGTGATGCTTATGCTGGGTGTGCTGAGATCGGCATAACCGGCTGAAGTCTTTAAAATGCTCAAAATAGTTTTGATAATTAAGTAAACTGAGTACATTTAGGAGGTCAGCATGGGATAGACCACGAACTGCTTATCGCTGACCTTCTTATCATCGAAAACAAAAACGTAATTACTTTCACGTAGCGGTGTGAATTCCGATGTTTGAAACGAGATAGAATTGACTCCGGCAAAGATCCATGCCGATCCTGACTTTTGATATATATAATTATACGGCTTGTCCTTGTCATTCTCGTGTCTGTACCAATTTTCTCTAAGTTATTAATCTCAGAAAGGAAGATATAAAAAAGGAATGAGTGACTAATGATCACTTGTAATGTCTTTTGGAATGACACCTGTTCATTGTACTTTGTAGTTAAAAAGCGAGCTGGTCATGGGGATAAAGACACTAGTAAGACCCTGAGCTCCATTAATTACACATCTAGTCACCTTGTCGTATAGTACAAGTCACACGGGTCATGTAGCCATTAAACACCTACTATTTCAGTAATGCGTGTCATCTTTTAGTATTTGATAATAGATACCTTTAAGTGGCAAGTATTCACTTGATTTAGATTCGTATACATCCATATTCCTTTGGAATGTCATTATTTAGACGCCCGGAGAGGTACATACGGCAAAATAAATGTATGTAGACATTTTAGGACGAAATGAACCTAAAGGTGTGATCCAAAACAATCCGGATTGAATATCGCGCTGTGATTTCACAATGAAAGTTACGTACAGTGATGAACAAATGTGTACTAATTTCGATTGTGACGATTTCACTCGACGCGCTCTTATTATCACCCAAGTTTAGTGCATGGCCACCATTGTAAAATTCCGTAGCAATAGATAATTTTCGTCTGAAAGTTTCTTGGTGACAGTTAACGTGCAGAGTATTCAATAATTAGGATTGAATAGACTTTGGTTACAGAAATGAGTGTTAAATTTGAAAACAACAATTTATATTTAATTTAACATGAGTAAATGTGTATTCATGACCCATGTAACTTGTATTATAGGTTTTGTCCTTAAAGAGAGAGAGAGACAGACAGACAGACAGTCAGAGGCAGAGTGAAACGACTGATAGACAATACTTGTTCTGTTATGTTCCAGTATGGACAAGGTTGCCTTAGTTATTTTTTCTTCTCATACCATTTAAAAATATTGCCTTTTATTTGATATTATCGACGACTATGTTTTTACGGTGATATTTTACTTACCTTTCCTACCATTGATATTTCTCTTACCATTGATATTTTTCCTACCGTTGGTAATTTTTCTACCGATTTCTTTCCTTTTCCAGTACTCCTTTACTTCACTAGCTTTGTTTTTTAAAGTACGTAAATCGGAGAACATTTATTGATACGAACAAAAAAGTTTCTTGGACTTTCTTTGCGATATGCTCGGGGAAAGATCTGGTACGCTGTAGATATTGTTGGTAGATAAGTTGGCTTGCATCGGAAAAGCATTAATTATATATATCTTCCCAAGCTCACCAACGTTATATCAACGATAAGATTTGAACATACATACATACATACATACATACAGGCATATATGAACCACTGATAGTTTTCATCGTATACTTGACTTCCTTCGTACAACTGTTTATTTGCGACAGCAAAGTTATATAATGCTTGTATGTTTTCATCCGTTGCAGAGAAATACTACACACATCTTTTTTTAGTTTACACATTTATTGATCAATATGGATAAGCTGCATCGAGTGGAAAATACAACAAATTTCATACTATCAGATATAAGCTTGCATCGAGAAATAAAAAAAATGAAATGCAGATACGAAAAGACATGAAGATATAAAAATGACATTTTTTTGTATTATAAATACTTGTTTTTCTTTGATTCTCTAAGTGTTTTAATTGGAAATGCGCTATGAATTTGCTATTCGATTCAATTCTTAGAAAGAATTCTTGAAAAGAAAAGCACAATGCCTTCAACCAGGAGTGTAAGTTAAACTACAACCCAGCTCCAGCCACTTACGTTTGGTTTTAAAGGTCAAGGTCACTGCTAATCGGATAATTGTATCATTTAGATAGTTATACCATATATATGTACATGTGTGATGAAGTAAAGGATGCATCTAAGTGGTGAGTATATTTGTATTTGATATCACTTACAGACAGGGAGTAAAGATTTAGTATTTAGTTGTACAATATGACCAATTATCCCCGGAATGAATTCTGACACTGCACCAATTATTTCTATGACCTTTAAGAGAGCATTCATCATGGGGATTACAACAATATTTCTTATTTTTATGTTCATCATAGCACCAAAAGTAACCCGTTCTTGTTCCACCATGAGTACCACATGGATGTGACGAAAGACACTTTGTTCCATCTGCAGCTGTGTCACCGGAACTACCACAATATACAGATACACTTCCAGAATAACACGTCATGGTCGGGGATTCATCGGTTCCAGTTTTGATGCATTGTTTTTCACAGCAATACTCCCATCCGTAGTCTGTATAGCACCAGCTGTACTCATAACCATGTTTCCCGCACTTGTTATCCGCCCTACATCTAGTGTTTCCAGCTGTAATCATATCCATCTCCTCAGATATATCTCGAACGCTATTGTTCATAGTAGCGTACGAATCATATTCCGCATAGTTATTCTCATCTCGGGTTTGAATAGAACGAAACTGAAGAAGTATTACACAGAGTAACGTATATGTCATCATACTTCGGGACAAAACCTGAAATAGACCATGGATCAATTGGATACATTTTCTGTCTTCACGCTTTGGGGTAAGGCCTGATAATATATATATATATATATATATATATATATATATATATATATATATATATATATATATATATATATATATATATAAAATTAGCCGTGCCGTCTATTTATTATGTCATCATGATTGGCGGTAAGGCTTGGCATATAATAGCATTCGATTTGTGAGGCCGTCTATGTATATCATCATGGTTTGGGGTAAGGCCTTGCATAGAATATAGATCAAGTACCCAGACCGTCCATTTGTACGTCATCAAACTTCGAAATAAGGACTCTCATAGAATATTGACCACTTAATCAGGCCGTCTATTTATGTCATTATGGTTGTAGGTAAGGCCTGGCACAGGTCATGGATCAATTAGTTAGGCTTTCTATTTACATGTCATCATCCTTCGGGATAAGGCCTGGCATAAAAATAAATCATTTAGTGAGGCTAATTAAATGTCATCATGCTTGAGGGTAAGGCGTGGTATAGAATAAAGATCGATTACTGGGATCGTCTATTCATGTCATCATGCTGGGGGGGGGGGGTAAGGCCTGGTATAGAACATAGATCGATTACTGTGGCCGTCTATTCATGTCATCATGATAGAGGGTAAGGCCTGGTATAGAATATAGATCGATTACTGTGGTCGTCTATTAATGTCATCATGCTTGGGGGTTAGGCCTTGCATAAAATATAGATCAGTTAGTCAGACCGTCCATTTATATGTCATCACACTTCTGGGTAAGGTCTGACATAGCATATATACAACTTAGTCAGACCGTCTATATTGTTGTCATCATGCTTTGCATGTAGACCTGAAACAATATAAACTCAATTAGGTAAGGCCTGACATAGAATCAGTCGGGTATCTATTTCTTGTTTTTTGTTTATTTAAAAGTGTACGTCATCACATGCATGTGAAGTAAATATTTTTTCTTTACTATCTATACTGCTTTCACCATATCAAAGCATCTTTAATATTTATCTTCATTTCTTGGAGTGACATCTACGATACTGTCAATGGAAGAAAACTTTCCAATTGTTTAAGTCTAATTCTGGCCTTGTTTTCGTTCTTTCATCGTCGTGAATACCTCATTTTAAACCTATTTCAACAAAATTTGTGAAAGTCACCAATCTTACATGCTATTAAAGTAAGTAATTCAGGCATTTGCATCTTAAAACTGTGAGACTGAAAAACGAGTCTTAGCACACTTGTTCTGTGATATGTAATCAAATAGTTAACAACCACAACTTCCATCGATCAAACAGGATGAAATTAGTCTCCGTGGATCTTTAACAAAACATATTTACTGACATTCGTCTTGTTTCTAAACGAAATAAACCGCTTTATGAATCTCACGCTAGAAGATTTCCGCTGATAATTATACTTGGATAGGGATCTTTCTAAAACAATCACTTTGAGAAGAGTTATTTCTAGACGTAAATGTTTATGTAAACACGAAAACCACATTTATATTAATAGGTCGGTGCCTCTTACAATGCATTGAACTTAGTTCCAGTAAATATCTATTTTACAGCTTGCAGCTACGCTGATTACACCTGACCTTGACCTTAGTTTTGAAATAAGAGATATATCAATATAAAGTGCAGCAATAATTCGTGGTTTACTAAATATTCGCATTAGAGCAGTTGTGAGAAATTAGCGTGCCGGACTCGTGTCCCGTGGTGTGCAACCTTCCAGCTTGCCTAGAACAGACTAGTGTCGTTGCATCGTTGCAGTTACTGTTTATATTTCCTTTGATCAGTACTTACCTCCATCGTGATTCTGTTAAAGTCAAGAAAATCGCTGTAGAATATCGGATTTGTTGTTGAGCGAAAATGAAATCGATGCTATCAGGTGGATATAATCGATGTAACGTGTGTATAAACAAACTGACAATGCACAATTAATTGTTGTATGTAATTTGCATACATATGGAGAGAGAGAGAGAGAGAGAGAGAGAGAGAGATGCGGCAGAATATTTATATAATAATCCCTCACAGACCTCTTAAATACGTTTGAAAGAGAAATGAAAAAGAAAAATCCATACGACTGCTACGGCGTTTACTCGGTGAATGCAAAGTCATACTTAATTCCAGATCCGGAACGAATACCATGGCATATTGCTCTTTTTCCTTCCATAGGCGTTTCACAAGCAGATGTTGTCCTCCATGTCAAACATTCATAAAAGTCCTGTTTTATATTTTGTACAAAAATGATTAGATAAATGCTTTATTTGACTGTTGCAGTCCTATGTCCCACAAATGCCACTCCATTCTAACACGTACATTCGCGTCGGTTTCTGTGACATATTGATAGGTGTATTTTAGACAATGCATCGTTGATATCATAATTTGCATATCATATAAAATATGTAGGGATATTTTAAAGTTTCAATATTTTTCAAGAATTTTAATTTTCATGCATTATTTATCAAACCGCACCTTCAACAAGCAGGTCTTTCCATAATCGACTGTTATTGCTCATGTGAGTTTTGTTCCACAGATAGATAGATAGATAGATAGATAGATAGATAGGTAGAAAGCTTCGTCAGTTTTGATCAATAGAATTACGCAGTTTGCAACAAAATATCATGTACGACATGTTATCACTATTCACGTTAAAAACTTACCTTGAAGACCACTTGAAGTCTGATTGTGAGAAATTGGCTAGATACGGTTCTACCTGAAAGGATGTGCTATCCTATATGACAACTATTTACCATGGCTTGGGTTATGCTCTCAAGAATAAAAACAACAGCCCCTTTAAAATTCTCACTATGTGGATTAACTTCAATGATTGCAGCCCCAACATTATATATTAGACTAATGACGTCATTATGATGTCGGTCATACAAAAATGTAGGACACAGTTCTGAAGAACCAGGTTAGGTTTTTACATAACATAGGCGGGTTTTAGGCATTTGCAACCTTCCAACATCATATTAACCCATTGACCTCTCGGAAACACTGAGAAAGATTTGCCTACTTAGTAACATATATTGTTTTTTGAAAATTCCCCCACCCCCCCACACATACACACACATGTTCCAATAACTAAACAAGAAATAAACGTAAACCAGTCAGTAGCAGAAACACAAGGAAAAACGGACTAAATGATCTTGTACACAATGACATTTATGTAGATGCTCATGTTTGCTACATCGCTTTATCGGCAAATGTCATGCACCTATTATTATTATTATTACTGACATATTTGTTTAGTGCAACCGTGTACTCGGTCTTAAAATACATATCGGTGTTTTTTGTCCTGTTAATTTTAAAATATCCTATAAATCTGAAATATAACCACCTCGTAAAATAATTATAATAACAATACTGAAAAGCAAATGATAAAAACATTCCAAAATCTGAATTCAATGACAAAGTATTCATCTGCTACTAAATGCTCTTCACTTTAATATGTCATATAAAGTGAAACAATATAACAAATCAGTAGTTATAATTAATTTTCTTCGCCATGACAAAGCTCTACTTTCGCTATTAATTGTCAGGTTACGCGTGATTTGTTATGCAATTATACCCACTTTTCCTTTTTTAAGCTTTTATAATGAGACTTAGAAGCAGGTGTTTACATTGCAAGCAAATATCACGATTAACCAGTAGTTCACGTCACGGAGATTATATCACTAGGCTTGTTTAATAGGTCAGTGAGGAATTGGGAAGGAAAATAAGCTTATCAAAAGTTTTGCTAGTAACAAATGAACTTAATATTAGTCCGACCCTTACCAAATAAAGTATGGATAAAAGTTGAATAACCCTTGACACTAATGAAAATTGACCGTTAATCTTCAGTCCACCACTTGTGTAATTTAGCCACTTGATTTAGTGTGTTATGAATTAGAAAACAAAAAGAGAGATGTCAAGCTACATGCTTGTTTTTATATTTCCGTGTGTACAAAATCGAAACGAATAAATAACAGTCAGTGGAGTAAGAATTCCAATGACTATGTCTGTCCATTCTGGGAGTTGTTTATTTAATATTTCGATAAGACTTACGGTTGGTGTCCCGTTGTATCTTTGAACACTAATTGATTGGTAGAAGGGTGGATGGCATATTGTTGTGAAAGATATATTTATGTATAATGTTGGTTACAGATCTGCATTTTTATTTTCTTAACTTAAAATTGATGAGCGATAGCCAAGGGGTTTCTAAAAATACGTCAAAGGATAGGAGCATGAGTGGCCTGAGGGTAATAAAGTATAAACTAAAAGACGAAAATATTGAAACATTATTGGACGGTAACAGTGGCAGGGCCTAATTAGGTTTCCTGAACTATTGTCATATTTTCAATTTTAAACTTAACACCCCACCCCCAAACAAAATAAAGCGAAACAACCTCTGTCAAACACTTGTAGTGGTCGATACCGCAACGACATGACGTTCTTAATCTATTTACTTTCTCCCAGAAGCAAATATATTCAAGGTTGTAAATTTATTTTAAAAACCAATATGTTTCGCCTGTCTGACTGAGCCAATAGAAACAGTAAATGTTTTGACAGAAATGGATTTGAACAAAATAACTTTTCATTTAATATAATTCTTCTATCGTCAATATGAAATGCTTTAGAAATTTGACAGGTGGAGAGAGAGAGAGAGAGAGAGAGAGAGAGAGAGAGAGAGAGAGAGAGAATTGAAGCATCGCGAAGCTAACTTTAGCTCACCGGACATGAATTTATATCTAAAAATGTACATAGTAGATAGGTAGGCACGGAGGCAGTGAGACTATATTAAACGATGACATCTGTAACGTATTATTAGTAGCAGTATTAATAGTTTAATTAATTTATCAACGTTTATGCTTTTAGAAATAGCATAGAATATGTTTTATATTACTTTTAATTTTTTTCGCAATAGTTGATATTTCATGTCAAAGGTTAATGCATTATCAACGTAAAACTATTATTTTAATAGTTAAATGCGACAAGTGAAAGTGTTTTATTTTCGTTTAGAATATTTCATCTATTTTTGGTAATGCATGGGAGCAAACAAGCACGGATCCAACTCGGTAGAGCTATGTAATTTCTTATTATACACCATTTATAATAAACTTTTCATGATTCTGGTGCACACCATACAGGGATTAGGGTAAATTACAACGACTCAGACAGTTACCAAAGCATACAGGGATTAGAGTAAATTACAACGACTCTGATAGTTAACTACGGAAGCCGGTTCATGCCACGTTGAAATCAATTTTTTATCTCGTAATTACGACATACTATCTCGTAATTGCGACTTACTATCTGGTAATTACGACTTACTATCTCGCAATTACGAGTTAGCTATCTCGTAATTTCGACTTACTATCTCGTAATTACGACTTACTATCTCGTAATTACGAGTTAGCTATGTCGTAATTACGACTTACTATCTCGTAATTACGACTTAATATCTCGTAATTACGACTAACAGTGTCTTTGACTTGTGGAACCTTTATGTCATTTTGAATGGATCGTACAAGGTTATGCCGCTTTTATTTTCACTTGGGATTGAGTTACTCAGAAACTTTTAGTTTTCTAGCCCAGATACATGGATTATGCATTAGTATGAGAACTCTGAAACGAATACTGCGCACGCCGTGTCTCTTTAGAAGAAGGTTTCATTCTGATGTATTAGAGGTAGCCCAGTTTATCGAAGAGTATATTAGTAATTCCAGTAATGAACAAGGCTACCGTTGGATGCATTTACGATGTCTTCAACACGAAAGAATAGTATCAAGGGATACCGTGGGGATACTTATGCAATTACTCGACCCTGTTGGTATATACTTGCGAATAAGGAGACGTCTTAGGAAACGACAATACTTTGGACAAGGACCGGATTACATTTGGCATGTCGATTCTTACGATAAACTCAAACAATATGGGCTCTGTATAAACGAATGCATTGATGGTTTTTCAAGGCAGGTTATTTGGCTTAATGTTTACATAACAAGCAGCAATCCAAAAGTAATCGCCGGCTATTATGTGGAAGCAGTGCAGATGCATCACGGATGTCCGGCCTTAATGAGAGGTGATCGTGGCACAGAAAACGGCCATGTTGCTCAGATGCAAGATTTTATGACGGGAAAGGAAAGTTTCATTTATGGAAGAAGCACAGCCAATCAACGAATAGAAATGTTTCGGAATTTTCTGCGGAGGCAATGTTGCCAGTTCTGGATTGACACCTTGGGAATGTTGAAGGAAATCGGCCAGTTCACAGGGGATTTCATAGATATCAGCTTGATTCAGTTTTGTTTTATGGGCCTGCTTCAGGTACATTTAAATATAAATTTGTTTTGCCTCAATATTCCTCTGAAAAGTGATTGGAATCTGTCATAAAATAATTTCGTGAGTAGCGGTGTACCGTAATATTTATAATTAATTTATAATTTGTGTTATCATTATTTTCACACAACCATAATTTTGACACTTTTCGAAAAAGCATTATTACTCCTTTTTTGTAAACAGCAGAAAGTGTGCAAGCTACAAGTTGAATCAATTTAGTCCCATCCTTTAGAAAAAAAAGCATATTCTTTTTTAAACAACTGCAGTTTTGTCCCTTTGATGTAATCTTAAAGAAAATGATCTAAAACTTCATTCTTTCTGTCTCGTTAAAACTAATTTTAAAAGAAAAGGAAGTAAAATAATTTTCTTCATGTCTCTTTTCTCCGAGTGGAGGTTTGGAAGGATTATAGATGTCAAATTACAATTTGAAGATCTTGGAGTGTATCACGTTGACAATTCATCATATCATCGTCATCAGTCTCATGACCTAGTGTGGTCGTTGAGGCACTGTGCTGCTGAACATCTGACCAGTTCCCTCCACTTGTCTCGATCATGTGCCAATACCTGTGTCTCCGTAAAACTTTTCCTGGTCCATTCTGTGATGTTGTAGTCCACTTTTTTCTCTGTCTACATCTCCTTCTGCCACCCTGGACGCTGCCCTGCAGGACTGTTGTGGATAGACTGTTGGCTCTAGTGACATGGCCATACCATTTCACTTTCTCTTTTTGACGGTGGTGAGGAGGTCCTCATATTGGCCCACTTCGCGCCTGATGGTGTTACGCACTTCTTCATTTGTGATGTGGTCCATGTAAGAGATGCCAAGGATGGTTCTGTAGCATCTCATTTCAAGTGACTGGATTCTTCGTTGTAATTCTGCTGTCAGGGTCCATGCCTCACATGAGTACAAAAAGACTGAGATGACTAGAGCTCGCAATAGTCTGATTTTATTTTTCAGACAGATATTCTTGTCTCTCCAGATGGATCTTAGCTTTGACATAGCTGCCATTGTTTGTGCTGCTCTTGACAAAATTTCTGCTCTTGATCCCTCTTCAGTGATTATGGAACCAAGATATTTGAACTGGCTCACTGTTTCCAATTTATGTCCTCTGACTTCATTCTTGGCTGAGATTTGTTTGCCACTATTTGTCATCAGTTTTGTCTTCTAAGCGCTTATCTCCATGTCAAATCTGGAAGATGTTTCATCCAGGTTCCTCACTAAGGTGGCTAGCTCGTCTTCACTGCTTGCCAGTCCATCAATGTCGTCTGCAAAGCGGAGGTTGGTGATGTTACGCCCTCCAGTGCTGACTGTCCCACAGTGGTTTTCCAGGGCTTCGCTCATGATGCGCTCCAAGTAGATGTTGAAAAGTGTGGGTGACAGGAGACAGCCTTGACGCACTCCCACTGTTGTCTGGAACCAGTCCCCCACAGCACCTTGGGCAATTACTGCACTGGTAGCCTTGGCGTACAGCTGCTTGATGGTATTGATTAACTTTTGACCCATGTTATACTTCTTCATTGTTGCCCACAATGCCTCATGCCACACTCTGTCAAAAGCCTTTTTGAAATCGACGAACACATGATAGATGTCTTGTTGGTGTTGCGAGTACTTTTCGCACGTTGACAATTAAACAACAAATATTACAATCACAGTGACGCACAAACGGATGAACGGGTTAAAGAGGGAGATGGAGTTGTCCCTTTTATATTGTTTTTTATGTGTGACAATAAATGGTGATGGTTTTATGAATGCACGTATTGGCAGTTGTGAAGAATTTGATTCATATTTATAGGAACGGGTATTGCAAATATGAAGTAAATTAATTACAACGGCTCCTGAAAAATTAATCTAAGCAAATAAATACAATGAATAATTAAAGGTTAAATATGGAGGAAATCTTAAAAATGTAAACATTGTAGAAAGTTATGTAAAACTAAAAATCCGTTTCTCCTGTCAACATTCCTGCGCCCAAAATTCACAAAATTCGCCATAAAATTAATAACAAGGTACAGTTCACAACTACCGAATGCATCCCCCCCCCCCGGTTATTCAGAACCACCGCTAATATCTCTACAAAACAAATTATGCCTTGGGTGTACGTAGCCGAATTTACAAAAAAAATCGCCTGAAATTTCTTCGCAAAAGAAGAAATCCAATCTATTCAGATCGTCTCGGATCTTTTTACTATTGGATTGACTGTATAAGGTTTTACAAATGATACATTTGAAGTGGTAAGTGTGCAAGAGGAGACAGTGTTTATGTACAAATTGAATAACGCATCTTCCTGCCTAATATAAAAAAATATTTAAAAATATGTATGCAAGAGACGTCAAAAAGGTCCATATTTTTGGATAGCCATATTAAAAACAAAGCATACGAATATTACTCACTTGACCTGAGAAGTCAATGGCAGTTCATAGCAAAAGAAGTTTATGCACTCCAACAGCAAATTTATACCTGCATTTTTCGTGTCTTCAAGTCATTTTTGACACCATGTATTTCTCACGGTGCAAAGTAGTTGCCACCCATGCCGATTTTTAGATATTCTCCATGCCTTGAACCCATATTTCTACTCCTGTGGATGGCTAGCTCTTCTTCCTGGCCGACTCTTGGTACTTCACTATCTACATGCTGCAGAGTAACTATGGAAGGTGTACATGCTTCAAATCAATTTCAAGAACAACACCAGCCCCAAATGACTAATTCACAAATATATCCATGTCTTTCATTATTAAACAGTGATAGCTGAAAAAGTCACACCATAGCCTTAAGTTAAGAAATGTCACTGGAGCCATTTTACAAAACTATCCACTGCCACTTAAGCAAGGTAGCTATCGACCTACATTCATGGTGTGATCGGTATGACAGTCCTACAACGTAAGACACATCACCCGAAATTTTTGTTCTTGGGGATGATGGATCTTACGGCCTAACTAACGGCGCTGTGTAGCGTGTTTTTATGTCGACTAACAGTGTTAACGAAAGTCAAATTTTCAGGAGTTTCGCACACAATCAATAACGACGCTTTTCTACAAAATAAAGTTATGTTTTTGCCAGACTTCACTGACCCAGACGTCTTTTCTCTAATAAATTCAAATTCTCACAAAAGAAAGGGACCTGTTTCCAAGTTTCGTTGGCCTACATTTCAGTTGACTGGAAAGCGATGAAAGCCGGGAATGCCGAAATCGGGTTAAGTAGAAATGCTGTTCTTTAGCGAAACGAATAAACATAAATTATGCCTATTGGAACTGTAAGCAACGTTTCGTTTCGTTCAAGAAACATAATCACCACATTAACCTACTTAAACATGCTTCGGCATACCTCGACTACCGTCTCATTGCAACAAATTCAAATATATGTCTGCGGAACATGAAAATGCGTCCATTTGCTAGTGTCACATTCTCATTCCGCTGGGATAAAGACAGCACAGTAAGTATATTAATTACACATAAATTAGTGGAAGTGGCTATATAGGCGGCCAAGTGTATGAGATATTCCTGAAACTTTGACTACTCATTCCGATGTCAACCGACATCGGAACAGGCTATACAAGGCCGTTATTTGGATAGTAAGACATAGCACAAAAACAAACTGTAGGACTAATCCGTAAGATTTACCTCGAACATGCGAACTACCGTCTGTTGCGTATGACGTTATAGTCGAACATTCCGACAAGCCTCTAATATTCCAGTATATAGCTTGCACGGTAATTTTAAAGTAAAAATGATGATGTTTGTTTAGTATACGGTCAGAAAATGGTGACCAGAAACAGAAAAAGCGTATCGTCCTTCTCTTTTGTTTTAATTTATAAAAGAAGAAAGATGTTTTAATTGATGATTATCTATCAGAATGTCAGAAACCAGGAAATATTATAAAGAACATTTTGAATAGGCCCTACTGTTTTCCTTCCGATATAGTCCTGATACAAGCGATCAAATCAATCTAAACGCTGAAAAGGTTTTCGACGAATAATTCAGGCAACCATCCAGGGAAATTGAAAGGCAAGGAGAGAGAGAGAGAGAGAGAGAGAGAGAGAGAGAGAGAGAGAGAGAGAGAGAGAGAGTCCAGACAAGCGGGAAAGTTTAAAATAAATATCAAGCCAGAGAAATTATGATGTTTGAAATAGTCGTTTTTCTTCTTAAAATGGGAATGGGTATTTTCCACTAAAGAAATGCCATTTAACAACCAATTTCTTTGCAGAATGACATCGATAGCATGGTCCAAGTCTGGAATGTGCATCGTATAAGACCAACCAAAAACCAAAATTGCCCAAATGGCCGACCTGTTGTGATGTACAAATTACCAATGATGTATGGAACCCGGAGCTACCTCCAGTCAGTGGACGAAGACAAAATAGAAATCTGTCGAGAAGAATGTGTATTTCGAGATGAATATCCATGTGACAGAGATGTATTTAATATCAGTAATCTCTACATGGAAGAAAAGGGATGGACATCGCCTACAAATATCGACGATGCTTTGCAATTGTATTTTAATGTTACTAAACATGTTACCTGTGGATTTGTGACGATAAAGGCTTTAATACTACTGTGATTCTATGATGAGAAATATTATTTTCCTTCAGCTGAATAACACTGAATGATCTTCAAACGAGACTTCGCTTTATCTCTACTTATCCAAGTGTACTTTGCTCATATACTTCTTTATTCTAATAAAAAAAAATGTCTAAGTTTTCGTTTCTTGTTTCCCTTTTATACAAACAGAGAGAAAAATGACAAAGTGTGTTTAGGACGACAGCTACAAACATTTTAATAGAACGTGAAGTAAAATTTGGTAACGAACGTGATAAATAATATTTTGAAGCTTTCGCAGCAAAAACGTTTTGGAAATTACGTCGAAAACCGCAGCAATTTTTTTCGTTATATAATGGGACACAAAATTCGACTGAGTCGGTGACCCTGTGACTTTAAAAGTTTCCAATTGCAAGATAAATTTCGTTTTCGCACTTTAAGTTTAGAAGAACAGCATTAAACTGAAATATTTTATTGGTATATATATATATATATATATATATAATATATATATATATATATATATATATATATATATATATATATATATATATATATATATATAACCTAAATACGAGTTTTCTGTTTGACATAAAAATAAATAAAAATAAAATATGAAGGTTGACAAAGATGGGTCAATAAAACTTGACCTGCTCCTTTACATCCTTTATTCAAACCTTGACTTTCGACCTAGCATTCATCAAATCAATGGGCTCCTGTCCCTATCCATGGGTAAAAGAAGTTTACGGCTTAAACAAAACACAGCAACAAGAAAAACAACAGTAAACTCAAGCATTGTTGTGGATACACACTGTCTATGAATGGACAGACAGACATGATAATCTATATATGCTCTACACACATTTTGGAAAAGTGGAATTTTTGTATCTTTAACGAACAACCGAGAGGTCTGTGTGCGTGTATTCTCATTTTTCTTTTACATCAAGTGTTTGATAGCACAGCTTTAAGCAATTTTCACATTGTTTAAAACTATCACTTTGAGCATTAGTTTGTCCCGGATTTTGACATGTGCTCAAAAGTGGCTTAACCATGATTTCTGATTCACATTTTCCTGTTAACTTGACAAAGTAGAACACTTTATGCCTCAAGACTTGACAACAGTAGTTTAAAACCATGTCATTTAAACTTATGTTACTGTGAAGTGTCGAAGTTTGAATTGTATTGAACCTTAAAGTTGAATGCATTGAGCATTAAAATGTTATCGCATTTAAGCCAGAAAAATGTTTGTGAGTGGTTTCTTCTTTTCTCCTGCCCCTGTGAAGAGAGGGTAATGTTTTACCGTACTAAGAATTTACGCAGTGTGTGGATAGCTAGTATGCTTCTGAGTAACGAAGTGAGGAAACTTTACGGGTAATTGTTTCCTTTAAGGAGCAGCTTTCTGGGAGAGATACAGGACAATACAACAAGGTCAGAATAAAGGACTAGGAAGTCCAGGATAGGATGAAGCGTAAAGAATAGGAAGTCCAGGAAATAGGAATACGTTGATACACGCACGGTCAAGGGAGGAAGGTTATGAAAATCGGTCGTGGACATTGAGCTGTTTTCACCACTCGTTATTATGATGGAATAAATCCAAATTGGACACTGCTATTAAATTCTGTTGACATCATTTAGATTGAATTGGAATTGCCACATTTAATTTGTTTTGATTAAATTTGTTATTTTTATTTTCTAAGGGGCTCGTACTGCTTTATTTCCTCCCAGTATTCTTGCTCAGTTCTCTGTTGAAATTCTATTCTTTTTTTCACTCCTACCGGGCTATAACATCGAGGGACGTCATCCTCTAGATAACGCCAGCCAAATCCAATTAAACACCCCTCTTACTAAGAGGGCGACGTTACAGTTACAATCACCATCAAAATACACTTTGAACAAAATAACATGTACCCAAGGTATGTCCATGGATACGAATTAAAATAAAATGACAATATGATTTAAATATCTTTTATTCCCTTATTCGTCCTCTCAAAGAAATATTCTCAGTGCATCATCATTGCAACAACTATCACAACTACATGTTATCAAAACTTTTATACTTTCAACCAACATCTCATGTTCTAGATCACTGACAGAATCCATGATTATTGCAGAATCATTTCTTAAACTAGTTCTCAACAGTACATGTGTGAATGATACAAATGCACTGCCAATGTATTTCTTCATGCTCTTGCACAT
This sequence comes from Sinohyriopsis cumingii, assembly GCA_028554795.2. Classification (NCBI taxonomy): domain Eukaryota; kingdom Metazoa; phylum Mollusca; class Bivalvia; order Unionida; family Unionidae; genus Sinohyriopsis; species Sinohyriopsis cumingii. Next base: position 7,335,314 of record JAPYKE020000031.1, read on the forward strand.
AAATGTCATAATGTCCACGACATGTTGTGTGTACACAAGAGGCTTGAGGGATATAAAGAACTGAGATGAAAATGAACTAGAAACACAAAATTTCAAAACAATCACTAACGCATAAAATATTTGTTACAGAAGACCTGTTTGCAACAAGTATGTATTATTTTTTAACAAAATACATCCAGTCAACAACTGTACTGAATTTGGATAGAACACTATGTATGTAGCATGAGAAAAAAAACCAACACATTAATGAGCTCGACATAAAAACTTCAATTTTAGACCAGTTAAATGGGAAAACTGAACCAAAGTCTGCGAAGCATTCAATATGGATTACAGTGACCTACCTTATGTTATGAGGGTATAATAATCATCAAGATGCATCATCTCAGAATGTTTCATTTTTAAAGGCGTGACAGTATGAATATAGAAGATATAAAGCTATGTGGTCACGAATTGACCTTAAATGCAAAATTCTTAAACTATGCAAGTAACATGTGAAATAAATGACACATTGACCTTCTTTAGTAGTTTGGGTTTGGTATTATCACAAATGCATACTATCATATTGTTGCATGATTCTAACATTAGCTGAATTTTAGAAATAAACTTCCAACAATACCTTTGACCAAAATCTATGAAATGTTACATGTGACACACAGTGTCCTAATTTTGAAAGGTGGATGTAGTGCTTGTCAAGATGGATCCACCCTTACACTCTTCAAGTTACATGACTCAATAAACAATATGGAAAAATGTTGAACTGAATGCAAAATCTTTACAAACAATGTCCATCTATTATTATACATATGTGTAGAAAGTAGCTTCCATAACACCACCCGATGGGGGCATAGGCTATGAAACCTACTCCTAGTGTGTGATAAGACTAGTCAGAATGACAAACATAATATCCTGATCATTGATTGTGACAAAACTTAAACTATGTCCATGATCCAGATGTTGCTTTCTAGGACACTGTCAAATTCAGATCTAAATTCCATAAAAGTATCATAACAATCACCATTTTGAAGGACACAACCGCAAGTATGCCCTATTGGCCTTTTTGAGTATGCCCTATTGGCCTTTTTGAGTATGCCCTATTGGCCTTCTTGATAAGCCAGTCATACTGACAAATTCTACAGCTATACTGGGCACTGTAATGAGGTCAGACCCTGTGCAGAAACGAAGGAAAAGACACAAAGCCTTCAAATCAAGTTCTCTGACGTACCTCTTCAGATATTTTGAAACGTCATTAGTTTGGGCATTCAGAGATTCTGGAATCTGAAGCATCTGTACAACTTTTCTGTTACTCGGAATCAGGGTCGAGTAAAGATCATTGAGATTTTCAGTGCTGATGCAGAGTCCGTTCAGGATATCTCGCCAGCAGTCACATACATACATAGGTATTTGAATCATCTCCTTATGTGCTATTTTCAAAAGGACAGCCTTAAAATTTTCCCCACTGACCTTAGTACGGCATTCATGGGCATCCAGAGCATCCAACAAGTCTTCGAGACCAACTGATGAGAAGTCAGCGAATCCCTTCTCGAAAACATCTCTATCTGGCAGTGAGATAAACTGATAAAAATCCTCTAAAAACTCATTATTGGTAACATCAGTATCTTGAAAGAGACAGTGTTTCATGAATGTCTTTGCAAGTTTTATTGGCCAGTATCCAACATTTTGCCGTCCATATGCAAGCAAACGCCCAATTACCTTCCATTGTTCCATTCCAAAATCATGCCGCAGACTTGGAACCTTCACATCTCTGCCAACGGTGCACTTAAAATAAAACTCCGTCCAAAATTCAGTAAACAAATCCTTCAAAACACCCCCTGTATCTTTTGCTCTTTCTTTCTCTCCATTTGCCAAAATGCGGGTGACGATAAGATGTCTATTTAAAATACTGGGATCTTTAAAGTAATTACACAGTTCTTGAAATTCAAAGGCACCTCTGTGAATGTCTATTTGCAAGGGTTCAGCAGGAATGAGTGGAGGAATATATGGCAGAGTATCATCGATATCACGAGCAATATTTGGTGAACTGGTATTCTTAAAGAAAATCTCAGTTTCTGAATCATCTAGAAAAGAAGATACAGAATGGACAAAATGATCATCTTGAACACTTGTCAAGGGTTCAGTCTCATTCTTTTCTTGCATTCTGAGTCCTTGTGTTTTGTTAAATAAACTCTATGAGTGGTTTATCTACAGGTTCAGCCAGAGTAGGTATTTGCCTCATCTCTTTGATGCTTTTATACTGTGGTGGAGGATTCTTTTGCTTTGATGCAAGATAAAGCCTAAAGATATTCATCCCTTTCCTGTCATACATCTCGCCGAGTTTCTTTGCATTCTGTCTTTTCCTCAGAAAAATCTCTGACTTCAAAATCCAAGTCCTCTATCGATCCATTTGGGAAAGTTCCATTAGGGAAAAATAAGGACTTTGATACCTCAACTTCTTTAATAGTGGACTCTTTACATATGTCTACTCAGCAACCGTGTCACCTATATGGGGCAGATATTTGGTCAGTGTCATGTCATCTGCAACCTCAATAACGTACCTGTCAAGCTGAAAGACAAAATCTCTGTAAGTGAAGATGCAACTCTATGGTTGCAAACTAACAGAAAGAAGCAACAAATAAAAATCAAAGAAACAAATTTATTTCCATAAGTTACCAACAGATAAATCTATTTCAATAAGTTACTAAGTGTAAATTCAAGAGGAACTGATAGTATTGTGAATTAAATATCAAATAATTCTAAAAGTTCTAACACAAGTCCAAAAGTATATAGTGTTCCGAATGAAATCCAATACAGAATATGATGATGTACCAGAATTTCTGAATGGGTTTATGAACTAAGTCTTAATGATATAATCCAGAATGGCTTTCAATGAATTGTTATGTATATTTAATTTATATTGTGTGCTAACATTTCTCCATGATTACATGCTATATATATCATTTGTGTGATTGACCTTGGTCAGGTATTGAGCTTTAGCGTCTTGATATTCTGGATACCACATATTACATAGCTAATATTTATCTATGATTTTAGATTATACATTAGGATCATTATTAATTGGAGGTAAACATTGTTGCATACATTGAGTTTAAGGTTTATTTTCTAAATAGTTTAAATAGAAATGAAGAATGTTCTGGAAGCAAGACATTTATGAATTTGTTGCGAAGTTCATCATGTCATAGCTTTTGCTAATGCTGTTGTTTTCTTCAAAATTGCTTATTCATACCGTGACATCCAAAATGGAATCAGTCTTACTGTTGTGTTCAGTTTTTAATCTGAGAGGATTTATTCATTTAAATTATTCACTGAAATTACAATGTGCTTTTTGATTTTTGGACTAAATCACTGTTTTGGAATTACTGTCAATTCATTCAAGGACAATTTGGATTATATTGTTATGATACATCAGAACTGTTAGCACATTCGATAATGGCATATCAGCACTTTAAAAACGAGTTCATTCAGAACACCACTGGAATTTGTTTGGAATACTCAATACTTTTGGACTTATGGTAAACAATTTCAGGACTATTTGGGAATTAATTCACAAAACTAAGTTCTTTTTAAAAATTTTACTTTTTATTTAATGGAAATAAACTATTTGTTTAATTTTTTAAAAACGTTGATTTTCACTCTTTTCTGTTCTTTAAATTAAGACCAGAGTTGTAACAGAATTTACAATAATCACAATATAGTGTTTTAGCCCAAAGTCAGCGAGCACTTTGTAATTCCAATGAATAATTTAAATAAATGATTCTTCCAAAATTATACTGAACACAAAATGTAATGATTCCACAATGGGAACTTAGAACATGAATGAATAATTTAGTTTACCACAAACTTATATAATTTCACTTGACCTAAGACACAATAACATGACCTGGATGCAGCTCATACGTTCTCTTCCAGAATATTCTAAGTTTGTAAAAAAAGATTAGGCCTTAAATTCAATTTTAAGTAAAAATCGTTTAAAAAATATGACGATAATCAGGTAAGCAAAACCTACTCTTCCCTCAATCAAGGCTGATAATTACTTCTGATTAAAATTACACTGCAAGTTATTCCCTATAATTCCTTAATATATTTTAAAATTTATGAATTCAAAATAATGTAACATAATCAAATTTAAGTGTACAAGTTCCAGTCCAAGAACCCAAGTTATCATCTTATTCACACCAGAAAATGGAACATTTACATACAGACTATTTTTATAATAACTACACATGTATAAGCTACTTGTAAAACAAGAAAAGAAAGAAGTCCTCCATATCATAATACAAAATAAATCAATTTTAATAAACACAGTGTGCATCATAACAGCAGTGTAAAATATACTTGTCTATATGATGATATCAATCCTTTACAAGAGCTGATTTCTCAATTTAGAACCAAAACACAAAAACTTTGAAACACTTGTAATAAGGACTTATCTTCTGACTAGACATTAGATTTGTAAATTTATCCACTGAAGGATTCATCAAAAACATTTCATTATGATATTTCCAGCTTAAAGTAGTATTAGAAAATGAACAGTATATATGAATTTGAAAGATTTTGTAAAAGATATCTCCGTGAATAATGTTGGTGAATGCAGTCAACACCCACTGAGTACACTTTATATGTTCAAATATGTAAAGTACTGGACTAAAATTATAAATACGTATACAAGTAGATATCCTTTCCAACGTTACATTATGTTAAATAATTTAAATGATGTCAGCAAAATCACAGGAGTCAATAAGGTTAAAAATGTCTTATTTTCTCATGGCATGGCTATGCATGGATAGATATTATAAACAGGACAAGTCATTACTGGAAATTCAAAACTGTTTCAAATCAAAAGTGCATTTTTCAGAAGAAATACTTGCATTGTTTTCAATGTTCTAAGCACAGCTTAAGCATTGAAAGAGGAAGACATACTAAAACAGAGTTTGCAAACTATGTCTTTAAAATAAGTAGCAAGTGTGTAGAAGATGAATACCATTTTCGGTGTATATGGACTTCTTAAATTGTTTAATATATTGTTCTGATTTTCATATAGATCTGTTTGGCTTTGATAATATGTTACCAAACTTATCAACCATTTTAATTTGATATTTTGACTCTGAACCTCAGTAAGGTCCATATTCCCACCAAACCTTGACAAGCTCCATGTTCCCATTCAAGCCTAATCCCCATGGTAAAGTTATGCCCCAAACCATGATAAATGCTGAACAGAAACAGGATATATAGCCAACTACAAACCTTTGAAAAGAATGCACAATAAAGTAAATAAATTTAAAAATCCAAAATCATTAAAACTGTTCTATATTGGTTTTGTTCTGTAATATATTTGTACATTGTATATATATACTTTGGAGTGTAAAGCCTGACACTAACCTAGCTTCTCAAAACCCAAAATATAACTTAGGTATGTAAACATAATACTCCTCAAACCTCATAAATGTAACCAATGAATGGAAATGCAAGATAACATAACTTATCACATGTCTAAAAATAACTTATGTATGGAAATGCAAGACTGCATAACTTCTCAAAACTCGTAAATACAACTATAATACAAATATAATCTGAGGAAATGCAAAATAGCTTCACTTCCAGAAACTCATAAGTTAGTATAACCAATGTGTGGAAACAGAAAATAATCTCACTTGTACCAACTTGTAAGTATAGGTCCTTTCCACACTGGTCATTTGCCTACAGCCTATTTGTGTTTGTTCTGTCTTCCATGGAAACTTTTGCTTCAAGTCAGACAACTTTGTGTTGACAACAACAGCATATTTATGTGCAAACATTTCATGCCTGTTACCTTAACATCTAACCTCTTTATTAGTTGAAAATGTTCTCAGTGCGCTGCATGTTTGGATTGTTCCAAGACAATCCATAAAAAGAAAAGATTTTGCTGCACATAAGAAAGCGTTTACTCTTCATCTTAAAAGATTTCTGAAAGAAAGTAAATTGTCCCAAGCAATTTAAAACAGAAAGGACACATTTTGAAGTATAATCAAATTACAATAAAGGTGAAAAAGACACCTACCACCATCAACTGCAAGTTTATTACAGTCTTTTTCTAAGTACTTAAAATCACTGACACTTGATAAAACGTTCATCTTTAGCCCAAAAATGTGTCTCTGATATTACTGTCTCCTTCAGTTTAGCTCCATGAAATATTAAATATACCGTATTAAACTGAATGCTAATCCAACATTTATCCATGTGGGCAAACCCTGAGGTTGCTGAATGTTATCATTATGATCTTTGTTAAATACATATATACATATTTTTTCCAGTAGTGCATTTAAATTAGAAACTGGGACTGATGAACAGATGAAAATATGGGTCAATGCAAAGATGGAAGGACAGACAGGTATAATTTAATGACTTATATTCTGAAAAACACTGGGAATTACATTGCAAAATCCAGTCATAGCCAGCAAAATAATCAGCTCATCTACATATAAGTCAATGACAAATAATCCAACCAAAATTAGTTTGCTGATCGCAAATGGCTTTGCCTGACCTTTGCTTAATCTTCCTCATGAAGTTTTTGACAATGCAAAAAATTATAATTCCTTAAAAGTTGAAAGTTTTGCAAAAAAAGAAGAGAAAATAATTCACATATTGGTAACAGTCCCAAAATCGTATCACATCATTAAATATGCTAGCTGGATTTAATTTGATATAGCCTAAGATTTTCACACAACCTTGCTAAACTTTTAGCTTCTTCGGAAGACAAATGAAAGCACGAACAGACTGGACAAATGAAGATGCCACCATTGCAAGTAGTGATGACAGAACAAAATAAAGAGTAAAGCCTGAAAATCTAAAGAGCTCATCTACATATGGATACAAATTATCAAACTATGTTTTGGGTTTTGGACAATCTTACTGACAAACTCCTCGGGATGGACAGACAGAACTGCAGACAGATATTCAGATGCACAGTCGGATAATCAAATGGACATGACAAAATTAACATGCTCTTGCTGTCATCAGTGGGACATAAAGAAAGAAAATGATTTGTACAAACCTCACTAAATTTGCAAACCCTGGTAAAAATCTATGTGAACACATGGCACCTTGTGAATACAACTGTGTGTATATTGTGACATCTGCGAACATATACACAATCTGCAAAATTGTGTGCATGAGAATGGGGTACATTAGTAGAATCTCTGCATCAAATGTGTTGCTGCTGTGAATTCTTCATATTATTTTTCTTCCCCATCATGTACTATAGGATATTTTAAATGACAAACCTTATCCTCTCCCATTTTCTTCACAGTTTCTTCACTGATGCCCCTGTTGCAAAGAAACTGCCACAGTTCTTCATCCATAATGTCTGGAAGGAATGGCAATATATGTATATGTATTTCTCAAAGCAGATATTTAAAAAGAAATATGCACATTATTGCATAAGCTATTGGGTCATCTAAGATACACAGCTTATATGCAGGGACGTCATTTAAATTTTTCGGGGTGGGGGGAACTTGATGGGTTTGTATATAGGCTACAGCAATTTTACAGCACATGCAAATTTTTTGATGGAATGCCCCCCCCCCCCCCACCTTGATGTCCCTGCTTATATGTGGTCTGACAATTAAGATGATGCATTTACAAAAGTCTGGAGTCAAGACTTAGTAGTTTTACTATACATGAATACTGATATATTCCTACTGATATAGTTCTCGCTAGACACAGTAAAAGCATAACTCTTGCCATGGTTGATGCTGCCTTCTACGCATGTGTCAACAGTTTGAAAAAAGGGCGAACTGTCAATGGATATACAGGTGTTTTGTTTGAACAGGGATTAATATATAAAATGTGAGTGTTCTGAAGGATTTAATGGTACAAGTGCAAAGAATAGGGATTTTACTTACCATCCGCACAAGGGCTCATATCGTTGTTTACAATTGACCTGTCATACATGTACTATATAATAGTTATTAAGAATTGATCTGTCATACATATATTATATAATAGTTATTATATAGTACATGTATGACAGGTCATTTGTAAGCAACAATATGAGCCCCTGTGGTGTAAGCAATGTGTCAAATCAAACTTAGCTGTAGTAACCTCTTGCTAGAACGCAATTTTAAAATTTGACCTTTCCCATTTTTAATTTTTAAATGAAGATCTGATATTGTGTTAATATCACAAGGAAAATCAAGATCACTTTCCCACTATATTATTGTACATAATCTAAAACACGTGTGTGTGTGTGTGTGTGTGTGTGTGTGTCTGTGATAGATGGTGTAAAGGTAATGTCAGTAATAGGACCAGTATGCGGAGAACTCACCCCATGGAGAACTCACCCTGGGAGAACTCACTCTATCGTATCTGGAGAACTCGCCCCAGAGTGGTTGGAAAAGTCACCCCAAAACTTGTCACCCAGATAACCTTTTAATAACAGAATTAAATAATCTTTTATTTGATTCATATTTAGAATTTTATATATACACAATCACAAAAGAGATATTAACTGGTAATTATAGGAAGCAATATCATAGTAATATTTCTAAGAACGAAAGTAAGTCTTAATATAATCTAATGAATGACGACAGTATAGTGATTAAAAAGGATGATAAGTCAAACACTATTATTATTATGAATCAAGATGATTATGTTAAAGAAGTTGAACGTGAATTAAATGATTACAAATACTACAAACATATTATCGAAGACCCATCAATAAAAATTAAATAAAAAATTTCAACATGCATTAATGAGATTGCTAAAAATAATAATTCTGTATATATGAGGAATTTATACTTTCCCTCTTAACATACGTACACCTCAGTTCTACATATTACCCAACACTCATAAAATAAAGTCATCTCAGGATGACTTAGGTTATTAGGTTGGAACCCTTTCATATATAAAACTGCAGGCATCACCTCATGCTTACACCCTCTCTATTTTTCCAAATGAAATGCAATCTAATGGTTTGACGAGCAGAGCAAAAGGGACAGATAACACTTATGTTTCGTTAAGTACAGAAGAGGAGTTGATCAAATGGAAAATGTTCACATTTTATAGATTTTATAAGTTATTAAGTTGAAGAAAAACAACGATACATAAAGCCTTAACAACCATGTGGCGGTATCTCAGAATTACTATACATGATCCATGGGGCGTCGCCTCCAGGCGAAGTGGGGCGACTTGTCCGACCACCATGGGGTGAGTTCTCCCAGGGCGAGTTCTCCGCTATTCATTGGACCGAGTTAGGAATGGGTGGATGACATTTGTTTTCATGTTGACAAATTAAACAATGATGATAATTATTAAAATAAAAACAACATTTTGTATAAGAAAATAAGATGCCTGATTCACAATACTGTAAACAAAACATATACCATACAAACTTACAGCTGTATCTGTTGGGCTCCAACTTGGAATAACGCAACAATTCGGAATCCCGAGTTGTTGCGCTTTTTCTCGAGAAATTGCGTGACCTTGCTAACCGATATAAACAGACACGAGCTGCTGGCTGAGCATCAGTTCCATTAGAGTGTTAAGAATGGAGGATGTTGACAGAGACATTTTTGAATCGTTCTGCACGGAAAAATATGTAAACAACAAGACCACAAATAAATCTGTGACGAAGGTGTTTGTCAATAACGTATTCAGTCTTCTGGATGGGAAAGTTCAAGATGTAGGTTTCTGCAACAATTCGTCAGCGAAATTGGCTAAGTTATAGCATAAAGTAAGTATATTTTCCCATCGCTTTCATCGGTTTAAAGTTAAATTTAAGACAGGTTGTGACATTCACTTGTGCAAATAGATTATATACTGTATTAATGACTATTAAAATGAAGTTTCCTTATTTCCTAAACTCAACAGCTATTGCTGAGCAATGATTTAAAACTTTGAAACTTGTTGTCTTGTTTATATTTGGAATCAACATTTATAAGCCTAACAAATTCATTTTATCTTATGCAAATAAATATTAATAAATATGTTTACATAACATCAATCAATTTATCTAATAATGCATTGTACTTGGCTTGCAGTAAACATACCGTATGAATTATGTTTCTTTTTAAAAAGTAAATTTTTAAGTTAGAAATCAAGTGCAGAGGAATTCTGCGGCAAATCTAACTATTTTTGTAACACAGTTGAAGAGAATAGTAAAGACCCAGCGAAACTGTGGCAAATGTTGAATTGTAATAGTGTATTGACTACTGAAGGTAGCTGTAGCATCCACCGAAGACACGGTCATGATGCAAATAATTTTTTTTATATTTTAATTTCATATTCCCTGTACATTGGTAGCCATCCCAACGACTACCTTACAATTCTTTTTCTACATAAGTCTTGTCTTCTGTAATTTTGATTGAACAAATGACATTTTTTAAAGTCAATCATTGCAAGCCCCCCTTCTTCATAACTTTTATTTATTTTTCATTTTATCTTGTCAACTGATTCTTTCCACAAGTTCTTGTAGATTAAACTATTTAATTTTTATAATGAACCAATCTGGAGGAATTGGTAAATTTATTAATATCTGATTTAATTTGAAAAAAAGAATGTGATTTTATCACAATCTTTTTCCCATAAGGGATAAGAACTATCAACAACCACAGAGTCATTAGTCTATTGATGTCATCTAATTAGTGATCATAATTAATATTTTTTATGTGACTTAAATCTGTAGAGAAGATAATGCTTCATATTGTGAAACTATAAACTACCCAGCATAAATGTTTCTCTATACACAAATGGATGTAGCTGTTTTTCATGCTTCCTATAATAGTCTTGTTTTCTCTCTGTTTACATTAAGGCCTGATATCTTTGCGTGCATTGTATTTGTAAGAGCTTTTTCCGATCCATTCAAAATTAATATTTTTTATGTGACTTAAATCTGTAGAGAAGATAATGCTTCATATTGTGAAACTATAAACTACCCAGCATAAATGTTTCTCTATACACAAATGGATGTAGCTGTTTTTCATGCTTCCTATAATAGTCTTGTTTTCTCTCTGTTTACATTAAGGCCTGATATCTTTGCGTGCATTGTATTTGTAAGAGCTTTTTCCGATCCATTCAAAATTAATGTTTTATCATCTTCATAATGATGCATTAGAAATTCATTTTTATCTGTAATAGTACCATTTATATCTTTATTCTTTTTAATTAAATCAATTTAATATGTTGTCTAATATACAATCTGCTCTCATGAGTAAATTAATCACAGCCTTCAAGTTCATTTAGCACAGATGGAACCATGTTTTAAAGAGTTTTACAGTGTAAGAAATATTGAACATAATCACTTGGCAACTGGAACCTGTAAATGAACACAGAGTAACAAAGTATATGACTAAATTATGCTAATTCAAGTGTCATGAGATTTATCCATCCTACAAGTCACCTCAGCAGTTTCACAGTTTGATACACTGACCTGTATACAGAACAATTACTTGAACAAACCTACAGAATATTTGTATTAATAGAGATTAAGTTTGGTCATGGCTTGATAACCTTCCTTGTCCATTTATTTCACACTATGGATGGAATTGTTTTCACAGTAATACAGAAATTTCCTTGTTACCTGGGCAAGGTGTGCTATAAAACCACACAGACACCCTATTGTGTGTGAACTGCAATTAAATCATACACTCTATGACAATTACGGTGTGGTATAGAAGAGGTACATGAAACCAGCACTATATTGTCAATGTATGTTTAACATCATATAACAATAAATGAAGGAAAACATATATTTTACATAGACTATAAATACACATATGGTCTGAATTGATAAAGCCAGAGTTATATTAGAATAATGCATAATTTAAAGCAGTAGAAATAACCAACAGCTATAAAGATGTATGAGGAATTGTATCATGATTTATGGATAGTGAAGGAAATATGATCAAATACAGAAGTTCACGAAATGTATAAAATATTTATGTATGTATAGGTGTATGTGCATATATATATATATATATATATATATATATATATATATATATATATATATATATATATATATATATATATATATATATATATATATATACATATATATATATATATATATATATATATATATATATATATATATGCCTAATGTATTCACACAGGAGTTGCTAATGGAAATAGTAAAGTTAATTAAAACGAATTTCATTTATATCAGTATAATTAAACTGCCATAATATTTTTGTATACAACAGAAAGTTTAGTTCTGGAAAATCAAGTAAACTTATATGAAAATGGGAGAAAAGAATCGAAGTCATATATAATTATAAGACTGGATCAGTAGAGATGACTTCCTTTTATACCTACACAATCTCATAGAATAATCTATGGGAAGCTGAAAGACCCAAATGCTAAAATTACCGATGCAAATCAGAGATAATTCTAACAACCTTGATAATTGGTAAGGTATGCAGATATGAAAATAGTATACAATATACTGCATTGTAGGTGGCAAAAAATGACAATGATAATAATACACCATTTTTAAAAGTATTTAAAAATAGCAAACAAAACTGTCTCTTTAAGTAGTCTTATTTGTTGATCTATTAATTAAAAAAGAAGACAAAGAAGGTTGAGAACAATAGAATACCAACATAAAAAGATGACAAAACTTGGCAGTCATTACTTGTATTTGCTTATACTAACAGGTTCAGCAGAAGGGTTATGGATCAATGTCCATACCAGGAGAAGATGGGGTCCATACCAGAGTCTTGACTGTACCCAAGCAAATCCGAGACCAAAAGTTCTCGGGAGCAACTTCAGCTCATGTAAGTTAAGGAGAAAAATTTATAACTTTCATTCACTATAATGAGACTCAAAGTAATCAAGTCAGAAATCATTATGACAAGATCTATAGTAATCGAGTTATTATTAACTATGGCAAGAGTGGAAATAATCGGTAATCACTGTAACAAGGCATGTGGTAATTAGGTCAGTAAACATTGTAAAAAGGCCTGTAGTTATCAAGTCAGCAATCACTGTGACTAGGCCCTAAAAGATCTTGTCAATAATCATAATCACCTGGAATATTGTAACAAGGCCTGTAATCAGTGTAATGAGACCTGCTGTAATCAAGTGAGTAATGGCTGTAACAAGGCCTGGAATTTTTATTCCATTTGATGCCTAATTCTTATCAAATATTGCAATTCATATTTTCAGACAAGTGGCCGACTGATTGTAGTACCCATCGAGGACTTTCATCCAACATTAAAGGCACTCCATCAGGCCACTGGCCATGGGAAGGAACGCGTAATGCTACACAAGGTATAATGCAATAAAATGTATTATGTTTTCATCCATCCAACATTAAACGCACTCCATCAGACCATTCTACATGGGAAGGAATGAGTCAAAATACACAAGGTATCAGAAATCCGTGCCTTGACCAGTTGGTTTATCTCGTACGGGCCGGTGACACCAATATGCATTATATATTCAGCCAAATTGAAGACTGGCATAATTATTAATAGTATTATTATTATTATCAATTTAGTTTCTTTATATTTGTTAAATATGATGTCATATTTAAAAAATAAACTGTCTTATAAATATGATGTCATATTTAAAAAATAAACTGTCTTATAATATTTCTATTTCTATACATAACTTTGTTACATATTTTGGAGCTACATTTTCTTGATAAGCTATGTATTTTTTTTATACCCAGGTTGCTGACCAATATGAAGGCCTGCCCAAAAGTGCTGTTCAAAAGTACATCAACATGTGCAGGACATCCAGTAGGAATAAGGCACAAGTTATACAAGCCCCACCCAGAGTTATAATCAGCCAGGGCTTGTTCTCTCGTTGTCAGGTGTGTTCAAAATGGTTAATAACCTTGCTGCATTTGTGAATCTATATATGTGTAACAGTAATATCACTAATTGATAAATGCATTTATCTGTATATATCATGTACAAAGATAGTTCTTTTATCTCCTGTTCCATACCAAAATTATAGGAAATTCATACTTGTCAACATTCTTCCTAATCACTATGGATCATTATTTTTTATTTCATATTGTTGTAAAAAAAAATACAAACAAATGAAATATACATTTGCAATTTGGCAATTTATGAAAACAGCAGAAAAACATAGTTGATAAAAATCATTAATAATTTTACATTAATATTTGCAAGTTGACCTTGTCGACATGACGAGGAAGCCATCAGGTGGTTATAAGTATATACTCCACCTGATGGATCACTTCAGTACGTTCCACTTACTGGCACCACTGGTCCAGAAGACTCAAGCAGAGGTTTATCTCGCTTTGTCCCATATGTTTAGCATCATTGGAATATCAGCCATTCTGCATACAGACAATGGATCAGAGTTTGGAGCTCTTGATAGACTCCTGCAGAAGTGGCCAGGGTCAAGTGATATTGTTCATGGACGTCCCCGTCATCCTCAGTCTCAAGGATTGGTGGAGAGAGGGAATCGGGTACTGGAGGAGAAAATTGCAGCAATGGAGGCCACCCATCATGGTGATGGCCCAGCTCCCTGGCATATGTGGCTTCTTCTCATACAATGTTAGTTTCTGTTTAGGTTAAGTGATTCAGTTGACAGTTTGATTGCATGACATCAATGTCTAATATGTGCTGTATTTATCCACTGATAAGTTTATGCTTCATTTAACTACATCCTCCACATGTTATCAAAGAGCTCATGTTATAGGTACAATGTTGATTGACCATCAACAGCTTCAATTAGTAAAATGGTCATACCGAATAAAGCACATATCATATCCATTTCTGGCACTGATGTAACCAACCAAGTTAAATGTTAACAAGACACCATGAAGCAATGATGTGCACTTAAAACTGGTGTTCAAGACTGTAGCCTTTCTCTGCACATAATGTTGCCAGGTTGTACTTTTTTAAAGCCCATTTCAAAGAAAGTGTTCATATATGGTATTATCTTTCAAATGTCGGTAAACACTTTCAGATCAACCCAACACCATAGTGAGCAGGGTGATACAGATGACACCATATGAGGGTGTATTTGGGAAAAAACCACCATCCCCACCACCACTTGGACAGCCTGACAGAGTGATTGCCCAAGAAGAGGTGGATGTGGAAGAGTCACAAGAGGATAGCCAAGAATGTGACCCATTGCTTGACCACAGCTATGCTGGAGTAACAAAAACTTTATTATTAATATTATTATTATTCCCTTACTTAAAGAGTAATCATTTTTCTTTGTAAAGCCATTCTATCCAACTACTAAGTATTTGCTTGAAATGCTTGGTACAGCATTAATGATTTGGCACCAAAGTTTCACTTTAATTAGGGCGGGCCCAAGGAACTTTTTTCACTCTAGGCAAACTATGCAGAAAAAATATAACTTCCATCACATATATTTTTGGGAAGAAATATTTTTTAAACAAAAAGTATTCATAACATTCATTACTTACTTAAAACCATGAGCAGTATATCATATTCTTAAGCTGTTGGCAACTATAAAATGGCATCCATTAACTCATCTTGGCTGTTGTCAATGAGACATTTATGCTCTGTGTACTTTTTTGACAGACTACAAATGGACCAGAAGCAGAAGAAGAGAATGTCAGCCATGAAGCCCAAGTAGAGGTTAGATGCACGTTGTTGATCGTTAGTAATAGCGTTAACATTCACTGTTTTCAGCTTCTTTCTATCGAATGATATTGGAAAGGAATGTGGATATCATTCACATCTCCCCTGGTGTAATGATAGGTACAGCTAGAGAGTCTTAAGATTCCTGATTATTTAAAAAAACAAACACTGATGTACATGTTATCCTGCTCCTTTTTGAGACCAGTTTCTTATTATAAAGACATCAGATTTCATGAATGATATTAGATATTAATTATTTACGTACTTTTTGACAGACTGCCAGTGCACCAGAAGATGAGAATGAGAATGCCAGCCATGAAGCCCAAGTTGAGGTAAGATGCAGGTTGATCGTTGGTAAAAGCATTAAAAGTCAAACTGCTTACAGCATCTTTCTATCGAACTGTGTTGGAAAGGAATGGAGATATCATTCACACCTCCCCTGGTGTAATAATAGGTACAGCTAGAGAGTCATAAGATTCCTGATTATTTAAGAAACAAACACTGATGTACATGTTATCCTGCTCCTTTTTGAGACCAATTCCTTAGTATAAAGACACCAGATTTCATGAATGATATTAGATATTAATTATTTACGTAATTTTTGACAGCAGTTATTCAAAATTAAATAATCCCAGTTGTCCTGACTTTCTCCTTGTTTATATCACATCAGGAGAAAAATATTCAATTTTGAAATTTGGGCGAGAAGTGTTTTTCATAGAAACTATTTGAAACCTTAGTGGTTTGTATGTGTGTGGTGAAACACTTTCGCAGATAGGAAGAGATAGACCTTTTGGGCATTGTCAATTGATAAGATAACCCAAGTCCTCCGGACCTCACTAAAGGTCAAATGTGAAATGGGCATTGTCAATATTTGTTGTATATCTCCCATCTAGAGCATGTCCACCCATTTTAAAATATGCCAAAAGGTCGAAAAAAAATTCTTAATAGTCTTCCCTTTCGGGGTATTGGCGCAGCATTGCAGCTGCATTATGTTAGTATGTGTAAAGGAAGAAGAAATAAAGGGAGGGGTACAGGTAATCTGATGAAGGTATATCTATAAAATATGTTGTCCATTTGAGTTTTTTTTCCAGACTCTTTTATGGGCCTGTTCACTTCGCGTAGCGCCATGTGACATAGCCCCATAACGTCCTTGTCTGTATTTTCCTAATGGAGGACTCCTATGCTACTTATCCGTTATCATTACCTGACCACACGCTTTCATTGTGGTAACTATAAACTCTGTGATCTTGTATAATGTGTTTTTATTAAAATTTTCTTCAAGGTACTGATACACCTGATGGCAGCTGTTGAAGGAATCTCCTATCTTGAGGCCGAAGTTCTCATCCAAGACAGTTGTCAGCAGAAAATTTGTTCTTGATATGTGTATATCTTGCTTTTTTTTAAAGTTTATACAGCTGTAAATAATATCACAAATAAAATAATTAAAACAATAACCTAGTTGTTGTTTGAGAAAATGAATCCTACCTATTTTGATGTCAGTGATCCTCCGGTACCTCACACATAATACAACTAAATCAATAAAATTTAACCAACCATATATAAAATGGGAAACCCAATGCTTGCTAATAAACTAATAAACATAATGCTCCTCTTTCTTCCCTTCCCTTTTTTCGTTCTTTCTTTTCTTGATAAAATTTAGACGAACACAGGTCATTTCTGATTATTTTTAGAATTTAAAAGTATTATATACACAAGACACTCATAGCATACTGGCCATCCATCCATCTTTCCAGGACAAAATTCCAAAATGTTGCATGCAAGGTATCTCCTACCTTGAAATTAGTCTTTTCAGAACTAAAATTTAAAAAAAAAGTATGGTGGCATGATGCAACAACTTAGAATATACATCCAAGGCTGTGAAATATAAGCCTATGGGGCAACAGTAATAGTCTCTTGAGATGTTTAATATGTTCCAGATTTTAATTTTGTGCTACATCTCCACTTGATACATTTTCTACATTTAAATCCATTTTTCCAGTACTTAATTCGAAAATGTTGCATGCAAGCATCATGCAACAACTTGGAATAACTCCAATAAGTTCAATGGGACAACAATAGCAAGATCCTTAGACCTTTAATATGTTCCAAATATTCAGTTTCTGCAACAGTTCCGTTTAAGACTTTTCCTATATTTACCCTTTCCTATATTTACAATATAATTTTAAAAGATTATTTTTTTAAAAAATGGCATGTATGCATCACACAACATTCACTGAAGTAACCCCCATAACTGTGAAATACAAGCCTATGGGTCAATAGTAATAGATACTTTGGACATTTAATATCTTCCTACTATTAATGTTATGCAACTTCTCCCATCTAGGTATCTCCTACCTTGAAATTAGTCTTTTCAGAACTAAAATTTTAAAAAAAAAGTATGGTGGCATGATGCAACAACTTAGAAAAAATACTCTAGGCTGTGAAATATAACCCTATGGGGAACAGTAATAGTCTCTTGAGATGTTTAATATGTTCCAGATTTTAATTTTGTGCAACGTCTCCACTTGAGACGTGGGGCCCCGAGTGGCCGAGTGGTCTAAAGCGCTCTTCGTTACGGATCACTGCCATCTCACCTCTGTCTGCGTAAGTTCGAGTCTCGGATTCGGCTAATGTGGGTATGTGAGAGAGCTTGCCAGTAGCTTCTCCTGGGTCGGTGGTTCTTTCTGGGGTTTTCCCGAGTTCTTCCTCCACCATTAATACTGGCCGCCATGCATAGCCTATCGTGTGCTGAAAAATTGCGTTAAACCCTACAAAAACAACAACAACATTTGAGACATTTTCTACATTTAAATCCATCTTTCCAGGACAAAATTCCAAAATGTTGCATGCAAGCATCATGCAACAACTTGGAATAACTCCAATAAGTTCAGTGGGAAAATAATAAAAGTCCTTTGAGATGTTTAATATGTTTCAAGACCTTTCCTAGAGTTGCAATAGTATTTAAAAGGATTAATTTGTAAAAAATGGCAGAATACAGAAAGAAACAAAGAATACAAAATACATCTAAATTTAAATATATTATTATTTTATTAAAATATTTTTTCAGACATATATTTTAAGCACAAATATTTTTTGGAAACATATTTAACATATAAAAAAATGCCATGGAAACAAAAATCAGATTAAATAAATATAAAGATTTTAAACAGATATATAAATCATTGAAAACTAATATGAAATAATTAAATAGCAGACTAATGCTTAGAATTTGCGAAAGTAAAGACGCCGATTAATGTGGAATTCCAAGTTGTTGCACGCAATTTCTCGAGAAATGGCTATTACACGTTGAAGCCATCTACCGCGCAATTTCTCGAGAAAGAGCGCAACAATTAGAAATTCCAAGTTGTTGCGCGCAATTTCTCGAGAAATGGCGCATTCCAAGTTTGAGCCCAATTTATCCGCATTAAGTAGAAGGTACAAGAAAATGCAATTTTCAACTATTTGCAAATGGTGCAGTAGCTATCTGTTATAATTTACAGATGGCATAGGCGGTTCTACGTATCCTTTTTAAACTCTGAAAATGGTATTGGGATATAAGATATGTTTAGGTTCGAAAATTGAACTGATGAAGTATTACAGAATTTCAATATTATTTTAAAGCACTTTTGGTACGGTTGTCCTAGTGATTAAAACTATATCAATTATCATGATTTAATCGATAAAGAAATGGATCAGTCATTAAATAAAATTAATTTACTTGCTATGTACATTCCCATGAACTAACAAAAAATTAAAAAATTCTCTTTCTAAAAGTTGACTGTCTCGCTCACACTGACACACACACACACACACACACACACACACACACACACACACACACACACACACACACACACACACACAAACGTATTAGATTATGCATATAAAAGTTAGTCATGACTACTTAGGTGATATTTTTTTAAATTATTGCTCACACATGTTTCCGATATTTTATAACATCATTTAAAAGTGGTGGGAGATAAATTTCAATCGATCGTATATATCCAAAGAAAAACGAATAAGAAATTAGCAAAATACATATATCTGTAAGTAATTCCCAATAAAAATATATTTTGTTCAATGCCCCTGTCTCTTATACCTAATCTGTTTATACATGAGTATAATCAGATTGGCATTTGTAAATATGTGCAAGTGACATTCGTGCATCTATAGTTCCGTGTAAAAAGTTGTATACTGAAATAAACGTTCAAGAGAACCTCTTTCTATCTCTCACGTACCTTATCGGCTAAGGAATTTATGTTGATAATTTTCTCTAAGATATTTACATTTAAAAACTGACGATGTACACAAGACCTTTCCAAATAGATAATTATGATTCATGTTTAACAACAATTTGTACATAGTATGCCAGGACAAATAATACACAAAAATACATTTCGTCAATATAAAATGTAATCACACTGTGATATTTCTGTTTTAATTAAATGACCAATATATGGTTTCATCTGTACGTTTAATTGCATCATAACCAGCCATGCATCTTTTTGTAAAGTTGTATGACGTATATTTATGCAAACAGATATGGAGGCAGATAGATAGTTAAAGAGTTCATTTGATAGACATATACATGGCTTCGTTGATAGACAGACAAAGATGTACCGTGTCACCTACCGCATTTCCTTCCACAGCCCATCTAATTTAAACTCATTCTCGCTCCCAGAATCAAGAGACAAAACTAAGACGTTGAATACCCTATTCCTAGTTGGTGACTGATGCTGTGAATTCCACACGAAAATAAAACCTGCATATTCTCGTACGGTCCACCCTAAATCGCAAGAAATGATGCACATGTTTGGATTAAATTAATACCACTTGGTTTGGGATAAAACGCTTTTGTCTACATGAGTATGACTTACTTGTGACTTTCGATCACGTGAATTATTATCTTTCCAGTCGACGTTAAGTCGTAATTACAAGATAGCTAAGGCGTAATTACGAGATGCTAAGTCGTAATTACAATATAGTAAGTCGTAATTACGAGATCGCTAACTCATAATTACGAGAGAGTAAGTCGTAATTACGAGATAGTAAGGTGTAATTACGAGATAGCTTACTCGTAATTACGAGATAGCAAGTCGTAATTACGAGATAGCTAACTCGTAATTACGAGATAGTATGTCGTAATTACGAGATAAAAAATTGATTTCAACGTGGCACTAACCGGTTTCCGTAGTTAACACATACACGGATTAGAGTAAATTACAACGACATGGACAGTTAACACATCATACAGGGATTAGGGTAAATTACAAGGACTCTGACAGTTAACACATCATACAGGGATTAGGGTAAATTACAACGACAGGGACAGTTAACATATCATAAAGGTATAAGGATAAATTACAACGACTCTGAAAGATACCACATCATACAGAGATTAGATTAAATTACAACGACTCTGACAGTCAACACATCATACAGAGATTAGGGTAAATTACAACGACATGGACAGTTAACATCACAAAAGGATTAGGGTAAATTACAAAGACACGGACAGTTAACACATCATACAGGGATTTGGGTAAATTACAACGACACGGAGAGTTAACATAGAGGGAATATGGTAAATTACAACGAGTCTGACATTTAACACATCATACACGAATTAGGGTAAATTACAACGACTCTGACAGTCAACACATCATACTCGGATTAGGGTAAATTAAAACGACTCTGACAGTTGACACATCATACACGGATTAGGATAAATTACAATGACTCTGACAGTTAGCACATTATACAGGGATTTGGGTAAATTACAACGCCTCGGACAATTAAAACATCATACAGGGATTTGGATAAATTACAACGACTCTGACAGTTAACACGTCACACAGGGATTATGGTAAATTACAATGACTGTGACAGTTAACACATCATACAGGGATTAGGGTAAATTACAACGACAGGGACAGTTAACATATCATAAAGGTATAAGGATAAATTACAACGACTCTGAAAGATACCACATCATACAGAGATTAGATTAAATTACAACGACTCTGACAGTCAACACATCATACAGAGATTAGGGTAAATTACAACGACATGGACAGTTAACATCATAAAAGGATTAGGGTAAATTACAAAGACACGGACAGTTAACACATCATACACGGATTAGGGTAAATTACAACGACACGGACAGTTAACATCATACAGGGATTAATGTAAATTGCAATGACTGACAGTTGACACGTCATACTAGGTTTAGCGTAAATTACAACGACTCTGACAGTCAACACATCATACAAGGATTAGGGTAAATTACAACGACTCTGACATTTGACACATCATACAGGGATTAGGGTAAGTTACAACGACTCTGACAGATAACAGATCATATAAAAAAACGTTTAAAAGACCTATGTTTCATATATAGGTGTCGCTATAAAATCCTTCTATTTATATAAAGCATAGTGGTTACCTTGTGCCCGGCAATATGTCTATTCCTAATACTAGTTGATTTCAAAATAGACATTCATGAGTTTCCTAGAAAGGATCAGTTTGGTTTAAAGCTTGAGTGATGTTGTTAACAATGATAACCACAATCAATCAGCATAATATAAACCTAATTTGCAATTCGAAAACACCACACAACCTACAGTTAATTCTTGATTGCTGATAAAAATGTAGGACTGTGTTCCTATCAGAAAATAATTGTACGCATAAGAAATAAATTTCAAAATACAATAAAACTCATATAATCTGTGTTATGTGATTAATACGTACTGCGATTAGGGCAACGTATGGTACAAATGTGATCTCAAATGAGTAATGATTTAATAGTGAATTTATGAAACTAGTTCAATAATTACGAGATTTTGCGAGCCTTGGCGAACAAAAGCTGGACATTATTCAACGAGTTTCATAAACTTTATACTAAATCATTACCCATTTCAAATTCTTTTATGACAGTTTATATTTCAGTAGAAATTATTTAGATAGAACGAAGAACGAAACATTTTTCATTCATTCTGACAGACGTTGCACCTTTCATTTGTTGTACTTAAAAATAGTCCCAAACAAAGTTGAACTAGTATTAGCGTTTTAAAATATAATATACTTATCTTACAATCTATTCGTCATAGAGCAAGCGTGCTTCCGGCTAGAAAGAACATTTTACACAGACGAAATCATTTTTCACCACAGAATGTCAAATGCGCGTGATGTCACATTGTTTGATAAAGTACCGGTTAGAATGCAGTAGACGGTCCAAGTTTACGCAGCCTAACATATCACCCGTATTTGTACTTGTTTTGTTATTGTTTTTGTCTCGTGGTTTTAGCCATTTATAATGTTGTCACAAGATAACCGGGTGGAATTTCGGATTTACAACAGAACACTTTTGCTGGTGATACAAATACAATGAATAATAACGACCGACTTGAATGAGCAATTAAGTATAAATAATATGTGCGTGTATATGATTAAAATATTGGATCAATTAACATACAACGCACGGACTTAATAATGAAAGTACATATAAATGACCTTGCACAGTACAATGACAATGGGTGAACCATTCACAGTGATTGCACAACAGCATGTAATGAAATGTAGTATTTTACTCATATAGTATAATGTATTCTCTCAAATAGTGAAATTATGTAAACAAAAGGGACTGATGTACAAGCTATCGGTAGAGCCCCAAAAACACACTGAGTTTTACAAACCCGAAACATTAACCCACGGCTAAAAGATTACATGTATCCGTCACCAGCACATTCGGCTAACAGTCACACTGGCCTATCAAGCCGTCAATATTGCAGGTTGGTCAGTCAAGCAGTCAGCACCCACCAATCTCGGTCAGCAACGCCCGATCACCTGCTACTCGACCAGCAGCATGTACATGTATTTAATAAATAAAAGGATTTATACAATTTCGTGACAAATGTCATAATATATTATACATGGCATAACATACCCCTGTATGGGGAAATTAGCCATATTGAAGCAGACGAGAACGTTTTTACACAATTCCTTTTCGCGAGTAGCCTCGAAACATGGCGGTCAAATATGTTCATTGAAAACAAAATATTCTATTAGGCAGGTTTATACAAGTTAGCTCACGATTGCAGCCAATTAATAAAGAGAATACTCTGCAAAATATCATGGGCTTATTTGGACCAATCAAAATCACATAAAGTGATATTTTAACGTTTGGTAATATCAAAAATATAAAACTGCAAATGCTAGAGGAAAAATATACTTACAATAATTCCAAAAAGAAATGAAGTCAGTAAAAATTGTTTGCAACGGTTCTGATTCAAGACACTTAACTATTTACATTTGGATGTGTATTTGTTAGTGCTAGCAGTATAGTTGATGGTTGATGTATTCGGTTTAAATTCTAGTAGATTTAGCTTCTGTCTGCATAATTAGGGCACAATAAACGATGTCACTAGACTAACTACACAGACAATAAGTATCACTTGCATGATATGCTAAAAATTAATGTACAGATCTTACACTTTATAATAACGGGGTGAACCTCTTTCTGTTATTCTACTAGTCCTATTTATAATTGTAATGATACGTGTATTAGCAATATTAATAAAATATTATACATTGTTGCAATATTATATTAATGAAAATAACTTTTTTGTTCTCTCATAAATTAATAGATTCTTGTCAATTATATCACGCATCGTGATAATAACAAGTTAGTAGTACCCATGATTTCGTTAGTGAAAGCTTAAGCGTGTAGTATTATTATTCATATTTAACAATGTTTTCAACTTTTACCTCATATTTGTGACAATCTGTTAGCATCGTTCACCATTCCATCTAACGATGTCAACAGTCAGTAGAAAGTGATTCAGTAATGAAGTCCTTAGCGTGACGACCAAAGGTTAAGGTTAGCATTCTTTATTTTGTTTGTGTATGTGGTTGAAAAGTTCAAAACATTGTCAAATATGTATTCATGATTTCTTGTTGTCCTTATATATTCTAATTTGTTTCCTTTGTTTCACAACCGAAATTTAATTTTCCAATGCAAGGATCTAAATGATATTATCGATATTTAAACTTTTTCAACTCCCTTTCTTAATTCTTATTTTAGATATGAGATATATAGCAATATACCAGCCACCTGGTATTGTATAACAATGCCAGATTACCATGCATAAGTGGTTTATATAAATCCTCTCTCTCTCTCTCTCTCTACACACACACACACGCACACACACACACACACACACACACATACGTGTATACATATACTTCTGAGGACCTTGACATATGACTACTTTTCGAGGACCATAAGAAGGAATGAAAGTATATGTGAGAAATTTGAAAGTAAGCTTAACTGTAAGCCGGGCAGTATCTGTGTCACTTCATTTTTGCCGTATGCTTCTTGAAACATTATGGGGACTACTCTTACTTTGCTATCATTCTGAGGACGTCATTGTGAGAACTAATTGCACACAATCAAAGTCTACCGTCAACCTGAGAACTTGATTTTTTTTATTGCGCCTGTCCTGCAAAAACATAGGAAGATATTTATTTCAAAGCTTAGGATCTAATTTATCTGCAATTAAAATTATATACAGACAGATTCACGAGCTTAAATGTTCAAATCTTATTAAAATATAAGTTTAAGTTATTTTGCCAAAAACAAATCCCCAGGCACTGTTTAGCAACTTTGTAACCTTTCTTATTGACACACTAAAAAATTACCATCCAGTTGGTAAATGTGAAATAGCATTATAGCGAAAAAAATGCATCAAGTCTAGATAGGGCAAAATAAAGACTTAAGAATATAAAACATATATAAATTGTCAATTCATCTATTAAAATAAAATATGTTAGTAGTGAAAGGGGTGAGATTAGCGACAATGGGAATTAGCATTTAAAACACCCCCTGGGTAAGATTAGCGACAATGGAAATTTAACATTAACCACCCTGGGTAAGATTAGCGACAATGAAAATTTAACATGGGCAAAAAACCCTGGGTAAGATTAGCGACAATGGAATTTAACATTGGAGAAAGGAAAAAAAAGGAAATATTGATTTTAGCGACAAAGGCATTCGAACAATGGAAAAAAATATCGATTCTAGGGACAAAGGCAATTGAACATGGGGAATAGAGTTTGGGTCTGTCTAGGGACAAGGGGAATTGAACATGGGAATAGAGTTTGGGTTTGTCTAGGGACAAAGGGGAATTGAACATGATAGAAAAAAAAACTACTTTAGGGACAAGGGGAATTGAACATGGGATTTTAAAAAAAAAAAAAATAAAAAAAGGGGTAGGCAATCGAAAGGCTATCTCTTTTCGAGAAATGTGGGTGGCCCTGAAAAGGGCCTTTGGGTTTATGTTAATATTAATATTAACATAGATGGCATCTGTCACATCTTCTTCTTCTTCTTCTTAAACTCCTTCTAACTGCCGGTCCATACACAAGTACCCTCTTGAGACAAAATTCAGTCAGTCCGCATCCAATCCGAAGAGAGCAGTCTGTGACGTCATGTGGTCTATATAGATTCGCTAGCGCCTGTGTGCTGTCAATCTATGCGACAGTGATTCAACATGACGGAAACTCAGAAAACGATCCATTGGGGTGCACCAGCAGTGGAGACCGCCCAAGGGAACCCGGACTTACTTTCAGAAGAGGTACATTGGGATTTTGTGGATTTTCCTACCTCGCAAGAATTTGTTCCGGAACCTTCGTCTCATTCTTCATTACCGCAAGTGGAGAATTTTAGACAGAGACAGAAAGAAGAATTGGAGAAATTTATGCAACGACAAAAGGAAGCGGAACAAGCTTTTCTCCTACAGCAACAGCAACAGCAAGAAGAAGAGGTAAGAAAAAAACAACAGCAAGAAGAAGTAGCAGCAAAGAAACAAGAGGGTGAAAATCAAACGGCTACTGTACTGTTGGACATTTTAGCGGAGTTAAGAAGTCTGAAACAAATGTATCAGACTTCTTTATCACGACCGAAGAGAATACGACCTTCCCGAGCTAAACACGCCAACCCTGTGATTAAGCCTATCGTACCACCCTTAGTGATTTCAACCCAATCATCATCATCACAAGTAGGCCTCGGCCGTGGCAAAGGCTTAAGGCAGTTAAAGTTGATTGCTTAAACTCACCCCTACACCAAAAAAGGCCCTTTTCAGGGCCACCCACTTCTCTCGAAAAGAGATAGCCTTTCAATTTGCCAATAACTCAAAAATCAACAAAAAAACCCATTTTACCCTTATAGTACATGTCTGTGTATGAGTGCGTGAGTGTACCTTCTTATTTTAAAATCAAAACTCAAAGACACTTACCTTATATAATTAATGTATTCTTTACTCCATAGTTACAATCCAATTCACAATTCACAACAGAACACTTTATAAATTACATTCACTTCTTCTGTTTCTTTTTTTACTCTCTCTTTTGTTTCAATTTCTTCACCGTCACAGTCTTTTCCTCCTCTTCCTCCTCACTTTCTTCCCTTCTTCTTTTCTTCTCCTGTTTCTTTTTCTTCACCTGGCTGCTTTCTTCCTCTGAAGAATCTCTCTCTTCTTCTGAAGAATCCTTCTTTTCTTCCGACTCCTCTTGTTTCTTTTTTGGGCAATCTGGAGACCAATATCCTTTTTCTTGACAATAATAACAGGTATCTTGACTTTTGTCTTTTCTAGCCCCTGTTTTTGTTCTTTTTTGACGGTCTGGACACTCTGAAGACCAATGCCCTTTCTTCTGACAGATATAGCAAGTATCTTGACTTTTATCTCGAAAGGAAGGAGAGTAGTCCGTCGGCTGGTCTGAAGAGAATTTTCTAATGACCCCTCGCAAAGCTCTGATGAAACGTTCCGTCTGGGTAGTCTCTTCCATCGTTGTGCTCGGTTTGAGAGTGAAATGAATAGTGAAAGGACAAGACAAGCACCCTTTTTATATACGCTGGTTTGCCATGACTATAAATTAGTCTATGGTGTTTAAACTTGAGTCATTTGACGTTTTGCACTCAAGATGAAACGATCCTATTCATTCGAGAAGAAAGAAGAAGAAGAAAATAAGAGGCACAAACGTGATCTATCGCCTCGTACCAGAGCTGAAGTCTTGGCACAAATTCATGCCAGTGATTTTGAAGAGGACATGAGTGAACCAGAATCCGAACCCTCTAAACAAACTTCACCACCCTTAATCAACCTTGAAAAGTACTATTCCATTCGAGAGACGGAAAAGCGCTCCTCTAGAAAATTTAGAACCACGGCTTACACCTACACAGTGAAGTTTAAAGATTTCAAGTCCGACGTACCATTGGAGAAAGCAGAAGGGTTTATCACCGAGATGTGGGATTCTTTGCTCACCGCACTCAAGCGACAATGTCAACCCAAAGAAGACGATCGCTTGACACTATCCATAGATCACGACAGCTTGAAATCCCCTGTTTGGATCGAGTTTAGCAGACCCGCAGAACTAACCCCTTCCAAAGTCATCTACAAGATTCAACACGTACAACAATCTAATGACCAGTTTGACATCACCGATGGTAAAGCCACACTGAAAATGGCCCACGTCTCTCCTCCGCAAGGGACCGGACAACGCAATAAGGTGGAAAGACCAATGCCACCTGTTTTCTGTACCAAGCCGACGAAGAGAAATGAGAAGAAATTAAATACTTGGACGTGTGTTCGCTGTATCCTTACGTGTGCAAATATTGTCACTTTCCTGCAGGGCACCCACAATTGTTCACGGAACACATCGACCTGAAAAACATTCGACAATACGAAGGCTTGATCAAGTGTAAAGTTTTGCATCCCACGAACCTATACCATCCCGTCTTACCTCACCATTGTCAAGGCAAACTGATGTTTCCATTGTGCCGTACTTGTGCCGAAACGTGCAACCAAGACCAACCTTGTGAGCACACCTAGGAAGAACGGGCCTTGACGGGAACCTGGGTCAGCGTAGAATTGTTCAAAGCTCTGGACATGGGATACCAACTGTTAGAAGTATACGAAATTTGCCACTTTCCCAAGACACAACAATACCACAAGGGTGACCCCAGTCAGAAAGGCATTTTCGCCGACTACGTGGATGCCTTTTTGAAACTGAAGCAAGAAGCCAGCGGCTATCCTTCCTGGTGTCACACTTCCGAAGACGAAAAGATATTCAAAGAGAAATACTATGAACAAGAAGACATCTCTTTAGACCACATCGAGAAAAACGAAGGCAGGCGGTCGTTTGCCAAAGTGATGTTAAATTGCTTGTGGGGTAAAATGGCTCAACGACCGTGTTTACCCAAGACGGAATATTTGACAGAACCTTCCCGCTACTTTCAGATGATTCACGATAAAACCAAATACATGAAACACGTAGACGTCGTTCGCGAGGATTTGATCTTGGTCAATTACGAAGAAGTTCTGGACTTTGTACAAGACGACCCCTTTGGAAATGTCATCATTGCGGCTTACGTGACAGCTCCTGCTCGCTTAAAATTGTACGAAGCTTTAGAACTGTTAGGGGAACGTGTCCTGTACTTTGACACGGACAGTTGTATTTACATCCATCACCCGAGTCACCAGCACCCTGACATCGAAGGAGACCGTTTAGGAGCCTGGACAGACGAACATACCGACGACAAGATTCTAAGTTTCGTCAGTGGTGGTCCCAAAAATTACGGCTACGAATACCGGGACCCACAAGGAGAATTGCACACAACGTGTAAAGTGAAAGGATTGACTCTGAATTATCGTACCAGTCGTGTGGTCAACTTTGGGGTATTGAAAGAAGCCTTGCAATCGGGAGAGGATGCAAACTTTAAAGTGACCAGCTATCAACCGAACAAAATTGTACGTTTACCCACTCACCACATCGTTAGTCGACCCTTGGAAAAAGTCTATCAAATCGTGTACCAGAAGCGAGTGCGACTTCCCAATCATTTCACCTTACCGTATGGACACGTCGGTATTGGTCTGTATATAAAAAGGAACCCTAGGCAAGATCGATAGTTCATTGTGACTACCAAGACCGAGCGAACAAGATGAATACTTTCAGAGAAACACAAAACAAGTTTAGACAGGCACAATTCAAGTGTGGGGCTTCTGAAGTGGAATGCGATTGTGAGCCTTGCGACTTTTCAACCTGTGTTAGTTACAGTGCCAGAAGAACCCGTCACCCAGGACGGGACTGTCGTGGACAGGCCTGAAACACCCTTTCGGGAGGACACTTGTGTGACCTTATCCCCTACTATAGAACTGGTTAGAACATTGCCCAAAACATGTTGTACAGACACTTGTGTTTATTCCACGTTAATGGTTATGATGTGCCTTTTATACTTATACTTAAGCCTTTGGCTTTTATGTATTTTTGTCTTTCGTATTCATGTTTGAAACATTCAATAAACGTGTTCTGAAAAAAAGTATATAAACTCTTGTCTTGTTTGTTTTCGTGTCACAAGTGACATTTCTCACACTATGGCTACCTCTGCTGTCTCTGCTCCCTCTTCCTCTAGTGTCAAAGTCATCGACGAACACTTAGATCGTGCCAGTTGGGAGGCTTTGTATCTTCGCCATCCCTTTAACATGCTCATTGCTGGACCTAGCGGTTCAGGCAAAACCGAATTCGTCAAACGTTTGATCGAACATAAACATCATTTGATCGATCGGCCGCCTCAACGGATCGTGTGGTGTTACAAAGAGTGGCAATCGGCGTACAGCCTCTTGCGAGAAAGTCAAGGCGATTCCATCGTGTTTGTGGAAGGCATTCCTAAAGAAGACGACGGCATCGTCTCTGACTCCCGTCTAACCCATTTGGTCATTTTTGACGACATGTTAGGAGAAGACGAAGAAGAAATTAAACTGTGGTTCACGCGCAAAGGGCATCACCGTAATGCCAGTGTCGTTTACATCACCCAAAATTTGTTTCAACAAAGTAAAGCCCATCGCACCATCAGTCTCAATGCGCATTACGTGGTCTTGTTTAAAAGCCCTCGAGATAAATCGCAAGTGCAAGTCTTAGCCAAACAGTTAGGAACGCCTTGGCTGACTCAGGCGTACGACGATGCCACTCAAACGCCACACGCCTATTTACTCGTCGATTTGAAACCTACGACCCCCGAGGATTTGCGATTTCGTACCCACTTGTTTCACCACTGGTGCCAAGACGGAGGGCCTGTCCTGTACACGTCTCCGTCCTCGACTTAATTTCATTCCACAAAAAATCTATAAAAACCTCAGACCCTTTTTCGTCTGTCTCAGACAACGTCAACATGACGTCCCTTCAGTCGCATCTTCCCATCAAATTGATTCGTGCCTTGTATGGCATCAGTCGAGAAATAAATCCACAAATACGAGCTCGTGTCTTAGAAGCTAGTCTCAAAGAAGTCTTACGATGGTTCACGGTGACGGCACGTCAATTACTCCAAGGAATCATTCAGATTCCTCATCAAACCAAACGCTTTTTCGATCGAAACAAAGTCGCTTTGGTCCAACTGGCCGATCCCCGCATCGACACTCAAACCAAAAAACAAATCATTTTGAAACCTGGAGGGAGCGGTACTCTAGGAGGGGTCATCATTCGCTCACTCTTAGGATGGGATCCTAATGCCCCCAAACTTCTCCCCAAGAAAAAAATCCAACGAAGCCCCAAGAAGAAAAAGACCAGGTCCCCAAGAAGAACTTCTCCAGTGGCGGGACCCTCCTCTTACAAGACACCACCCCAGAAAAAGAAAAGAAGCCCCTAGAAAAAGAAACAGAGAAAAAGTCCCCAGAAAAAGAAAAGTCCACAGAAGAAAACTAGTCGCAAGAGAGGCACTTCGGCCAGGACGCAACCTTACACTCGCAAACCACGACCTGCCACGGCAGTGACTGCGTCTCCGGCATCCTCACGTTCATCCACTTCTCCGTTGATGACACCAAGAACTGAAGAATACTTGGAGACGTTGATCACACCAAGAACTTCTCCGTTGATGACCCCAAAAATTACTTCCCCAGTGGCAGGACCATCCAATTTAGTGGCAGTGGCTGCTGCTCACAAAGTACCTTCTCCCAAAATCAAAGTTCAAGAGAGATCGGGCATGTTACAAAGTTTACTGGATTTGTCCAAGCAAGAACTGGCTCGATTTAGTCCGTTACGTACCCCTGCACGACGTGTCATGCCTGTCCTCAAATTGATACGACGTAAAGACAATCAGTGGCGACGCGTTCCAGTATAAAAAAGGTGTGTGACCAAGTAGGGTATCAGTGTTTTTTTGGTGCTCCTGAAGACTCAAAGATGTCACCCTCCAGAAAACCCCAAGGAAAGAAAAGGAAAGGACTACCACCACGTTTAGTCAAACATGGGGACATGTTATCTGTCCTGTCCAAAGCTTCTCCACCTCTACGAAAAAAACTCATTCAATCGGCCTCCAAAGAGGTCATCGATACCGTGTGCGAATGTTGTTTGAACGTCTTGAAAAGCACGATCCCTTTGTCCAAACACCAGAAACAATGCTTAAGCAAACATCGTCACGTTCGTCGCCAAATGGTTCAAAAGAAAATTCCGATTCGTCAAAAAAAGAAGATGTTGGTCCAACGTGGAGGCATTTTACCTTTCTTATTAGGCCCCTTACTGAAAGGAGTCTTGGGAACCATGTTGGGAGGACTGGTGGGAGCAAGATAAAAAGGCCCTCGGAAGTCCCAAGATTTCAGAATCGACCCCTGACAACCCCATAGAAGGACGAAAACTAGCTTTAGTGCCTTACAAACGATGGATGGAATACCATCGGTGGCAAGAACAACGCACCCCGCATTTAGCTCCCAATCCCCATTTGAGCGAGATGTCCCAGTTACAACACGAATTGCAGTCCTTGATGGATCGCCAAGATTTGTCCGAAACAGAAAAATCGCAAAAGTACGGTCAACTCTTGCAACGACTGCAACTCTTTCACCAGAAAGCTTTAGACGAAACAGCTCTACCAACTCTGAAAGATTTTAAGACCTTGATGAAAAGTCCAGCACCATCACCAGTACCAGTACCAGTACCAGTACCACCACTACCAGTGACCAAGACAGAAAAAGTAGAAGAAGAAGAAGAAGAAGGGTTTCAAACTCCACCAGAAAAAGTACGCAAGTTAACAACACCACCTACCTCCAGAATTGGATGGATTAAAAAGATGATGGCCACCCCTTCTTCATCACAAGAGAAAAAGAAAGTGAAGACAGAAGTGAAGACAGAAGTGAAACAAGAACCGATATCCCCCGCTCAGACATCCTCCTCCTCAACACCTATTGCCGGTCGCACACGCAAAGCATTGCAATCCAAGAAAATACCCCAAGAGAAAAAGAGTAGCATCCTCCAAGAGTGGGTGTCTTATTAACACACCAACCAACACAAAAAATGGAAAAAGTCTTAGCTAGCATTTACTACGATCCCTCGCATCCTGCAGGTTACGCAGGAGTTCAAAAATTGTATCGTGCTGCCAAAACGCGACTGAAAAGTCTCCGTTTACCTCAAGTGCAACGATGGTTACAAGAACAAGCTACCTACACTTTACACAAACCCATTCGACGCAAGTTTGCCAGAAGTCGCACCCGAGTGGAAGGCATCGATCATCAATGGCAAGCCGACTTAGCCGATGTCTCTCATTTGGCCAGCTATAATCGTGGGTACAAATATTTGTTTGGTGTCATCGACGTCTTTTCCAAATTTGCCTGGGTCGTGCCCTTGACTTCCAAATCGAGCAGCGAGTTAGTGCGAGCCCTGCAACGAGTGTTGAAACAAAGTGGCCGTCACCCTCTTCGATGGCAAACGGACAAAAGCACCGAATTTCTGAACCAAGCTTTCCAAAAAGAATTAAAGAAACGTGACATTCATTTTTTTACCACCGAGAATCCCGAAACCAAAGCATCGAAGCATTGGACGTGCCCCGCAAGACGTGACTCCCGAGAACGAAGTGTTGGTGTTTGAGCGCCTGTTTGGTACGTCCCCGACGAGGGCTGTCCCCAAGAAAAGTGGAGAGTTGGCCGTAGGAGATTGGGTGCGCATTGGCAAAACCAAACGCACTTTCGACAAAGGTTACTTACCTAACTGGACCACCGAATTGTTTCGTGTCATTGGACGAGTGCATGGCCGTCATCCTGCCGTCTATAAATTGGAAGACATGAACGGAGAAGTGCTCAAAGGAACGTTTTGTTTGCCCGACTTACAACGTGTCACCAAAAAAGAAGACGACGTGTACGACATCGAAAGCATTCTCGAACGCAGAACCCGTAAAGTGGGCAAACGACGTGTCAAAGAAGTCAAAGTACGTTGGAAAGGATATCCACCCAGTTTTGATTCTTGGATCGACGCTTCGCAAGTCATCGACTATAAAAAGAAGTGACCATCATGCCCTTTCACACAGACGCAGCTACGTCGACCACTCCTTCACCTAGTTCTTCTGTGCAAGATTTATAAAAACAACCCTTGTGGGTGTGGTGCGGAGAACGTGTGTCTAAAACGCAAATCGTCTTTTTCTGCCAAATCTTCGTGGTGTATTGTGTCATCGGGGCAGCCATTGCCAATTTGAGTTTGCAACAAGGAGATAAACAATTGTGGACCATTTTATTGAGCAGTTGCATCGGTTACCTGCTTCCCAATCCCTCCCTGAAATTCTCTTCCAACGGGAACCACGGGAACCTTGTGTCCAGTACCAGTGCCAGTCACCAACCCAACCACAACCAGAACCCCATTTTGAGTGGAGACACGCCTCTGACGTCCAGTAACCCCTTGGACAGCCACAGAACTCTGGAATTATGAGTCACCAAAACCAATTTTACTTAACCTTACCCAGTGACAGTTCCATGGAGGTGTTTCCCGACAACACGTTGTGCTGTTTCACGGCCAAATTACCTCAGGCCATCCCCTTAGATCACGAAGCCCATTGGGAAGTGGCTTTGGTAGAAATGATTCACCCAACACAAATCAAAAACATCACTGAAACTCAAAACACTTTTGACGTCGAAATTCTGGACCCAACAGTGCAGCAAACCATGACGACCACTTCTCAACATAAATCACTTCCCAAGACCCCAATACTCAACAGTGACACTTCTCCTCCTTTTTACGTTTATCACTTTAAAATTAACTCAGCCCATTATTTTAGTGGTCAAGATATGGTGGAGGCCATCGCTGACAAATTCTATACAGCATTTGACAAAGTTCTGAGCAAACTAAATAAACGTGTCACCATGGAGTACCACAAGCTGTCTCACCGTCTACTCATCAGATTTGAAAGTGAGGAAAAAAGTATACGTATTAAATTTTGCCCTGAACTGTATGACATTTTCGGTGGAATCCTCAATATGGTCACGGATAAGCAGACCAAAAAGATTCACATAGCAGACATTGACAACAACGGGCATTTTGTGAGGTATTTTCGTTTCCCGGTAGAACTGAACCAGGGACTGAATTTGATCTTCGTGTACTCCGATGTGGTGGAGTACAACGTGGTGGGACACACCTCCGTGCCGTTACTGCGTGTCATTCCTTTCAAAGTAAATTCTGCCACGGCCACTGACGAGGAAGGTGGAAACACTTATCACGTCCACCGCGAATTTGTTCATCCTCACTATTTGCCTGTCAGCAAGTCGTATTTGGACACGGTCAACATTGCTATAAAAGGAGATTTGGGACAAAATATTCCATTCACCAAAGGAAAAGTCACGGTGAAACTCCATTTTCGAAAACGGTTCTCTCACGACTCGTAAGTCATGTATCCAGTGTACCGAGGGGTTGCTCGACAGCGAGGACACGGTTTAGGAGACATGTTAAAATCGGCCTTTCGTTCGGTGGCCCCAGTGTTGAAACCGATGGTGACACGCGGATTGCACGCCTTGAAAGATGCGACACTGACGCAAGGCAAAGAATTTCTCCAAAATGTCATCATCGACAAACAAAACCCTAGAGAAGCCTTCATGAGGGCAGGCAAAAATGTCTTGCTGCAAACGGGCAAAGACATTTTAGGCCAACGAGAAACACCTATAAATGCCCTGCACGCTACCGAGTCAGGCATTCAGCAAGGACAAGGCAGAAAGAGACGACGAAGAAAACACCCTTTCACTAGACTTCAAGCGAGAAAGGCCAAGAAAAGAAGAACCGTTCGAGACTTAGACGTTTTCGATTATTGAGAAAAGAGACAAAAAAAATGATGCACCGAGAATCTTGCGCTTGTTCCAAGACGGAACTGGATCTGTTTGCCATGCCCCCCACGATGATGACCATGCAAGAATCCCAGTGGGTGGAATTTCACCCCGTCTCCTCACTGACCGATTCCGCTCCCATCGAGTTTGAAATCAAAGGACAGCCCGAAGATTACATCGATCTGAATAGCAGTTACTTGTACCTGAAAGTCAAAATTCTAGATAAGACTGGAGGTGCTATAGACGATGAAGCAGTAGCTCCCGTCAACAATTTCATGCATTCCTTGTTCAGTGGAGTGGACTTGTACTTGAATAACAAACTGGTCAGTAGCAGCATGGATATTTACCCTTATCGTGCCTACCTGGAAAATCTCTTGACGTAGATGCCAAGAACACTCATCTCAATGCCTGTGTGGTATGGGAAGCTGACGAACCTACCAAGTTTGAAATATTGGAAACTGATGAAAAGAAAGACAACAATGATGGATTTGTAGAACGAAGAAAGAGAATCACGGGAGCCGACACAAGTTTAGAACTGATGGATCGTTTGCATTTGGACATGTGGTTGCAAGAAAAGTATTTGCTGAACGGGGTGGATGTCCGCCTGAGACTGAATCGTAGCAGTACCGCTTTCCATTTGATGGCTGATAGTGACGGTTACAAAACCAAAATCCTAGAAGCCAGACTCTACGTACGCCGTGTGGAAGTGTTACCTAAAGTGGGAAACGACATCAGTCAGACGTTCTGACTGCCAAGTATCCCATACGACGCGTGGAAGTGAAAACCTTCACCATTCCCAAGGGACAGCGATCCATGATCGAAGATCATCTGTTCCAAGGACAGTTACCCCAACGTTTGATCGTTGGTATCGTCATGAATACAGCCTTCAACGGAGCTGCCGAAAAAAATCCTTTCTACTTTCAACACTTTGGCGTGTCCAAAATCGAAGTCCGTCGCGATGGCAAGACCTTGTGTACCCGACCTTTCGAACCTGACTTTAAAAAGAAGAATTACTTGAGATCGTACTTGTCCCTGTACGAAGCCACCGGACAGTTAGGAACCAATACCAGTCACGGTATTACGTACGAGGATTATGCAGGAGGCTACGCTTTGTGGGCTTTCGATTTCACTCCAGACCAAGGCAGCGACGAGGGACATTTCCACCCTATAAAATCCGGCCAGATTCGTGTGGAAATTCAGTTTAAAGACCGAGACCCTGATGAAACGGTGAACGTCATCCTGT
Organism: Sinohyriopsis cumingii; assembly: GCA_028554795.2. Classification (NCBI taxonomy): domain Eukaryota; kingdom Metazoa; phylum Mollusca; class Bivalvia; order Unionida; family Unionidae; genus Sinohyriopsis; species Sinohyriopsis cumingii. The sequence continues at coordinate 7,372,261 of JAPYKE020000031.1, forward strand.
ATGCAGAATTCGATAATACCATAGAAATCAACAGTTTGAGAGAAGTCATCCTAGATTACTAGAAACCATGGAAGACTGTTATCCCTCTTTACCTAGTGGAGAAACTTTTAGTGTTGCATTGTTGTTAAAAAATGTTAGAGTTGTTGTTTAGTGTTAAGTGATTTTTGAATAAAAAATGTTGTGTTTTGAAAAAATTGTTTGATTTTATATTGTTGGATTATTGTTAAAAAATGTTAGAGTTGTTGTTTAGTGTTAAGTGATTTTTGAATAAAAAATGTTGTGTTTTGAAAAAAATGCCTTTGTCTTTTGTTTAGCTATAAGAATGTTGGATTGATGCTCTTTCATTTCTTACTATCCCTCTCATGACACTCACTAAACGTTGCGACTCAAAAACCGTGTGGGGGATGTTTTCCTTCACGTCCGCGCTTTGACTTTAAGAACCGGGTTATTTCCAGTCTAACCATCCATTGTCGACTCATCCTCCTAAGAAGATGTGCTCCAAACTAGCTAAACTCAACGAAGCCTACGTGAATTTGCATAGGGTCAGACACAGTCTGATACCGAAGCCAGAAGAAATAGAGAATGTGAGAATGTTAAAAATCACTGAAGACCTGATAGAAGAGCTCTTCAGAGAAGAAATGAACAGGGAAAAATAAGAATGGACAGAGAAGTACAGACTTCAGAGACAGCAGCAACAACAACAACAAGAGCAGCAGCAGCAATCTGAAGCTGACAGAGGCTTTGTCGATTGTCGTATCGACACCAAAGAGTTCTTCTTCTCTTTCCGAAGAAGCAGACCTATCGCCAGAAAGTCTATCCTCAGAGGACATCGCATTCTTAGAAACTAAAAAGAATGCCATAGCAAAACAAAAAAAAAAAAAAACAGCCCTTTTCAGGGCTACCCAATACTCTAGAAAAGAAATAACAATCGATTTGCCAATGTGTGTAGGTAGAGTAGTGTGAAAATAAACACTAACTCTTTTTTAAAAAAATGTGAGGGTATGTGTTTGTGTGCTTGTGTTTGTAAGTGGTTAAGTAAGTTGGTATGGATAGCAGATTAAAATGATGTCTTTTCTTTTTGGTGTTTGAGGTGTAAATTTGGGGTTAGATTGGATTGCTTTGCGTATGTGGATAGTCTATTGAAGTGATTTATAAAAAATTTTAAAACAGTGATGGGTAGCATAAAAAAGTGAGTGAGTGTTTCTTTTAGGTCCGCGCGTTGTTGATTTTTTTTTGGTTATGATCTAGGTAAGATGAATTTTATGTTTTTAGGGGGATGTTTTCCTTCACGTCCGCGCTTTCAGTATAAATTGAAACTCGTTCGGCAGTCCAGCTACCCTTGTTGATTGATCAACACCAAAAATGAACACGAGACTGGAGAAACTGTTGGAACTTCATGTGCATCTGGAATATGCCAGGCGCATATTAAATGAACTGGCCGCGGAAGCGATTGTGGAGGAGGGAAGGATAAGAGAGGAGGAGGAAAGAAGAAACAAAGAAGAGGAGGAGAGAAGATATAAAGAAGAAGAGGAAAGAAGATACAAAGAGGAGGAGAGAAGATACAAAGAAGAGGAGGAGGAGGAAAAGGAGAGAAGAAGAAGAAATTTCAGAATCCCAGAGAGCGAAAATTGGGATTCTGAAGCGACATATCCTGCCTCTGCTCTCTCCCCCAAAAAGGTAAAAAGTAATTGGGGGACAAGATGTGTATGCGGCGCCAGGCCTGGAAGGTGCCACCATTAACCAGGTGTCCATGAAGTTCCAAACAAAAAAAAACAGCCCTTTTCACGGCTACCCAATACTCTAGAAAAGAAATAACCATCAATTTGCCAATGTGTAGGTAGAGTAATGTGAATATAAACACTAACTCTTTTTTAAGATAGTGTGAGGGTATCTGTTTGTGTGTTGGTGCTTGTAAGAGCTAAGGTATGTTTGTGGGAATAGTAGATTATGGGTTTCTTTATTGTTTCTTAGCGTAGGTGAAGAGTATAGTTAGGGTTCTGTAAGCGCTCACGTACGATTGTGTGGATAGTAGATTATGGATTTTGTTTATTGTTTCTTAGCGTATGTGTTTGTGTGTTTGTGTTTGTGTGTTTGTGTTTGTACCCGCTCACGTACGATTGTGTGAATAGTAGATTATGGATTTTGTTTTACTGTTTCTTAGCGTATGTGGAGAGTATAGTTTGGGTTTTTATTATATGAAATGAGAAAGTATAGTTTGGGTTTTATTATATGAAATGAAAAAGTAGGGGATGTTTTCCTTCACGTCCGCGCGTTGTTTGGTCATGATCTAGGTAAGATCAATTTTACGTTTTAGGGGGATGTTTTCCTTCACGTACGCGCTTTAAGTATAAGAACCCACAGTATTCGTCGTTCAAACCATTCTGCAAAGAATAAAAAAAGAAGATGGCTTCTAACCAAATGGACAAAATACAAACATTACAAGACGTTTTAGACAACTTAGGAATGATGGAGCAGATGTTGATAAGACTGGTTGAAGACCATTATTCCTATAGTCCTCATCGTGTAAAGATGGAAATGAATAACTTAAAAAAGGTAAAGGACAAGATTAGTGGTGTCATGAAAGAGATAAAGGAGGAGAAGGAGGATGAAGAGGAAAGAATAAGAATAAGCAAATGGAACGAAAAGATTGAAAAAGAAGAAGAAAATGAGAAGAGGAAGAAAGAAGAGGAGGAAGAGAAGAAGAAAGAAGAGCAGGAGAAAAAGAAAGAGAAGAAGAGAAAGAGTGTTGGAGATAAAATAAGAACTTGGTGGAGAAAAAGAAGAAATTAGAAGCAGAAGAAGAAGAAAACCCAAAGGCCCTTTTCAAGGCCAGCCATATTTCTCGAAAAGAGATAGCCTTTCCATTGCCTACCCCTTTTTAAAAAAATTTAAAAAAAAAAAAATCCCATATTCAATTCCCCTTGTCCCTAAACAAGCCCAAACTCTATTCCCCATGTTAAATTCCCCTTGTACGTAGAGTGACCCACGATTTTTCGCCATGTTAAATTTCCCTTGTACGTAAAGTAACCCACGATTTATTCCCATGTTAATTCCCATTGTACGTAATCTGACCCACGATTTTTCGATATGTTAAATTCCCATTGTACGTAGAGTGTCCCAGGGTGGTTTGTAATGCTAATTCCCATTGTACGTAGGGTATCCCCATTTACTACTGTTGTCTAATATACAATCTGCTCTCATGAGTAAATTAATCACAGCCTTCAAGTTCATTTAGCACAGATGGAACCATGTTTAAAAGAGTTTTACAGTGTAAGAAATATTGAACATAATCACTTGGCAACTGGAACCTGTAAATGAACACAGAGTAACAAAGTATATGACTAAATTATGCTAATTCAAGTGTCATGAGATTTATCCATCCTACAAGTCACCTCAGCAGTTTCACAGTTTGATACACTGACCTGTATACAGAACAATTACTTGAACAAACCTACAGAATATTTGTATTAATAGAGATTAAGTTTGGTCATGGCTTGATAACCTTCCTTGTCCATTTATTTCACACTATGGATGGAATTGTTTTCACAGTAATACAGAAATTTCCTTGTTACCTGGGCAAGGTGTGCTATAAAACCACACAGACACCCTATTGTGTGTGAATTGCAATTAAATCATACACTCTATGACAATTACGGTGTGGTATAGAAGAGGTACATGAAACCAGCAATATATTGTCAATGTATGTTTAACATCATATAACAATAAATGAAGGAAAACATATATTTTACATAGACTATAAATACACATATGGCCTGAATTGATAAAGCCAGAGTTATATTAGAATAATGCATAATTTAAAGCAGCTATAAAGATGTATGAGGAATTGTATCATGATTTATGGATAGTGAAGGAAATAGGATCAAATACAGAAGTTCAAGAAATGTATAAAATATTTATGTATGTATAGGTGTATGTGCATATATATATATATATATATATATATATATATATATATATATATATATATATATATATATATATATGCCTAATGTATTCACACAGGAGTTGCTAATGGAAATAGTAAAGTTAATTAAAACGAATTTCATTTATATCAGTATAATTAAACTGCCATAATATTTTTGTATACAACAGAAAGTTTAGTTCTGGAAAATCAAGTAAACTTATATGAAAATGGGAGAAAAGAATCGAAGTCATATAGAATTATAAGACTGGATCAGTAGAGATGACTTCCTTTTATACCTACACAATCTCATAGACAGAATAATCTATGGGAAGCTGAAAGACCCAAATGCTAAAATTACCGATGCAAATCAGAGATAATTCTAACAACCTTGATAATTGGTAAGGTATGCAGATATGAAAATAGTATACAATATACTGCATTGTAGGTGGCAAAAAATGACAATGATAATAATACACCATTTTTAAAAGTATTTAAAAATAGCAAACAAAACTGTCTCTTTAAGTAGTCTTATTTGTTGATCTATTAATTAAAGAAGAAGACAAAGAAGGTTGAGAACAATAGAATACCAACATAAAAAGATGACAAAACTTGGCAGTCATTACTTGTATTTGCTTATACTAACAGGTTCAGCAGAAGGGTTATGGATCAATGTCCATACCAGGAGAAGATGGGGTCCATACCAGAGTCTTGACTGTACCCAAGCAAATCCGAGACCAAAAGTTCTCGGGAGCAACTTCAGCTCATGTAAGTTAAGGAGAAAAATTTATAACTTTCATTCACTATAATGAGACTCAAAGTAATCAAGTCAGAAATCATTATGACAAGATCTATAGTAATCGAGTTATTATTAACTATGGCAAGAGTGGAAATAATCAGTAATCACTGTAACAAGGCATGTGGTAATTAGGTCAGTAAACATTGTAAAAAGGCCTGTAGTTATCAAGTCAGCAATCACAGTGACTAGGCCCTAAAAGATCTTGTCAATAATCATAATCACCTGGAATATTGTAACAAGGCCTGTAATCAGTGTAATGAGACCTGCTGTAATCAAGTGAGTAATGGCTGTAACAAGGCCTGGAATTTTTATTCCATTTGATGCCTAATTCTTATCAAATATTGCAATTCATATTTTCAGACAAGTGGCCGACTGATTGTAGTACCCATCGAGGACTTTCATCCAACATTAAAGGCACTCCATCAGGCCACTGGCCATGGGAAGGAACGCGTAATGCTACACAAGGTATAATGCAATAAAATGTATTATGTTTTCATCCATCCAACATTAAACGCACTCCATCAGACCATTCTACATGGGAAGGAATGAGTAAAAATACACAAGGTATCAGAAATCCGTGCCTTGACCAGTTGGTTTATCTCGTACGGGCCGGTGACACCAATATGCATTACATATTCAGCCAAATTGAAGACTGGCATAATTATTAATAGTATTATTATTATTATCAATTTAGTTTCTTTATATTTGTTAAATATGATGTCATATTTAAAAAATAAACTGTCTTATAAATATGATGTCATATTTAAAAAATAAACTGTCTTATAATATTTCTATTTCTATACATAACTTTGTTACATATTTTGGAGCTACATTTTCTTGATAAGCTATGTATTTTTTTTATACCCAGGTTGCTGATCAATATGAAGGCCTGCCCAAAAGTGCTGTTCAAAAGTACATCAACATGTGCAGGACATCCAGTAGGAATAAGGCACAAGTTATACAAGCCCCACCCAGAGTTATAATCAGCCAGGGCTTGTTCTCTCGTTGTCAGGTGTGTTCAACAATGGTTAATAACCTTGCTGCATTTGTGAATCTATATATGTGTAACAGTAATATCACTAATTGATAAATGCATTTATCTGTATATATCATGTACAAAGATAGTTCTTTTATCTCCTGTTCCATACCAAAATTATAGGAAATTCATACTTGTCAACATTCTTCCTAATCACTATGGATCATTATTTTTTATTTCATATTGTTGTAAAAAAAAATACAAACAAATGAAATATACATTTGCAATTTGGCAATTTATGAAAACAGCAGAAAAACATAGTTGATAAAAATCATTAATAATTTTACATTAATATTTGCAAGTTGACCTTGTCGACATGACGAGGAAGCCATCAGGTGGTTATAAGTATATACTCCACCTGATGGATCACTTCAGTACGTTCCACTTACTGGCACCACTGGTCCAGAAGACTCAAGCAGAGGTTTATCTCGCTTTGTCCCATATGTTTAGCATCATTGGAATATCAGCCATTCTGCATACAGACAATGGATCAGAGTTTGGAGCTCTTGATAGACTCCTGCAGAAGTGGCCAGGGTCAAGTGATATTGTTCATGGACGTCCCCGTCATCCTCAGTCTCAAGGATTGGTGGAGAGAGGGAATCGGGTACTGGAGGAGAAAATTGCAGCAATGGAGGCCACCCATCATGGTGATGGCCCAGCTCCCTGGCATATGTGGCTTCTTCTCATACAATGTTAGTTTCTGTTTAGGTTAAGTGATTCAGTTGACAGTTTGATTGCATGACATCAATGTCTAATATGTGCTGTATTTATCCACTGATAAGTTTATGCTTCATTTAACTACATCCTCCACATGTTATCAAAGAGCTCATGTTATAGGTACAATGTTGATTGACCATCAACAGCTTCAATTAGTAAAATGGTCATACCGAATAAAGCACATATCATATCCATTTCTGGCACTGATGTAACCAACCAAGTTAAATGTTAACAAGACACCATGAAGCAATGATGTGCACTTAAAACTGGTGTTCAAGACTGTAGCCTTTCTCTGCACATAATGTTGCCAGGTTGTACTTTTTTAAAGCCCATTTCAAAGAAAAGTGTTCATATATGATACTATCTTTCAAATGTCGGTAAACACTTTCAGATCAACCCAACACCATAGTGAGCAGGTTGATACAGATGACACCATATGAGTGTGTATTTGGGAAAAAACCACCATCCCCACCACCACTTGGACAGCCTGCCAGAGTGATTGCCCAAGAAGAGGTGGATGTGGAAGAGTCACAAGAAGATAGCCAAGAGTGTGACCCATTGCTTGACCACAGCTATGCTGGAGTAAGGAAAACGTTATTATTATTATTATTATTATTATTATTATTCCCTGACTTAAAGATTAATCATTTTTCTTTGTAAATCCATTTTCTCCAACTACTAAGTATTTGCTTGAAATGCTTGGTACAGCATTAATGATTTGGCACCAAAGTTTCACTTTAATTAGGGCGGGCCCAAGGAACTTTTTTTACTCTAGGCAAACTATGCAGAAAAAATATAACTTCGATCACATATATTTTTGGGAAGAAAGATTTTTTAAACAAAAAGTATTCATAACATTCATTACTTACTTAAAACCATGAGCAGTATATAATATTCTTAAGCTGTTGGCAACTATAAAATGGCATCCATTAACTCATCTTGGCTGTTGTCAATGAGACATTTATGCTCTGTGTACTTTTTTGACAGACTACAAATGGACCAGAAGCAGAAGAAGAGAATGTCAGCCATGAAGCCCAAGTAGAGGTTAGATGCACGTTGTTGATCGTTAGTAATAGCGTTAACATTCACTGTTTTCAGCTTCTTTCTATCGAATGATATTGGAAAGGAATGTGGATATCATTCACATCTCCCCTGGTGTAATGATAGGTACAGCTAGAGAGTCTTAAGATTCCTGATTATTTAAAAAAAACAAACACTGATGTACATGTTATCCTGCTCCTTTTTGAGACCAGTTTCTTATTATAAAGACACCAGATTTCATGAATGATATTAGATATTAATTATTTACGTACTTTTTGACAGACTGCCAGTGCACCAGAAGATGAGAATGAGAATGCCAGCCATGAAGCCCAAGTTGAGGTAAGATGCAGGTTGATCGTTGGTAAAAGCATTAAAAGTCAAACTGCTTACAGCATCTTTCTATCGAACTGTGTTGGAAAGGAATGGAGATATCATTCACACCTCCCCTGGTGTAATGATAGGTACAGCTAGAGAGTCATAAGATTCCTGATTATTTAAGAAACAAACACTGATGTACATGTTATCCTGCTCCTTTTTGAGACCAATTTCTTGGTATAAAGACACCAGATTTCATAAATGATATTAGATATTAATTATTTACGTAATTTTTGACAGCAGTTATTCCAAATTAAATAATCCCAGTTGTCCTGACTTTCTCCTTGTTTATATCACATCAGGAGAAAAATATTCAATTTTGAAATTTGGGCGAGAAGTGTTTTTCATAGAAACTATTTGAAACCTTAGTGGTTTGTATGTGTGTGCTGAAACACTTTCGCAGATAGGAAGAGATAGACCTTTTGGGCATTGTCAATTGATAAGATAACCCAAGTCTTCCGGACCTCACTAAAGGTCAAATGTGAAATGGGCATTGTCAATATTTGTTGTATATCTCCCATCTAGAGCATGTCCACCCATTTTAAAATATGCCAAAAGGTCGAAAAAAATTTTTAATAGTCTTCCCTTTCGGGGTATTGGCGCAGCATTGCAGCTGCATTATGTTAGTATGTGTAAAGGAAGAAGAAATAAAGGGAGGGGTACAGGTAATCTGATGAAGGTATATCTATAAAATATGTTGTCCATTTGAATTTTTTTTCCAGACTCTTTTATGGGCATGTTCACTTCGCGTAGCGCCATGTGACATAACCCCATAACGTCCTTGTCTGTATTTTCCTAATGGAGGACTCCTATGCTACTTATCTATTATTATTACCTGACCACACGCTTTCATTGTGGTAACTATAAACTCTGTGATCTTGTATAATGTGTTTTTATTAAAATTTTCTTCAAGGTACTGATACACGTGATGGCAGCTGTTGAAGGAATCTCCTACCTTGAGGCTGAAGTTCTCATCCAAGACAGCAGAAAATTTGTTCTTGATATGTGAATATCTTGCTTTTTTTTAAAAGTTTATACAGCTGTAAATAATATCACAAATAAAATAATTAAAACAATAACATAGTTGTTGTTTGAGAAAATGAATCCTACCTATTTTGATGTCAATGATCCTCCGGTACCTCACACATAATACAACTAAATCAATAAAATGTAACCAACCATATATAAAATGGGAAACCCAATGCTTGCTAATAAACTAATAAACATAATGCTCCTCTTTCTTCCCTTCCCTTTTTTCGTTCTTTCTTTTCTTGATAAAATTTAGACGAACACAGGTCATTTCTGATTATTTTTAGAATTTAAAAGTATTATATACACAAGACACTCATAGCATACTGGTCATCCATCCATCTTTCCAGGACAAAATTCCAAAATGTTGCATGCAAGGTATCTCCTACCTTGAAATTAGTCTTTTCAGAACTAAAATTTAAAAAAAGTATGGTGGCATGATGCAACAACTTAGAATAAACATCCAAGGCTGTGAAATATAAGCCTATGGGGCAACAGCAATAGTCTCTTGAGATGTTTAATATGTTCCAGATTTTAATTTTGTGCTACATCTCCACTTGATACATTTTCTACATTTAAATCCATTTTTCCAGTACTTAATTCGAAAATGTTGCATGCAAGCATCATGCAACAACTTGGAATAACTCCAATAAGTTCAATGGGACAACAATAGCAAGATCCTTAGACCTTTAATATGTTCCAAATATTCAGTTTCTGCAACAATTCCGTTTAAGACTTTTCCTATATTTACCCTTTCCTATATTTACAATATAATTTTAAAAGATTATTTTTTTAAAAAATGGCATGTATGCATCACACAACATTCACTGAAGTAACCCCCATAACTGTGAAATACAAGCCTATGGGTCAATAGTAATAGATACTTTGGACATTTAATATCTTCCTACTATTAATGTTATGCAACTTCTCCCATCTAGGTATCTCCTACCTTGAAATTAGTCTTTTCAGAAATAAAATTTTTATAAAAAAGTATGGTGGCATGATGCAACAACTTAGAAAAAATACTCTAGGCTGTGAAATATAACCCTATGGGGCAACAGCAATAGTCTCTTGAGATGTTTAATATGTTCCAGATTTTAATTTTGTGCAACGTCTCCACTTGAGACGTGGGGCCCCGAGTGGCCGAGTGGTCTAAAGCGCTCTTCGTTACGGATCACTGCCATCTCACCTCTGTCTGCGTAAGTTCGAGTCTCGGATTCGGCTAATGTGGGTATGTGAGAGAGCTTGCCAGTAGCTTCTCCTGGGTCGGTGGTTCTTTCTGGGGTTTTCCCGAGTTCTTCCTCCACCATTAATACTGGCCGCCATGCATAGCCTATCGTGTGCTGAAAAATGGGTTAAACCCTACAAAAACAACAACAACATTTGAGACATTTTCTACATTTAAATCCATCTTTCCAGGACAAAATTCCAAAATGATGCATGCAAGCATCATGCAACAACTTGGAATAACTCCAATAAGTTCAGTGGGACAATAATAATAGTCCCTTGAGATGTTTAATATGTTTCAAGACCTTTCCTAGAGTTACAATAGTATTTAAAAGGATTAATTTGTAAAAAATGGCAGAATACAGAAAGAAACAAAGAATACAAAATACATCTAAATTTAAATATATTATTATTTTATTAAAATATTTTTTCAGACATATATTTTAAGCACAAATATTTTTTGGAAACATATTTAACATATAAAAAAATGCCATGGAAACAAAAATCAGATTAAATAAATATAAAGATTTTAAACAGATATATAAATCATTGAAAACTAATATGAAATAATTAAATAGCAGACTAATGCTTAGAATTTGCGAAAGTAAAGATGCCGATTAATGTGGAATTCCAAGTTGTTGCACGCAATTTCTCGAGAAATGGCTATTACACGTTGAAGCCATCTACCGAGCAATTTCTCGAGAAAGAGCGCAACAATTAGAAATTCCAAGTTGTTGCGCGCAATTTCTCGAGAAATGGCGCATTCCAAGTTTGAGCCCAATTTATCCGCATTAAGTAGAAGGTACAAGAAAATGCAATTTTCAACTATTTGCAAATGGTGCAGTAGCTATCTGTTATAATTTACAGATGGCATAGGCAGTTCTACGTACCCTTTTTAAACTCTGAAAATGGTATTGGGATATAAGATATGTTTAGGTTCGAAAATTGAACTGATGAAGTATTACAGAATTTCAATATTATTTTAAAGCACTTTTGGTACGGTTGTCCTAGTGATTAAAACTATATCAATTATCATGATTTAATCGATAAAGAAATGGATCAGTCATTAAATAAAATTAATTTACTTGCTATGTACATTCCCATGAACTAACAAAAAATTAAAAAATTCTCTTTCTAAAAGTTGACTGTCTCGCTCACACTGACACACACACACACACAGACACACACACACACACACACACACACACACAAACGTATTAGATTATGCATATAAAAGTTAGTCATGACTACTTGGGTGACATTTTTTTAAATTATTGCTCACACATGTTTCCGATATTTTATAACATCATTTAAAAGTGGTGGGAGATAAATTTCAATCGATCGTATATATCCAAAGAAAAACGAATAAGAAAGTAGCAAAATACATATATCTGTAAGTAATTCCCAATAAAAATATATTTTGTTCAATGCCCCTGTCTCTTATACCTAATCTATTTATACATGAGTATAATCAGATTGGCATTTGTAAATATGTGCAAGTGACATTCGTGCATCTATAGTTCCGTGTAAAAAGTTGTATACTGAAATAAACGTTCAATAGAACCTCTCTCTCTCTCTCTCACGTACCTTATCGGCTAAGGAATTTATGTTGATAATTTTCTCTAAGATATTTACATTTAAAAACTGACGATGTACACAAGACCTTTCCAAATAGATAATTATGATTCATGTTTAACAACAATTTGTACATAGTATGCCAGGACAAATAATACACAAAAATACATTTCGTCAATATAAAATGTAATCACACTGTGATATTTCTGTTTTAATTAAATGACCAATATATGGTTTCATCTGTACGTTTAATTGCATCATAACCAGCCATGCATCTTTTTGTAAAGTTGTATGACGTATATTTATGCAAACAGATATGGAGGCAGATAGATAGTAAAATAGTTCATTTGATAGACATATACATGGCTTCGTTGATAGACAGACAAAGATGTACCGTGTCACCTACCGCATTTCCTTCCACAGCCCATCTAATTTAAACTCATTCTCGCTCCCAGAATCAAGAGACAAAACTAAGACATTGAATACCCTATTCCTAGTTGGTGACTGATGCTGTGAATTCCACACGAAATTAAAACCTGCATATTCTCGTACGGTCCATCCTAAATCGCAAGAAATGATGCACATGTTTGGATTAAATTAATACCACTTGGTTTGGGATCAAACGCTTTTGTCTACATGAGTATGACTTACTTGTGACTTTCGATCACGTGAATTATTATCTTTCCAGTCGACGTTAAGTCGTAATTACAAGATAGCTAAGGCGTAATTACGAGATGCTAAGTCGTAATTACAATATAGTAAGTCGTAATTACGAGATCGCTAACTCATAATTACGAGAGAGTAAGTCGTAATTACGAGATAGTAAGGTGTAATTACGAGATAGCTTACTCGTAATTACGAGATAGCAAGTCGTAATTACGAGATAGCTAACTCGTAATTACGAGATAGTATGTCGTAATTACGAGATAAAAAATTGATTTCAACGTGGCACTAACCAGTTTCCGTAGTTAACACATCATACACGGATTAGAGTAAATTGCAACGACATGGACAGTTAACACATCATACAGGGATTAGGGTAAATTACAACGACTCTGACAGTTAACACATCATACAAGGATTAGCGTAAATTACAACGACACGGAGAGTTAACGTACAGGGAATATGGTAAATTACAACGAGTCTGACATTTAACACATCATACACGAATTAGGGTAAATTACAACGAATCTGACAGTCAACACATCATACTGGGATTAGGGTAAATTAAAACGACTCTGACAGTTAACACATCATACACGGATTAGGATAAATTGCAATGACTCTGACAGTTAGCACATTATACAGGGATTTGGGTAAATTACAACGCCTCGGACAATTAAAACATCATACAGGGATTTGGATAAATTACAACGACTCTGACAGTTAACACGTCACACAGGGATTATGGTAAATTACAATGACTGTGACTGTTAACACATCATACAGGGATTAGGGTAAATTGCAACGACAGGGACAGTTAACATATCATAAAGGGATAAGGATAAATTACAACGACTCTGAAAGTTAACACATCATACAGAGATTAGATTAAATTACAACGACTCTGACAGTCAACACATCATACAGAGATTAGGGTAAATTACAACGACATGGACAGTTAACATCATAAAGGGATTAGGGTAAATTACAAAGACACGGACAGTTAACACATCATACAGGGATTAGGGTAAATTACAAGGACTCTGACAGTTAACACATCATACACGGATTAGGGTAAATTGCAACGACACGGACAGGGTAAATTACAACGACACGGACAGTTAACATCATACAGGGATTAATGTAAATTGCAATGACTGACAGTTGACACGTCATACAAGGTTTAGCGTAAATTACAACGACTCTGACAGTCAACACATCATACAAGGATTAGGGTAAATTACAACGACTCTGACATTTGACACATCATACAGGGATTAGGGTAAGTTACAACGACTCTGACAGATAACAGATCATATAAAAAAAACGTTTAAAAGACCTATGTTTCATATATAGGTGTCGCTATAAAATCCTTCTATTCATATAAGGCATGATGGTTACCTTGTGCCCGGCAATATGTCTATTCCTAATACTAGTTGATTTCAAAATAGACATTCATGAGTTTCCTAGAAAGGATCAGTTTGGTTTAAAGCTTGAGTGATGTTGTTAACAATGATAACCACAATCAATCAGCATAATATAAACCTAATTTACAATTCGAAAACACCACACTACCTACAGTTAATTCTTGATTGCTGATAAAAAATGTAGGACTGTGTTCCTGTCAGAAAATAATTGTACGCATAAGAAATAAATTTCAAAATACAATAAAACTCATATAATCTGTGTTATGTGATTAATACGTGCTGCGATTAGGGCAACGTATGGTACAAATGTGATTTCAAATGAGTAATGATTTAATAGTGAATTTATGAAACTTGTTCAATAATTACGAGATTTTGCGAGCCTTGGCGAACAAAAGCTGGACATTATTCAACGAGTTTCATAAACTTTATACTAAATCATTACCCATTTCAAATTCTTTTATGACAGTTTATATTTCAGTAGAAATTATTTAGATAGAACGAAGAACGAAACATTTTTTATTCATTCTCACAGACGTTGCACCTTTCATTTGTTGTACTTAAAAATAGTCCGAAACAAAGTTGAACTAGTATTAGCGTTTTAAAATACAATATACTTATCTTACAATCTATACGTCATAGAGCAAGCGTGCTTCCGGCTAGAAAGAACATTTTACACAGACGAAATCATTTTTCACCACAGAATGTCAAATGCGCGTGATGTCACATTGTTTGATAAAGTACCGGTTAGAATGCAGTAGACGGTCCAAGTTTACGCAGCCTAACATATCACCCGTATTTGTACTTGTTTTGTTATTGTTTTTGTCTTGTGGTTTTAGCCATTTATAATGTTGTCACAAGATAACCGGGTGGAATTTCGGATTTACAAACGAACACTTTTGCTGGTGATACAAATACAATGAATAATAACGAACGACTTGAATGAGCAATTAAGTATAAATAATATGTGCGTGTATATGATTAAAATATTGGAACAATTAACATACAACGCACGGACTTAATAACGAAAGTACATATAAATGACCTTGCACAGTACAATGACAATGGGTGAATCATTCACAGTGATTGCACAACAGCATGTAATGAAATGTAGTATTTTACTCATATAGTATAATGTATTCTCTCAAATAGTGAAATTATGTAAACAAAAGGGACCTATGTACAAGTTATCGGTAGAGCCCCAAAAATACACTGAGTTTTACAAACCCGAAACATTAACCCACGGCTAAAAGATTACATGTATCCGTCACCAGCACATTCGGCTAACAGTCACACTGGCCTATCAAGCCGTCAATATTGCAGGTTGGTCAGTCAAGCAGTCAGCACCCACCAATCTCGGTCAGCAACGCCCGATCCCCTGCTA
Organism: Sinohyriopsis cumingii; assembly: GCA_028554795.2. Lineage (NCBI taxonomy): Eukaryota > Metazoa > Mollusca > Bivalvia > Unionida > Unionidae > Sinohyriopsis > Sinohyriopsis cumingii. Next base: position 7,387,453 of record JAPYKE020000031.1, read on the forward strand.
CTCGACCAGCAGCATGTACATGTATTTAATAAATAAAAGGATTTATACAATTTCGTGACAAATGTCATAATATATTATACATGACATAACATACCCCTGTATGGGGAAATTAGCCATATTGAAGCAGACGAGAACGTTTTTACACAATTCCTTTTCGCGAGTAGCCTCGAAACATGGCGGTCAAATATGTTCATTGAAAACAAAATATTCTATTAGGCGGGTTTATACAAGTTAGCTCACGATTGCAGCCAATTAATAAAGAGAATACTGCGTAAAATATCATGGGCTTATTTGGACCAATCAAAATCACATAAAGTGATATTTTAACGTTTGGTAATATCAAAAATATAAAACTGCAAATGCTAGAGGAAAAATATACTTACAATAATTCCAAAAAGAAATGAAGTCAGTAAAAATTGTTTGCAACGGTTCTGATTCAAGACACTTAACTATTTACATTTGGATGTGTATTTGTTAGTGCTAGCATATAGTTGATGGTTGATGTATTCGGTTTAAATTCTAGTAGATTTAGCTTCTGTCTGCATAATTAGGGCACAATAAACGATGTCACTAGACTAACTACACAGACAATAAGTATCACTTGCATGATATGCTAAAAATTAATGTACAGATCTTACACTTTATAATAACGGGGTGAACCTCTTTCTGTTATTCTGCTAGTCCTATTTATAATTGTAATGATACGTGTATTAGCAATATTAATAAAATATTATACATTGTTGCAATATTATATTAATGAAAATAACTTTTTTGTTCTCTCATAAATTAGTAGATTCTTGTCAATTATATCACGCATCGTGATAATAACAAGTTAGTAGTACCCATGATTTCGTTAGTGAAAGCTTAAGCGTGTAGTATTATTATTCATATTTAACAATGTTTTCAACTTTTACCTCATATTTGTGACAATCTGTTAGCATCGTTCACCATTCCATCTAACGATGTCAACAGTCAGTAGAAAGTGATTCAGTAATGAAGTCCTTAGCGTGACTACCAAAGGTTAAGGTTAGCTTTCTTTATTTTGTTTGTGTATGTGGTTGAAAAGTTCAAAACATTGTCAAATATGTATTCATGATTTCTTGTTGTCCTTATATATTCTAATTTGTTTCCTTTGTTTCACAACCGAAATTTAATTTTCCAATGCAAGGATCTAAATGATATTATCGATATTTAAACTTTTTCAACTCCCTTTCTTAATTCTTATTTTAGATATGAGATATATAGCAATATACCAGCCACCTGGTATTGTATAACAATGCCAGATTACCATGCATAAGTGGTTTATATAAATCCTCTCTCTCTCTCTCTCTCTCTACACACACACACACGCACACACACACACACACACACACACATACGTGTATACATATACTTCTGAGGACCTTGACATATGACTACTTTTCGAGGACCATAAGAAGGAATGAAAGTATATGTGAGAAATTTGAAAGTAAGCTTAACTGTAAGCCGGGCAGTATCTGTGTCACTTCATTTTTGCCGTATGCTTCTTGAAACATTATGGGGACTACTCTTACTTTGCTATCATTCTGAGGACGTCATTGTGAGAACTAATTGCACACAATCAAAGTCTACCGTCAACCTGAGAACTTGATTTTTTTTATTGCGCCTGTCCTGCAAAAACATAGGAAGATATTTATTTCAAAGCTTAGGATCTAATTTATCTGCAATTAAAATTATATACAGACAGATTCACGAGCTTAAATGTTCAAATCTTATTAAAATATAAGTTTAAGTTATTTTGCCAAAAACAAATCCCCAGGCACTGTTTAGCAACTTTGTAACCTTTCTTATTGACACACTAAAAAATTACCATCCAGTTGGTAAATGTGAAATAGCATTATAGCGAAAAAAATGCATCAAGTCTAGATAGGGCAAAATAAAGACTTAAGAATATAAAACATATATAAATTGTCAATTCATCTATTAAAATAAAATATGTTAGTAGTGAAAGGGGTGAGATTAGCGACAATGGGAATTAGCATTTAAAACACCCCCTGGGTAAGATTAGCGACAATGGAAATTTAACATTAACCACCCTGGGTAAGATTAGCGACAATGAAAATTTAACATGGGCAAAAAACCCTGGGTAAGATTAGCGACAATGGAATTTAACATTGGAGAAAGGAAAAAAAAGGAAATATTGATTTTAGCGACAAAGGCATTCGAACAATGGAAAAAAATATCGATTCTAGGGACAAAGGCAATTGAACATGGGGAATAGAGTTTGGGTCTGTCTAGGGACAAGGGGAATTGAACATGGGAATAGAGTTTGGGTTTGTCTAGGGACAAAGGGGAATTGAACATGATAGAAAAAAAAACTACTTTAGGGACAAGGGGAATTGAACATGGGATTTTAAAAAAAAAAAATAAAAAAAGGGGTAGGCAATCGAAAGGCTATCTCTTTTCGAGAAATGTGGGTGGCCCTGAAAAGGGCCTTTGGGTTTATGTTAATATTAATATTAACATAGATGGCATCTGTCACATCTTCTTCTTCTTCTTCTTAAACTCCTTCTAACTGCCGGTCCATACACAAGTACCCTCTTGAGACAAAATTCAGTCAGTCCGCATCCAATCCGAAGAGAGCAGTCTGTGACGTCATGTGGTCTATATAGATTCGCTAGCGCCTGTGTGCTGTCAATCTATGCGACAGTGATTCAACATGACGGAAACTCAGAAAACGATCCATTGGGGTGCACCAGCAGTGGAGACCGCCCAAGGGAACCCGGACTTACTTTCAGAAGAGGTACATTGGGATTTTGTGGATTTTCCTACCTCGCAAGAATTTGTTCCGGAACCTTCGTCTCATTCTTCATTACCGCAAGTGGAGAATTTTAGACAGAGACAGAAAGAAGAATTGGAGAAATTTATGCAACGACAAAAGGAAGCGGAACAAGCTTTTCTCCTACAGCAACAGCAACAGCAAGAAGAAGAGGTAAGAAAAAAAACAACAGCAAGAAGAAGTAGCAGCAAAGAAACAAGAGGGTGAAAATCAAACGGCTACTGTACTGTTGGACATTTTAGCGGAGTTAAGAAGTCTGAAACAAATGTATCAGACTTCTTTATCACGACCGAAGAGAATACGACCTTCCCGAGCTAAACACGCCAACCCTGTGATTAAGCCTATCGTACCACCCTTAGTGATTTCAACCCAATCATCATCATCACAAGTAGGCCTCGGCCGTGGCAAAGGCTTAAGGCAGTTAAAGTTGATTGCTTAAACTCACCCCTACACCAAAAAAGGCCCTTTTCAGGGCCACCCACTTCTCTCGAAAAGAGATAGCCTTTCAATTTGCCAATAACTCAAAAATCAACAAAAAACCCATTTTACCCTTATAGTACATGTCTGTGTATGAGTGCGTGAGTGTACCTTCTTATTTTAAAATCAAAACTCAAAGACACTTACCTTATATAATTAATGTATTCTTTACTCCATAGTTACAATCCAATTCACAATTCACAACAGAACACTTTATAAATTACATTCACTTCTTCTGTTTCTTTTTTTACTCTCTCTTTTGTTTCAATTTCTTCACCGTCACAGTCTTTTCCTCCTCTTCCTCCTCACTTTCTTCCCTTCTTCTTTTCTTCTCCTGTTTCTTTTTCTTCACCTGGCTGCTTTCTTCCTCTGAAGAATCTCTCTCTTCTTCTGAAGAATCCTTCTTTTCTTCCGACTCCTCTTGTTTCTTTTTTGGGCAATCTGGAGACCAATATCCTTTTTCTTGACAATAATAACAGGTATCTTGACTTTTGTCTTTTCTAGCCCCTGTTTTTGTTCTTTTTTGACGGTCTGGACACTCTGAAGACCAATGCCCTTTCTTCTGACAGATATAGCAAGTATCTTGACTTTTATCTCGAAAGGAAGGAGAGTAGTCCGTCGGCTGGTCTGAAGAGAATTTTCTAATGACCCCTCGCAAAGCTCTGATGAAACGTTCCGTCTGGGTAGTCTCTTCCATCGTTGTGCTCGGTTTGAGAGTGAAATGAATAGTGAAAGGACAAGACAAGCACCCTTTTTATATACGCTGGTTTGCCATGACTATAAATTAGTCTATGGTGTTTAAACTTGAGTCATTTGACGTTTTGCACTCAAGATGAAACGATCCTATTCATTCGAGAAGAAAGAAGAAGAAGAAAATAAGAGGCACAAACGTGATCTATCGCCTCGTACCAGAGCTGAAGTCTTGGCACAAATTCATGCCAGTGATTTTGAAGAGGACATGAGTGAACCAGAATCCGAACCCTCTAAACAAACTTCACCACCCTTAATCAACCTTGAAAAGTACTATTCCATTCGAGAGACGGAAAAGCGCTCCTCTAGAAAATTTAGAACCACGGCTTACACCTACACAGTGAAGTTTAAAGATTTCAAGTCCGACGTACCATTGGAGAAAGCAGAAGGGTTTATCACCGAGATGTGGGATTCTTTGCTCACCGCACTCAAGCGACAATGTCAACCCAAAGAAGACGATCGCTTGACACTATCCATAGATCACGACAGCTTGAAATCCCCTGTTTGGATCGAGTTTAGCAGACCCGCAGAACTAACCCCTTCCAAAGTCATCTACAAGATTCAACACGTACAACAATCTAATGACCAGTTTGACATCACCGATGGTAAAGCCACACTGAAAATGGCCCACGTCTCTCCTCCGCAAGGGACCGGACAACGCAATAAGGTGGAAAGACCAATGCCACCTGTTTTCTGTACCAAGCCGACGAAGAGAAATGAGAAGAAATTAAATACTTGGACGTGTGTTCGCTGTATCCTTACGTGTGCAAATATTGTCACTTTCCTGCAGGGCACCCACAATTGTTCACGGAACACATCGACCTGAAAAACATTCGACAATACGAAGGCTTGATCAAGTGTAAAGTTTTGCATCCCACGAACCTATACCATCCCGTCTTACCTCACCATTGTCAAGGCAAACTGATGTTTCCATTGTGCCGTACTTGTGCCGAAACGTGCAACCAAGACCAACCTTGTGAGCACACCTAGGAAGAACGGGCCTTGACGGGAACCTGGGTCAGCGTAGAATTGTTCAAAGCTCTGGACATGGGATACCAACTGTTAGAAGTATACGAAATTTGCCACTTTCCCAAGACACAACAATACCACAAGGGTGACCCCAGTCAGAAAGGCATTTTCGCCGACTACGTGGATGCCTTTTTGAAACTGAAGCAAGAAGCCAGCGGCTATCCTTCCTGGTGTCACACTTCCGAAGACGAAAAGACATTCAAAGAGAAATACTATGAACAAGAAGACATCTCTTTAGACCACATCGAGAAAAACGAAGGCAGGCGGTCGTTTGCCAAAGTGATGTTAAATTGCTTGTGGGGTAAAATGGCTCAACGACCGTGTTTACCCAAGATGGAATATTTGACAGAACCTTCCCGCTACTTTCAGATGATTCACGATAAAACCAAATACATGAAACACGTAGACGTCGTTCGCGAGGATTTGATCTTGGTCAATTACGAAGAAGTTCTGGACTTTGTACAAGACGACCCCTTTGGAAATGTCATCATTGCGGCTTACGTGACAGCTCCTGCTCGCTTAAAATTGTACGAAGCTTTAGAACTGTTAGGGGAACGTGTCCTGTACTTTGACACGGACAGTTGTATTTACATCCATCACCCGAGTCACCAGCACCCTGACATCGAAGGAGACCGTTTAGGAGCCTGGACAGACGAACATACCGACGACAAGATTCTAAGTTTCGTCAGTGGTGGTCCCAAAAATTACGGCTACGAATACCGTGACCCACAAGGAGAATTGCACACAACGTGTAAAGTGAAAGGATTGACTCTGAATTATCGTACCAGTCGTGTGGTCAACTTTGGGGTATTGAAAGAAGCCTTGCAATCGGGAGAGGATGCAAACTTTAAAGTGACCAGCTATCAACCGAACAAAATTGTACGTTTACCCACTCACCACATCGTTAGTCGACCCTTGGAAAAAGTCTATCAAATCGTGTACCAGAAGCGAGTGCGACTTCCCAATCATTTCACCTTACCGTATGGACACGTCGGTATTGGTCTGTATATAAAAAGGAACCCTAGGCAAGATCGATAGTTCATTGTGACTACCAAGACCGAGCGAACAAGATGAATACTTTCAGAGAAACACAAAACAAGTTTAGACAGGCACAATTCAAGTGTGGGGCTTCTGAAGTGGAATGCGATTGTGAGCCTTGCGACTTTTCAACCTGTGTTAGTTACAGTGCCAGAAGAACCCGTCACCCAGGACGGGACTGTCGTGGACAGGCCTGAAACACCCTTTCGGGAGGACACTTGTGTGACCTTATCCCCTACTATAGAACTGGTTAGAACATTGCCCAAAACATGTTGTACAGACACTTGTGTTTATTCCACGTTAATGGTTATGATGTGCCTTTTATACTTATACTTAAGCCTTTGGCTTTTATGTATTTTTGTCTTTCGTATTCATGTTTGAAACATTCAATAAACGTGTTCTGAAAAAAAGTATATAAACTCTTGTCTTGTTTGTTTTCGTGTCACAAGTGACATTTCTCACACTATGGCTACCTCTGCTGTCTCTGCTCCCTCTTCCTCTAGTGTCAAAGTCATCGACGAACACTTAGATCGTGCCAGTTGGGAGGCTTTGTATCTTCGCCATCCCTTTAACATGCTCATTGCTGGACCTAGCGGTTCAGGCAAAACCGAATTCGTCAAACGTTTGATCGAACATAAACATCATTTGATCGATCGGCCGCCTCAACGGATCGTGTGGTGTTACAAAGAGTGGCAATCGGCGTACAGCCTCTTGCGAGAAAGTCAAGGCGATTCCATCGTGTTTGTGGAAGGCATTCCTAAAGAAGACGACGGCATCGTCTCTGACTCCCGTCTAACCCATTTGGTCATTTTTGACGACATGTTAGGAGAAGACGAAGAAGAAATTAAACTGTGGTTCACGCGCAAAGGGCATCACCGTAATGCCAGTGTCGTTTACATCACCCAAAATTTGTTTCAACAAAGTAAAGCCCATCGCACCATCAGTCTCAATGCGCATTACGTGGTCTTGTTTAAAAGCCCTCGAGATAAATCGCAAGTGCAAGTCTTAGCCAAACAGTTAGGAACGCCTTGGCTGACTCAGGCGTACGACGATGCCACTCAAACGCCACACGCCTATTTACTCGTCGATTTGAAACCTACGACCCCCGAGGATTTGCGATTTCGTACCCACTTGTTTCACCACTGGTGCCAAGACGGAGGGCCTGTCCTGTACACGTCTCCGTCCTCGACTTAATTTCATTCCACAAAAAATCTATAAAAACCTCAGACCCTTTTTCGTCTGTCTCAGACAACGTCAACATGACGTCCCTTCAGTCGCATCTTCCCGTCAAATTGATTCGTGCCTTGTATGGCATCAGTCGAGAAATAAATCCACAAATACGAGCTCGTGTCTTAGAAGCTAGTCTCAAAGAAGTCTTACGATGGTTCACGGTGACGGCACGTCAATTACTCCAAGGAATCATTCAGATTCCTCATCAAACCAAACGCTTTTTCGATCGAAACAAAGTCGCTTTGGTCCAACTGGCCGATCCCCGCATCGACACTCAAACCAAAAAACAAATCATTTTGAAACCTGGAGGGAGCGGTACTCTAGGAGGGGTCATCATTCGCTCACTCTTAGGATGGGATCCTAATGCCCCCAAACTTCTCCCCAAGAAAAAAATCCAACGAAGCCCCAAGAAGAAAAAGACCAGGTCCCCAAGAAGAACTTCTCCAGTGGCGGGACCCTCCTCTTACAAGACACCACCCCAGAAAAAGAAAAGAAGCCCCTAGAAAAAGAAACAGAGAAAAAGTCCCCAGAAAAAGAAAAGTCCACAGAAGAAAACTAGTCGCAAGAGAGGCACTTCGGCCAGGACGCAACCTTACACTCGCAAACCACGACCTGCCACGGCAGTGACTGCGTCTCCGGCATCCTCACGTTCATCCACTTCTCCGTTGATGACACCAAGAACTGAAGAATACTTGGAGACGTTGATCACACCAAGAACTTCTCCGTTGATGACCCCAAAAATTACTTCCCCAGTGGCAGGACCATCCAATTTAGTGGCAGTGGCTGCTGCTCACAAAGTACCTTCTCCCAAAATCAAAGTTCAAGAGAGATCGGGCATGTTACAAAGTTTACTGGATTTGTCCAAGCAAGAACTGGCTCGATTTAGTCCGTTACGTACCCCTGCACGACGTGTCATGCCTGTCCTCAAATTGATACGACGTAAAGACAATCAGTGGCGACGCGTTCCAGTATAAAAAAGGTGTGTGACCAAGTAGGGTATCAGTGTTTTTTTGGTGCTCCTGAAGACTCAAAGATGTCACCCTCCAGAAAACCCCAAGGAAAGAAAAGGAAAGGACTACCACCACGTTTAGTCAAACATGGGGACATGTTATCTGTCCTGTCCAAAGCTTCTCCACCTCTACGAAAAAAACTCATTCAATCGGCCTCCAAAGAGGTCATCGATACCGTGTGCGAATGTTGTTTGAACGTCTTGAAAAGCACGATCCCTTTGTCCAAACACCAGAAACAATGCTTAAGCAAACATCGTCACGTTCGTCGCCAAATGGTTCAAAAGAAAATTCCGATTCGTCAAAAAAAGAAGATGTTGGTCCAACGTGGAGGCATTTTACCTTTCTTATTAGGCCCCTTACTGAAAGGAGTCTTGGGAACCATGTTGGGAGGACTGGTGGGAGCAAGATAAAAAGGCCCTCGGAAGTCCCAAGATTTCAGAATCGACCCCTGACAACCCCATAGAAGGACGAAAACTAGCTTTAGTGCCTTACAAACGATGGATGGAATACCATCGGTGGCAAGAACAACGCACCCCGCATTTAGCTCCCAATCCCCATTTGAGCGAGATGTCCCAGTTACAACACGAATTGCAGTCCTTGATGGATCGCCAAGATTTGTCCGAAACAGAAAAATCGCAAAAGTACGGTCAACTCTTGCAACGACTGCAACTCTTTCACCAGAAAGCTTTAGACGAAACAGCTCTACCAACTCTGAAAGATTTTAAGACCTTGATGAAAAGTCCAGCACCATCACCAGTACCAGTACCAGTACCAGTACCACCACTACCAGTGACCAAGACAGAAAAAGTAGAAGAAGAAGAAGAAGAAGGGTTTCAAACTCCACCAGAAAAAGTACGCAAGTTAACAACACCACCTACCTCCAGAATTGGATGGATTAAAAAGATGATGGCCACCCCTTCTTCATCACAAGAGAAAAAGAAAGTGAAGACAGAAGTGAAGACAGAAGTGAAACAAGAACCGATATCCCCCGCTCAGACATCCTCCTCCTCAACACCTATTGCCGGTCGCACACGCAAAGCATTGCAATCCAAGAAAATACCCCAAGAGAAAAAGAGTAGCATCCTCCAAGAGTGGGTGTCTTATTAACACACCAACCAACACAAAAAATGGAAAAAGTCTTAGCTAGCATTTACTACGATCCCTCGCATCCTGCAGGTTACGCAGGAGTTCAAAAATTGTATCGTACTGCCAAAACGCGACTGAAAAGTCTCCGTTTACCTCAAGTGCAACGATGGTTACAAGAACAAGCTACCTACACTTTACACAAACCCATTCGACGCAAGTTTGCCAGAAGTCGCACCCGAGTGGAAGGCATCGATCATCAATGGCAAGCCGACTTAGCCGATGTCTCTCATTTGGCCAGCTATAATCGTGGGTACAAATATTTGTTTTGTGTCATCGACGTCTTTTCCAAATTTGCCTGGGTCGTGCCCTTGACTTCCAAATCGAGCAGCGAGTTAGTGCGAGCCCTGCAACGAGTGTTGAAACAAAGTGGCCGTCACCCTCTTCGATGGCAAACGGACAAAAGCACCGAATTTCTGAACCAAGCTTTCCAAAAAGAATTAAAGAAACGTGACATTCATTTTTTTACCACCGAGAATCCCGAAACCAAAGCATCGAAGCATTGGACGTGCCCCGCAAGACGTGACTCCCGAGAACGAAGTGTTGGTGTTTGAGCGCCTGTTTGGTACGTCCCCGACGAGGGCTGTCCCCAAGAAAAGTGGAGAGTTGGCCGTAGGAGATTGGGTGCGCATTGGCAAAACCAAACGCACTTTCGACAAAGGTTACTTACCTAACTGGACCACCGAATTGTTTCGTGTCATTGGACGAGTGCATGGCCGTCATCCTGCCGTCTATAAATTGGAAGACATGAACGGAGAAGTGCTCAAAGGAACGTTTTGTTTGCCCGACTTACAACGTGTCACCAAAAAAGAAGACGACGTGTACGACATCGAAAGCATTCTCGAACGCAGAACCCGTAAAGTGGGCAAACGACGTGTCAAAGAAGTCAAAGTACGTTGGAAAGGATATCCACCCAGTTTTGATTCTTGGATCGACGCTTCGCAAGTCATCGACTATAAAAAGAAGTGACCATCATGCCCTTTCACACAGACGCAGCTACGTCGACCACTCCTTCACCTAGTTCTTCTGTGCAAGATTTATAAAAACAACCCTTGTGGGTGTGGTGCGGAGAACGTGTGTCTAAAACGCAAATCGTCTTTTTCTGCCAAATCTTCGTGGTGTATTGTGTCATCGGGGCAGCCATTGCCAATTTGAGTTTGCAACAAGGAGACAAACAATTGTGGACCATTTTATTGAGCAGTTGCATCGGTTACCTGCTTCCCAATCCCTCCCTGAAATTCTCTTCCAACGGGAACCACGGGAACCTTGTGTCCAGTACCAGTGCCAGTCACCAACCCAACCACAACCAGAACCCCATTTTGAGTGGAGACACGCCTCTGACGTCCAGTAACCCCTTGGACAGCCACAGAACTCTGGAATTATGAGTCACCAAAACCAATTTTACTTAACCTTACCCAGTGACAGTTCCATGGAGGTGTTTCCCGACAACACGTTGTGCTGTTTCACGGCCAAATTACCTCAGGCCATCCCCTTAGATCACGAAGCCCATTGGGAAGTGGCTTTGGTAGAAATGATTCACCCAACACAAATCAAAAACATCACTGAAACTCAAAACACTTTTGACGTCGAAATTCTGGACCCAACAGTGCAGCAAACCATGACGACCACTTCTCAACATAAATCACTTCCCAAGACCCCAATACTCAACAGTGACACTTCTCCTCCTTTTTACGTTTATCACTTTAAAATTAACTCAGCCCATTATTTTAGTGGTCAAGATATGGTGGAGGCCATCGCTGACAAATTCTATACAGCATTTGACAAAGTTCTGAGCAAACTAAATAAACGTGTCACCATGGAGTACCACAAGCTGTCTCACCGTCTACTCATCAGATTTGAAAGTGAGGAAAAAAGTATACGTATTAAATTTTGCCCTGAATTGTATGACATTTTCGGTGGAGACCTCAATATGGTCACGGATAAGCAGACCAAAAAGATTCACATAGCAGACATTGACAACAACGGGCATTTTGTGAGGTATTTTCGTTTCCCGGTAGAACTGAACCAGGGACTGAATTTGATCTTCGTGTACTCCGATGTGGTGGAGTACAACGTGGTGGGACACACCTCCGTGCCGTTACTGCGTGTCATTCCTTTCAAAGTAAATTCTGCCACGGCCACTGACGAGGAAGGTGGAAACACTTATCACGTCCACCGCGAATTTGTTCATCCTCACTATTTGCCTGTCAGCAAGTCGTATTTGGACACGGTCAACATTGCTATAAAAGGAGATTTGGGACAAAATATTCCATTCACCAAAGGAAAAGTCACGGTGAAACTCCATTTTCGAAAACGGTTCTCTCACGACTCGTAAGTCATGTATCCAGTGTACCGAGGGGTTGCTCGACAGCGAGGACACGGTTTAGGAGACATGTTAAAATCGGCCTTTCGTTCGGTGGCCCCAGTGTTGAAACCGATGGTGACACGCGGATTGCACGCCTTGAAAGATGCGACACTGACGCAAGGCAAAGAATTTCTCCAAAATGTCATCATCGACAAACAAAACCCTAGAGAAGCCTTCATGAGGGCAGGCAAAAATGTCTTGCTGCAAACGGGCAAAGACATTTTAGGCCAACGAGAAACACCTATAAATGCCCTGCACGCTACCGAGTCAGGCATTCAGCAAGGACAAGGCAGAAAGAGACGACGAAGAAAACACCCTTTCACTAGACTTCAAGCGAGAAAGGCCAAGAAAAGAAGAACCGTTCGAGACTTAGACGTTTTCGATTATTGAGAAAAGAGACAAAAAAAATGATGCACCGAGAATCTTGCGCTTGTTCCAAGACGGAACTGGATCTGTTTGCCATGCCCCCCACGATGATGACCATGCAAGAATCCCAGTGGGTGGAATTTCACCCCGTCTCCTCACTGACCGATTCCGCTCCCATCGAGTTTGAAATCAAAGGACAGCCCGAAGATTACATCGATCTGAATAGCAGTTACTTGTACCTGAAAGTCAAAATTCTAGATAAGACTGGAGGTGCTATAGACGATGAAGCAGTAGCTCCCGTCAACAATTTCATGCATTCCTTGTTCAGTGGAGTGGACTTGTACTTGAATAACAAACTGGTCAGTAGCAGCATGGATATTTACCCTTATCGTGCCTACCTGGAAAATCTCTTGACGTAGATGCCAAGAACACTCATCTCAATGCCTGTGTGGTATGGGAAGCTGACGAACCTACCAAGTTTGAAATATTGGAAACTGATGAAAAGAAAGACAACAATGATGGATTTGTAGAACGAAGAAAGAGAATCACGGGAGCCGACACAAGTTTAGAACTGATGGATCGTTTGCATTTGGACATGTGGTTGCAAGAAAAGTATTTGCTGAACGGGGTGGATGTCCGCCTGAGACTGAATCGTAGCAGTACCGCTTTCCATTTGATGGCTGATAGTGACGGTTACAAAACCAAAATCCTAGAAGCCAGACTCTACGTACGCCGTGTGGAAGTGTTACCTAAAGTGGGAAACGACATCAGTCAGACGTTCTGACTGCCAAGTATCCCATACGACGCGTGGAAGTGAAAACCTTCACCATTCCCAAGGGACAGCGATCCATGATCGAAGATCATCTGTTCCAAGGACAGTTACCCCAACGTTTGATCGTTGGTATCGTCATGAATACAGCCTTCAACGGAGCTGCCGAAAAAAATCCTTTCTACTTTCAACACTTTGGCGTGTCCAAAATCGAAGTCAGTCGCGATGGCAAGACCTTGTGTACCCGACCTTTCGAACCTGACTTTAAAAAGAAGAATTACTTGAGATCGTACTTGTCCCTGTACGAAGCCACCGGACAGTTAGGAACCAATACCAGTCACGGTATTACGTACGAGGATTATGCAGGAGGCTACGCTTTGTGGGCTTTCGATTTCACTCCAGACCAAGGCAGCGACGAGGGACATTTCCACCCTATAAAATCCGGCCAGATTCGTGTGGAAATTCAGTTTAAAGACCGAGACCCTGATGAAACGGTGAACGTCATCCTGTATGCAGAATTCGATAATACCATAGAAATCAACAGTTTGAGAGAAGTCATCCTAGATTACTAGAAACCATGGAAGACTGTTATCCCTCTTTACCTAGTGGAGAAACTTTTAGTGTTGCATTGTTGTTAAAAAATGTTAGAGTTGTTGTTTAGTGTTAAGTGATTTTTGAATAAAAAATGTTGTGTTTTGAAAAAATTGTTTGATTTTATATTGTTGGATTATTGTTAAAAAATGTTAGAGTTGTTGTTTAGTGTTAAGTGATTTTTGAATAAAAAATGTTGTGTTTTGAAAAAAATGCCTTTGTCTTTTGTTTAGCTATAAGAATGTTGGATTGATGCTCTTTCATTTCTTACTATCCCTCTCATGACACTCACTAAACGTTGCGACTCAAAAACCGTGTGGGGGATGTTTTCCTTCACGTCCGCGCTTTGACTTTAAGAACCGGGTTATTTCCAGTCTAACCATCCATTGTCGACTCATCCTCCTAAGAAGATGTGCTCCAAACTAGCTAAACTCAACGAAGCCTACGTGAATTTGCATAGGGTCAGACACAGTCTGATACCGAAGCCAGAAGAAATAGAGAATGTGAGAATGTTAAAAATCACTGAAGACCTGATAGAAGAGCTCTTCAGAGAAGAAATGAACAGGGAAAAATAAGAATGGACAGAGAAGTACAGACTTCAGAGACAGCAGCAACAACAACAACAAGAGCAGCAGCAGCAATCTGAAGCTGACAGAGGCTTTGTCGATTGTCGTATCGACACCAAAGAGTTCTTCTTCTCTTTCCGAAGAAGCAGACCTATCGCCAGAAAGTCTCTCCTCAGAGGACATCGCATTCTTAGAAACTAAAAAGAATGCCATAGCAAAACAAAAAAAAAAAACAGCCCTTTTCAGGGCTACCCAATACTCTAGAAAAGAAATAACAATCGATTTGCCAATGTGTGTAGGTAGAGTAGTGTGAAAATAAACACTAACTCTTTTTTAAAAAAATGTGAGGGTATGTGTTTGTGTGCTTGTGTTTGTAAGTGGTTAAGTAAGTTGGTATGGATAGCAGATTAAAATGATGTCTTTTCTTTTTGGTGTTTGAGGTGTAAATTTGGGGTTAGATTGGATTGCTTTGCGTATGTGGATAGTCTATTGAAGTGATTTATAAAAAATTTTAAAACAGTGATGGGTAGCATAAAAAAGTGAGTGAGTGTTTCTTTTAGGTCCGCGCGTTGTTGATTTTTTTTTGGTTATGATCTAGGTAAGATGAATTTTATGTTTTTAGGGGGATGTTTTCCTTCACGTCCGCGCTTTCAGTATAAATTGAAACTCGTTCGGCAGTCCAGCTACCCTTGTTGATTGATCAACACCAAAAATGAACACGAGACTGGAGAAACTGTTGGAACTTCATGTGCATCTGGAATATGCCAGGCGCATATTAAATGAACTGGCCGCGGAAGCGATTGTGGAGGAGGGAAGGATAAGAGAGGAGGAGGAAAGAAGAAACAAAGAAGAGGAGGAGAGAAGATATAAAGAAGAAGAGGAAAGAAGATACAAAGAGGAGGAGAGAAGATACAAAGAAGAGGAGGAGGAGGAAAAGGAGAGAAGAAGAAGAAATTTCAGAATCCCAGAGAGCGAAAATTGGGATTCTGAAGCGACATATCCTGCCTCTGCTCTCTCCCCCAAAAAGGTAAAAAGTAATTGGGGGACAAGATGTGTATGCGGCGCCAGGCCTGGAAGGTGCCACCATTAACCAGGTGTCCATGAAGTTCCAAACAAAAAAAACAGCCCTTTTCACGGCTACCCAATACTCTAGAAAAGAAATAACCATCAATTTGCCAATGTGTAGGTAGAGTAATGTGAATATAAACACTAACTCTTTTTTAAGATAGTGTGAGGGTATCTGTTTGTGTGTTGGTGCTTGTAAGAGCTAAGGTATGTTTGTGGGAATAGTAGATTATGGGTTTCTTTATTGTTTCTTAGCGTAGGTGAAGAGTATAGTTAGGGTTCTGTAAGCGCTCACGTACGATTGTGTGGATAGTAGATTATGGATTTTGTTTATTGTTTCTTAGCGTATGTGTTTGTGTGTTTGTGTTTGTGTGTTTGTGTTTGTACCCGCTCACGTACGATTGTGTGAATAGTAGATTATGGATTTTGTTTTACTGTTTCTTAGCGTATGTGGAGAGTATAGTTTGGGTTTTTATTATATGAAATGAGAAAGTATAGTTTGGGTTTTATTATATGAAATGAAAAAGTAGGGGATGTTTTCCTTCACGTCCGCGCGTTGTTTGGTCATGATCTAGGTAAGATCAATTTTACGTTTTAGGGGGATGTTTTCCTTCACGTACGCGCTTTAAGTATAAGAACCCACAGTATTCGTCGTTCAAACCATTCTGCAAAGAATAAAAAAAGAAGATGGCTTCTAACCAAATGGACAAAATACAAACATTACAAGACGTTTTAGACAACTTAGGAATGATGGAGCAGATGTTGATAAGACTGGTTGAAGACCATTATTCCTATAGTCCTCATCGTGTAAAGATGGAAATGAATAACTTAAAAAAGGTAAAGGACAAGATTAGTGGTGTCATGAAAGAGATAAAGGAGGAGAAGGAGGATGAAGAGGAAAGAATAAGAATAAGCAAATGGAACGAAAAGATTGAAAAAGAAGAAGAAAATGAGAAGAGGAAGAAAGAAGAGGAGGAAGAGAAGAAGAAAGAAGAGCAGGAGAAAAAGAAAGAGAAGAAGAGAAAGAGTGTTGGAGATAAAATAAGAACTTGGTGGAGAAAAAGAAGAAATTAGAAGCAGAAGAAGAAGAAAACCCAAAGGCCCTTTTCAAGGCCAGCCATATTTCTCGAAAAGAGATAGCCTTTCCATTGCCTACCCCTTTTTAAAAAAATTTAAAAAAAAAAAAATCCCATATTCAATTCCCCTTGTCCCTAAACAAGCCCAAACTCTATTCCCCATGTTAAATTCCCCTTGTACGTAGAGTGACCCACGATTTTTCGCCATGTTAAATTTCCCTTGTACGTAAAGTAACCCACGATTTATTCCCATGTTAATTCCCATTGTACGTAATCTGACCCACGATTTTTCGCCATGTTAAATTCCCATTGTACGTAGAGTGTCCCAGGGTGGTTTGTAATGCTAATTCCCATTGTACGTAGGGTATCCCCATTTACTACTGTTGTCTAATATACAATCTGCTCTCATGAGTAAATTAATCACAGCCTTCAAGTTCATTTAGCACAGATGGAACCATGTTTAAAAGAGTTTTACAGTGTAAGAAATATTGAACATAATCACTTGGCAACTGGAACCTGTAAATGAACACAGAGTAACAAAGTATATGACTAAATTATGCTAATTCAAGTGTCATGAGATTTATCCATCCTACAAGTCACCTCAGCAGTTTCACAGTTTGATACACTGACCTGTATACAGAACAATTACTTGAACAAACCTACAGAATATTTGTATTAATAGAGATTAAGTTTGGTCATGGCTTGATAACCTTCCTTGTCCATTTATTTCACACTATGGATGGAATTGTTTTCACAGTAATACAGAAATTTCCTTGTTACCTGGGCAAGGTGTGCTATAAAACCACACAGACACCCTATTGTGTGTGAATTGCAATTAAATCATACACTCTATGACAATTACGGTGTGGTATAGAAGAGGTACATGAAACCAGCAATATATTGTCAATGTATGTTTAACATCATATAACAATAAATGAAGGAAAACATATATTTTACATAGACTATAAATACACATATGGCCTGAATTGATAAAGCCAGAGTTATATTAGAATAATGCATAATTTAAAGCAGCTATAAAGATGTATGAGGAATTGTATCATGATTTATGGATAGTGAAGGAAATAGGATCAAATACAGAAGTTCAAGAAATGTATAAAATATTTATGTATGTATAGGTGTATGTGCATATATATATATATATATATATATATATATATATATATATATATATATATATATATATATATATATATATATATATGCCTAATGTATTCACACAGGAGTTGCTAATGGAAATAGTAAAGTTAATTAAAACGAATTTCATTTATATCAGTATAATTAAACTGCCATAATATTTTTGTATACAACAGAAAGTTTAGTTCTGGAAAATCAAGTAAACTTATATGAAAATGGGAGAAAAGAATCGAAGTCATATAGAATTATAAGACTGGATCAGTAGAGATGACTTCCTTTTATACCTACACAATCTCATAGACAGAATAATCTATGGGAAGCTGAAAGACCCAAATGCTAAAATTACCGATGCAAATCAGAGATAATTCTAACAACCTTGATAATTGGTAAGGTATGCAGATATGAAAATAGTATACAATATACTGCATTGTAGGTGGCAAAAAATGACAATGATAATAATACACCATTTTTAAAAGTATTTAAAAATAGCAAACAAAACTGTCTCTTTAAGTAGTCTTATTTGTTGATCTATTAATTAAAGAAGAAGACAAAGAAGGTTGAGAACAATAGAATACCAACATAAAAAGATGACAAAACTTGGCAGTCATTACTTGTATTTGCTTATACTAACAGGTTCAGCAGAAGGGTTATGGATCAATGTCCATACCAGGAGAAGATGGGGTCCATACCAGAGTCTTGACTGTACCCAAGCAAATCCGAGACCAAAAGTTCTCGGGAGCAACTTCAGCTCATGTAAGTTAAGGAGAAAAATTTATAACTTTCATTCACTATAATGAGACTCAAAGTAATCAAGTCAGAAATCATTATGACAAGATCTATAGTAATCGAGTTATTATTAACTATGGCAAGAGTGGAAATAATCAGTAATCACTGTAACAAGGCATGTGGTAATTAGGTCAGTAAACATTGTAAAAAGGCCTGTAGTTATCAAGTCAGCAATCACAGTGACTAGGCCCTAAAAGATCTTGTCAATAATCATAATCACCTGGAATATTGTAACAAGGCCTGTAATCAGTGTAATGAGACCTGCTGTAATCAAGTGAGTAATGGCTGTAACAAGGCCTGGAATTTTTATTCCATTTGATGCCTAATTCTTATCAAATATTGCAATTCATATTTTCAGACAAGTGGCCGACTGATTGTAGTACCCATCGAGGACTTTCATCCAACATTAAAGGCACTCCATCAGGCCACTGGCCATGGGAAGGAACGCGTAATGCTACACAAGGTATAATGCAATAAAATGTATTATGTTTTCATCCATCCAACATTAAACGCACTCCATCAGACCATTCTACATGGGAAGGAATGAGTAAAAATACACAAGGTATCAGAAATCCGTGCCTTGACCAGTTGGTTTATCTCGTACGGGCCGGTGACACCAATATGCATTATATATTCAGCCAAATTGAAGACTGGCATAATTATTAATAGTATTATTATTATTATCAATTTAGTTTCTTTATATTTGTTAAATATGATGTCATATTTAAAAAATAAACTGTCTTATAAATATGATGTCATATTTAAAAAATAAACTGTCTTATAATATTTCTATTTCTATACATAACTTTGTTACATATTTTGGAGCTACATTTTCTTGATAAGCTATGTATTTTTTTTATACCCAGGTTGCTGATCAATATGAAGGCCTGCCCAAAAGTGCTGTTCAAAAGTACATCAACATGTGCAGGACATCCAGTAGGAATAAGGCACAAGTTATACAAGCCCCACCCAGAGTTATAATCAGCCAGGGCTTGTTCTCTCGTTGTCATGTGTGTTCAACAATGGTTAATAACCTTGCTGCATTTGTGAATCTATATATGTGTAACAGTAATATCACTAATTGATAAATGCATTTATCTGTATATATCATGTACAAAGATAGTTCTTTTATCTCCTGTTCCATACCAAAATTATAGGAAATTCATACTTGTCAACATTCTTCCTAATCACTATGGATCATTATTTTTTATTTCATATTGTTGTAAAAAAAAATACAAACAAATGAAATATACATTTGCAATTTGGCAATTTATGAAAACAGCAGAAAAACATAGTTGATAAAAATCATTAATAATTTTACATTAATATTTGCAAGTTGACCTTGTCGACATGACGAGGAAGCCATCAGGTGGTTATAAGTATATACTCCACCTGATGGATCACTTCAGTACGTTCCACTTACTGGCACCACTGGTCCAGAAGACTCAAGCAGAGGTTTATCTCGCTTTGTCCCATATGTTTAGCATCATTGGAATATCAGCCATTCTGCATACAGACAATGGATCAGAGTTTGGAGCTCTTGATAGACTCCTGCAGAAGTGGCCAGGGTCAAGTGATATTGTTCATGGACGTCCCCGTCATCCTCAGTCTCAAGGATTGGTGGAGAGAGGGAATCGGGTACTGGAGGAGAAAATTGCAGCAATGGAGGCCACCCATCATGGTGATGGCCCAGCTCCCTGGCATATGTGGCTTCTTCTCATACAATGTTAGTTTCTGTTTAGGTTAAGTGATTCAGTTGACAGTTTGATTGCATGACATCAATGTCTAATATGTGCTGTATTTATCCACTGATAAGTTTATGCTTCATTTAACTACATCCTCCACATGTTATCAAAGAGCTCATGTTATAGGTACAATGTTGATTGACCATCAACAGCTTCAATTAGTAAAATGGTCATACCGAATAAAGCACATATCATATCCATTTCTGGCACTGATGTAACCAACCAAGTTAAATGTTAACAAGACACCATGAAGCAATGATGTGCACTTAAAACTGGTGTTCAAGACTGTAGCCTTTCTCTGCACATAATGTTGCCAGGTTGTACTTTTTTAAAGCCCATTTCAAAGAAAAGTGTTCATATATGGTACTATCTTTCAAATGTCGGTAAACACTTTCAGATCAACCCAACACCATAGTGAGCAGGTTGATACAGATGACACCATATGAGTGTGTATTTGGGAAAAAACCACCATCCCCACCACCACTTGGACAGCCTGCCAGAGTGATTGCCCAAGAAGAGGTGGATGTGGAAGAGTCACAAGAAGATAGCCAAGAGTGTGACCCATTGCTTGACCACAGCTATGCTGGAGTAAGGAAAACGTTATTATTATTATTATTATTATTATTATTATTATTCCCTGACTTAAAGATTAATCATTTTTCTTTGTAAATCCATTTTCTCCAACTACTAAGTATTTGCTTGAAATGCTTGGTACAGCATTAATGATTTGGCACCAAAGTTTCACTTTAATTAGGGCGGGCCCAAGGAACTTTTTTTACTCTAGGCAAACTATGCAGAAAAAATATAACTTCGATCACATATATTTTTGGGAAGAAAGATTTTTTAAACAAAAAGTATTCATAACATTCATTACTTACTTAAAACCATGAGCAGTATATAATATTCTTAAGCTGTTGGCAACTATAAAATGGCATCCATTAACTCATCTTGGCTGTTGTCAATGAGACATTTATGCTCTGTGTACTTTTTTGACAGACTACAAATGGACCAGAAGCAGAAGAAGAGAATGTCAGCCATGAAGCCCAAGTAGAGGTTAGATGCACGTTGTTGATCGTTAGTAATAGCGTTAACATTCACTGTTTTCAGCTTCTTTCTATCGAATGATATTGGAAAGGAATGTGGATATCATTCACATCTCCCCTGGTGTAATGATAGGTACAGCTAGAGAGTCTTAAGATTCCTGATTATTTAAAAAAAACAAACACTGATGTACATGTTATCCTGCTCCTTTTTGAGACCAGTTTCTTATTATAAAGACACCAGATTTCATGAATGATATTAGATATTAATTATTTACGTACTTTTTGACAGACTGCCAGTGCACCAGAAGATGAGAATGAGAATGCCAGCCATGAAGCCCAAGTTGAGGTAAGATGCAGGTTGATCGTTGGTAAAAGCATTAAAAGTCAAACTGCTTACAGCATCTTTCTATCGAACTGTGTTGGAAAGGAATGGAGATATCATTCACACCTCCCCTGGTGTAATGATAGGTACAGCTAGAGAGTCATAAGATTCCTGATTATTTAAGAAACAAACACTGATGTACATGTTATCCTGCTCCTTTTTGAGACCAATTTCTTGGTATAAAGACACCAGATTTCATAAATGATATTAGATATTAATTATTTACGTAATTTTTGACAGCAGTTATTCCAAATTAAATAATCCCAGTTGTCCTGACTTTCTCCTTGTTTATATCACATCAGGAGAAAAATATTCAATTTTGAAATTTGGGCGAGAAGTGTTTTTCATAGAAACTATTTGAAACCTTAGTGGTTTGTATGTGTGTGCTGAAACACTTTCGCAGATAGGAAGAGATAGACCTTTTGGGCATTGTCAATTGATAAGATAACCCAAGTCTTCCGGACCTCACTAAAGGTCAAATGTGAAATGGGCATTGTCAATATTTGTTGTATATCTCCCATCTAGAGCATGTCCACCCATTTTAAAATATGCCAAAAGGTCGAAAAAATTTTTTAATAGTCTTCCCTTTCGGGGTATTGGCGCAGCATTGCAGCTGCATTATGTTAGTATGTGTAAAGGAAGAAGAAATAAAGGGAGGGGTACAGGTAATCTGATGAAGGTATATCTATAAAATATGTTGTCCATTTGAATTTTTTTTCCAGACTCTTTTATGGGCATGTTCACTTCGCGTAGCGCCATGTGACATAGCCCCATAACGTCCTTGTCTGTATTTTCCTAATGGAGGACTCCTATGCTACTTATCTATTATTATTACCTGACCACACGCTTTCATTGTGGTAACTATAAACTCTGTGATCTTGTATAATGTGTTTTTATTAAAATTTTCTTCAAGGTACTGATACACGTGATGGCAGCTGTTGAAGGAATCTCCTACCTTGAGGCTGAAGTTCTCATCCAAGACAGCAGAAAATTTGTTCTTGATATGTGAATATTTTGCTTTTTTTTAAAAGTTTATACAGCTGTAAATAATATCACAAATAAAATAATTAAAACAATAACATAGTTGTTGTTTGAGAAAATGAATCCTACCTATTTTGATGTCAATGATCCTCCGGTACCTCACACATAATACAACTAAATCAATAAAATGTAACCAACCATATATAAAATGGGAAACCCAATGCTTGCTAATAAACTAATAAACATAATGCTCCTCTTTCTTCCCTTCCCTTTTTTCGTTCTTTCTTTTCTTGATAAAATTTAGACGAACACAGGTCATTTCTGATTATTTTTAGAATTTAAAAGTATTATATACACAAGACACTCATAGCATACTGGTCATCCATCCATCTTTCCAGGACAAAATTCCAAAATGTTGCATGCAAGGTATCTCCTACCTTGAAATTAGTCTTTTCAGAACTAAAATTTAAAAAAAGTATGGTGGCATGATGCAACAACTTAGAATAAACATCCAAGGCTGTGAAATATAAGCCTATGGGGCAACAGCAATAGTCTCTTGAGATGTTTAATATGTTCCAGATTTTAATTTTGTGCTACATCTCCACTTGATACATTTTCTACATTTAAATCCATTTTTCCAGTACTTAATTCGAAAATGTTGCATGCAAGCATCATGCAACAACTTGGAATAACTCCAATAAGTTCAATGGGACAACAATAGCAAGATCCTTAGACCTTTAATATGTTCCAAATATTCAGTTTCTGCAACAATTCCGTTTAAGACTTTTCCTATATTTACCCTTTCCTATATTTACAATATAATTTTAAAAGATTATTTTTTTAAAAAATGGCATGTATGCATCACACAACATTCACTGAAGTAACCCCCATAACTGTGAAATACAAGCCTATGGGTCAATAGTAATAGATACTTTGGACATTTAATATCTTCCTACTATTAATGTTATGCAACTTCTCCCATCTAGGTATCTCCTACCTTGAAATTAGTCTTTTCAGAAATAAATTTTTTATAAAAAAGTATGGTGGCATGATGCAACAACTTAGAAAAAATACTCTAGGCTGTGAAATATAACCCTATGGGGCAACAGCAATAGTCTCTTGAGATGTTTAATATGTTCCAGATTTTAATTTTGTGCAACGTCTCCACTTGAGACGTGGGGCCCCGAGTGGCCGAGTGGTCTAAAGCGCTCTTCGTTACGGATCACTGCCATCTCACCTCTGTCTGCGTAAGTTCGAGTCTCGGATTCGGCTAATGTGGGTATGTGAGAGAGCTTGCCAGTAGCTTCTCCTGGGTCGGTGGTTCTTTCTGGGGTTTTCCCGAGTTCTTCCTCCACCATTAATACTGGCCGCCATGCATAGCCTATCGTGTGCTGAAAAATGGGTTAAACCCTACAAAAACAACAACAACATTTGAGACATTTTCTACATTTAAATCCATCTTTCCAGGACAAAATTCCAAAATGATGCATGCAAGCATCATGCAACAACTTGGAATAACTCCAATAAGTTCAGTGGGACAATAATAATAGTCCCTTGAGATGTTTAATATGTTTCAAGACCTTTCCTAGAGTTACAATAGTATTTAAAAGGATTAATTTGTAAAAAATGGCAGAATACAGAAAGAAACAAAGAATACAAAATACATCTAAATTTAAATATATTATTATTTTATTAAAATATTTTTTCAGACATATATTTTAAGCACAAATATTTTTTGGAAACATATTTAACATATAAAAAAATGCCATGGAAACAAAAATCAGATTAAATAAATATAAAGATTTTAAACAGATATATAAATCATTGAAAACTAATATGAAATAATTAAATAGCAGACTAATGCTTAGAATTTGCGAAAGTAAAGATGCCGATTAATGTGGAATTCCAAGTTGTTGCACGCAATTTCTCGAGAAATGGCTATTACACGTTGAAGCCATCTACCGAGCAATTTCTCGAGAAAGAGCGCAACAATTAGAAATTCCAAGTTGTTGCGCGCAATTTCTCGAGAAATGGCGCATTCCAAGTTTGAGCCCAATTTATCCGCATTAAGTAGAAGGTACAAGAAAATGCAATTTTCAACTATTTGCAAATGGTGCAGTAGCTATCTGTTATAATTTACAGATGGCATAGGCAGTTCTACGTACCCTTTTTAAACTCTGAAAATGGTATTGGGATATAAGATATGTTTAGGTTCGAAAATTGAACTGATGAAGTATTACAGAATTTCAATATTATTTTAAAGCACTTTTGGTACGGTTGTCCTAGTGATTAAAACTATATCAATTATCATGATTTAATCGATAAAGAAATGGATCAGTCATTAAATAAAATTAATTTACTTGCTATGTACATTCCCATGAACTAACAAAAAATTAAAAAATTCTCTTTCTAAAAGTTGACTGTCTCGCTCACACTGACACACACACACACACAGACACACACACACACACACACACACACACACAAACGTATTAGATTATGCATATAAAAGTTAGTCATGACTACTTGGGTGACATTTTTTTAAATTATTGCTCACACATGTTTCCGATATTTTATAACATCATTTAAAAGTGGTGGGAGATAAATTTCAATCGATCGTATATATCCAAAGAAAAACGAATAAGAAAGTAGCAAAATACATATATCTGTAAGTAATTCCCAATAAAAATATATTTTGTTCAATGCCCCTGTCTCTTATACCTAATCTATTTATACATGAGTATAATCAGATTGGCATTTGTAAATATGTGCAAGTGACATTCGTGCATCTATAGTTCCGTGTAAAAAGTTGTATACTGAAATAAACGTTCAATAGAACCTCTCTCTCTCTCTCTCACGTACCTTATCGGCTAAGGAATTTATGTTGATAATTTTCTCTAAGATATTTACATTTAAAAACTGACGATGTACACAAGACCTTTCCAAATAGATAATTATGATTCATGTTTAACAACAATTTGTACATAGTATGCCAGGACAAATAATACACAAAAATACATTTCGTCAATATAAAATGTAATCACACTGTGATATTTCTGTTTTAATTAAATGACCAATATATGGTTTCATCTGTACGTTTAATTGCATCATAACCAGCCATGCATCTTTTTGTAAAGTTGTATGACGTATATTTATGCAAACAGATATGGAGGCAGATAGATAGTAAAATAGTTCATTTGATAGACATATACATGGCTTCGTTGATAGACAGACAAAGATGTACCGTGTCACCTACCGCATTTCCTTCCACAGCCCATCTAATTTAAACTCATTCTCGCTCCCAGAATCAAGAGACAAAACTAAGACATTGAATACCCTATTCCTAGTTGGTGACTGATGCTGTGAATTCCACACGAAATTAAAACCTGCATATTCTCGTACGGTCCATCCTAAATCGCAAGAAATGATGCACATGTTTGGATTAAATTAATACCACTTGGTTTGGGATCAAACGCTTTTGTCTACATGAGTATGACTTACTTGTGACTTTCGATCACGTGAATTATTATCTTTCCAGTCGACGTTAAGTCGTAATTACAAGATAGCTAAGGCGTAATTACGAGATGCTAAGTCGTAATTACAATATAGTAAGTCGTAATTACGAGATCGCTAACTCATAATTACGAGAGAGTAAGTCGTAATTACGAGATAGTAAGGTGTAATTACGAGATAGCTTACTCGTAATTACGAGATAGCAAGTCGTAATTACGAGATAGCTAACTCGTAATTACGAGATAGTATGTCGTAATTACGAGATAAAAAATTGATTTCAACGTGGCACTAACCAGTTTCCGTAGTTAACACATCATACACGGATTAGAGTAAATTGCAACGACATGGACAGTTAACACATCATACAGGGATTAGGGTAAATTACAACGACTCTGACAGTTAACACATCATACAAGGATTAGCGTAAATTACAACGACACGGAGAGTTAACGTACAGGGAATATGGTAAATTACAACGAGTCTGACATTTAACACATCATACACGAATTAGGGTAAATTACAACGAATCTGACAGTCAACACATCATACTGGGATTAGGGTAAATTAAAACGACTCTGACAGTTAACACATCATACACGGATTAGGATAAATTGCAATGACTCTGACAGTTAGCACATTATACAGGGATTTGGGTAAATTACAACGCCTCGGACAATTAAAACATCATACAGGGATTTGGATAAATTACAACGACTCTGACAGTTAACACGTCACACAGGGATTATGGTAAATTACAATGACTGTGACTGTTAACACATCATACAGGGATTAGGGTAAATTGCAACGACAGGGACAGTTAACATATCATAAAGGGATAAGGATAAATTACAACGACTCTGAAAGTTAACACATCATACAGAGATTAGATTAAATTACAACGACTCTGACAGTCAACACATCATACAGAGATTAGGGTAAATTACAACGACATGGACAGTTAACATCATAAAGGGATTAGGGTAAATTACAAAGACACGGACAGTTAACACATCATACAGGGATTAGGGTAAATTACAAGGACTCTGACAGTTAACACATCATACACGGATTAGGGTAAATTGCAACGACACGGACAGGGTAAATTACAACGACACGGACAGTTAACATCATACAGGGATTAATGTAAATTGCAATGACTGACAGTTGACACGTCATACAAGGTTTAGCGTAAATTACAACGACTCTGACAGTCAACACATCATACAAGGATTAGGGTAAATTACAACGACTCTGACATTTGACACATCATACAGGGATTAGGGTAAGTTACAACGACTCTGACAGATAACAGATCATATAAAAAAAACGTTTAAAAGACCTATGTTTCATATATAGGTGTCGCTATAAAATCCTTCTATTCATATAAGGCATGATGGTTACCTTGTGCCCGGCAATATGTCTATTCCTAATACTAGTTGATTTCAAAATAGACATTCATGAGTTTCCTAGAAAGGATCAGTTTGGTTTAAAGCTTGAGTGATGTTGTTAACAATGATAACCACAATCAATCAGCATAATATAAACCTAATTTACAATTCGAAAACACCACACTACCTACAGTTAATTCTTGATTGCTGATAAAAAATGTAGGACTGTGTTCCTGTCAGAAAATAATTGTACGCATAAGAAATAAATTTCAAAATACAATAAAACTCATATAATCTGTGTTATGTGATTAATACGTGCTGCGATTAGGGCAACGTATGGTACAAATGTGATTTCAAATGAGTAATGATTTAATAGTGAATTTATGAAACTTGTTCAATAATTACGAGATTTTGCGAGCCTTGGCGAACAAAAGCTGGACATTATTCAACGAGTTTCATAAACTTTATACTAAATCATTACCCATTTCAAATTCTTTTATGACAGTTTATATTTCAGTAGAAATTATTTAGATAGAACGAAGAACGAAACATTTTTTATTCATTCTCACAGACGTTGCACCTTTCATTTGTTGTACTTAAAAATAGTCCGAAACAAAGTTGAACTAGTATTAGCGTTTTAAAATACAATATACTTATCTTACAATCTATACGTCATAGAGCAAGCGTGCTTCCGGCTAGAAAGAACATTTTACACAGACGAAATCATTTTTCACCACAGAATGTCAAATGCGCGTGATGTCACATTGTTTGATAAAGTACCGGTTAGAATGCAGTAGACGGTCCAAGTTTACGCAGCCTAACATATCACCCGTATTTGTACTTGTTTTGTTATTGTTTTTGTCTTGTGGTTTTAGCCATTTATAATGTTGTCACAAGATAACCGGGTGGAATTTCGGATTTACAACAGAACACTTTTGCTGGTGATACAAATACAATGAATAATAACGAACGACTTGAATGAGCAATTAAGTATAAATAATATGTGCGTGTATATGATTAAAATATTGGAACAATTAACATACAACGCACGGACTTAATAACGAAAGTACATATAAATGACCTTGCACAGTACAATGACAATGGGTGAATCATTCACAGTGATTGCACAACAGCATGTAATGAAATGTAGTATTTTACTCATATAGTATAATGTATTCTCTCAAATAGTGAAATTATGTAAACAAAAGGGACCTATGTACAAGTTATCGGTAGAGCCCCAAAAATACACTGAGTTTTACAAACCCGAAACATTAACCCACGGCTAAAAGATTACATGTATCCGTCACCAGCACATTCGGCTAACAGTCACACTGGCCTATCAAGCCGTCAATATTGCAGGTTGGTCAGTCAAGCAGTCAGCACCCACCAATCTCGGTCAGCAACGCCCGATCCCCTGCTACTCGACCAGCAGCATGTACATGTATTTAATAAATAAAAGGATTTATACAATTTCGTGACAAATGTCATAATATATTATACATGACATAACATACCCCTGTATGGGGAAATTAGCCATATTGAAGCAGACGAGAACGTTTTTACACAATTCCTTTTCGCGAGTAGCCTCGAAACATGGCGGTCAAATATGTTCATTGAAAACAAAATATTCTATTAGGCGGGTTTATACAAGTTAGCTCACGATTGCAGCCAATTAATAAAGAGAATACTGCGTAAAATATCATGGGCTTATTTGGACCAATCAAAATCACATAAAGTGATATTTTAACGTTTGGTAATATCAAAAATATAAAACTGCAAATGCTAGAGGAAAAATATACTTACAATAATTCCAAAAAGAAATGAAGTCAGTAAAAATTGTTTGCAACGGTTCTGATTCAAGACACTTAACTATTTACATTTGGATGTGTATTTGTTAGTGCTAGCATATAGTTGATGGTTGATGTATTCGGTTTAAATTCTAGTAGATTTAGCTTCTGTCTGCATAATTAGGGCACAATAAACGATGTCACTAGACTAACTACACAGACAATAAGTATCACTTGCATGATATGCTAAAAATTAATGTACAGATCTTACACTTTATAATAACGGGGTGAACCTCTTTCTGTTATTCTGCTAGTCCTATTTATAATTGTAATGATACGTGTATTAGCAATATTAATAAAATATTATACATTGTTGCAATATTATATTAATGAAAATAACTTTTTTGTTCTCTCATAAATTAGTAGATTCTTGTCAATTATATCACGCATCGTGATAATAACAAGTTAGTAGTACCCATGATTTCGTTAGTGAAAGCTTAAGCGTGTAGTATTATTATTCATATTTAACAATGTTTTCAACTTTTACCTCATATTTGTGACAATCTGTTAGCATCGTTCACCATTCCATCTAACGATGTCAACAGTCAGTAGAAAGTGATTCAGTAATGAAGTCCTTAGCGTGACTACCAAAGGTTAAGGTTAGCTTTCTTTATTTTGTTTGTGTATGTGGTTGAAAAGTTCAAAACATTGTCAAATATGTATTCATGATTTCTTGTTGTCCTTATATATTCTAATTTGTTTCCTTTGTTTCACAACCGAAATTTAATTTTCCAATGCAAGGATCTAAATGATATTATCGATATTTAAACTTTTTCAACTCCCTTTCTTAATTCTTATTTTAGATATGAGATATATAGCAATATACCAGCCACCTGGTATTGTATAACAATGCCAGATTACCATGCATAAGTGGTTTATATAAATCCTCTCTCTCTCTCTCTCTCTACACACACACACACGCACACACACACACACACACATACGTGTATACATATACTTCTGAGGACCTTGACATATGACTACTTTTCGAGGACCATAAGAAGGAATGAAAGTATATGTGAGAAATTTGAAAGTAAGCTTAACTGTAAGCCGGGCAGTATCTGTGTCACTTCATTTTTGCCGTATGCTTCTTGAAACATTATGGGGACTACTCTTACTTTGCTATCATTCTGAGGACGTCATTGTGAGAACTAATTGCACACAATCAAAGTCTACCGTCAACCTGAGAACTTGATTTTTTTTATTGCGCCTGTCCTGCAAAAACATAGGAAGATATTTATTTCAAAGCTTAGGATCTAATTTATCTGCAATTAAAATTATATACAGACAGATTCACGAGCTTAAATGTTCAAATCTTATTAAAATATAAGTTTAAGTTATTTTGCCAAAAACAAATCCCCAGGCACTGTTTAGCAACTTTGTAACCTTTCTTATTGACACACTAAAAAATTACCATCCAGTTGGTAAATGTGAAATAGCATTATAGCGAAAAAAATGCATCAAGTCTAGATAGGGCAAAATAAAGACTTAAGAATATAAAACATATATAAATTGTCAATTCATCTATTAAAATAAAATATGTTAGTAGTGAAAGGGGTGAGATTAGCGACAATGGGAATTAGCATTTAAAACACCCCCTGGGTAAGATTAGCGACAATGGAAATTTAACATTAACCACCCTGGGTAAGATTAGCGACAATGAAAATTTAACATGGGCAAAAAACCCTGGGTAAGATTAGCGACAATGGAATTTAACATTGGAGAAAGGAAAAAAAAGGAAATATTGATTTTAGCGACAAAGGCATTCGAACAATGGAAAAAAATATCGATTCTAGGGACAAAGGCAATTGAACATGGGGAATAGAGTTTGGGTCTGTCTAGGGACAAGGGGAATTGAACATGGGAATAGAGTTTGGGTTTGTCTAGGGACAAAGGGGAATTGAACATGATAGAAAAAAAAACTACTTTAGGGACAAGGGGAATTGAACATGGGATTTTAAAAAAAAAAAAATAAAAAAAGGGGTAGGCAATCGAAAGGCTATCTCTTTTCGAGAAATGTGGGTGGCCCTGAAAAGGGCCTTTGGGTTTATGTTAATATTAATATTAACATAGATGGCATCTGTCACATCTTCTTCTTCTTCTTCTTAAACTCCTTCTAACTGCCGGTCCATACACAAGTACCCTCTTGAGACAAAATTCAGTCAGTCCGCATCCAATCCGAAGAGAGCAGTCTGTGACGTCATGTGGTCTATATAGATTCGCTAGCGCCTGTGTGCTGTCAATCTATGCGACAGTGATTCAACATGACGGAAACTCAGAAAACGATCCATTGGGGTGCACCAGCAGTGGAGACCGCCCAAGGGAACCCGGACTTACTTTCAGAAGAGGTACATTGGGATTTTGTGGATTTTCCTACCTCGCAAGAATTTGTTCCGGAACCTTCGTCTCATTCTTCATTACCGCAAGTGGAGAATTTTAGACAGAGACAGAAAGAAGAATTGGAGAAATTTATGCAACGACAAAAGGAAGCGGAACAAGCTTTTCTCCTACAGCAACAGCAACAGCAAGAAGAAGAGGTAAGAAAAAAAACAACAGCAAGAAGAAGTAGCAGCAAAGAAACAAGAGGGTGAAAATCAAACGGCTACTGTACTGTTGGACATTTTAGCGGAGTTAAGAAGTCTGAAACAAATGTATCAGACTTCTTTATCACGACCGAAGAGAATACGACCTTCCCGAGCTAAACACGCCAACCCTGTGATTAAGCCTATCGTACCACCCTTAGTGATTTCAACCCAATCATCATCATCACAAGTAGGCCTCGGCCGTGGCAAAGGCTTAAGGCAGTTAAAGTTGATTGCTTAAACTCACCCCTACACCAAAAAAGGCCCTTTTCAGGGCCACCCACTTCTCTCGAAAAGAGATAGCCTTTCAATTTGCCAATAACTCAAAAATCAACAAAAAAACCCATTTTACCCTTATAGTACATGTCTGTGTATGAGTGCGTGAGTGTACCTTCTTATTTTAAAATCAAAACTCAAAGACACTTACCTTATATAATTAATGTATTCTTTACTCCATAGTTACAATCCAATTCACAATTCACAACAGAACACTTTATAAATTACATTCACTTCTTCTGTTTCTTTTTTTACTCTCTCTTTTGTTTCAATTTCTTCACCGTCACAGTCTTTTCCTCCTCTTCCTCCTCACTTTCTTCCCTTCTTCTTTTCTTCTCCTGTTTCTTTTTCTTCACCTGGCTGCTTTCTTCCTCTGAAGAATCTCTCTCTTCTTCTGAAGAATCCTTCTTTTCTTCCGACTCCTCTTGTTTCTTTTTTGGGCAATCTGGAGACCAATATCCTTTTTCTTGACAATAATAACAGGTATCTTGACTTTTGTCTTTTCTAGCCCCTGTTTTTGTTCTTTTTTGACGGTCTGGACACTCTGAAGACCAATGCCCTTTCTTCTGACAGATATAGCAAGTATCTTGACTTTTATCTCGAAAGGAAGGAGAGTAGTCCGTCGGCTGGTCTGAAGAGAATTTTCTAATGACCCCTCGCAAAGCTCTGATGAAACGTTCCGTCTGGGTAGTCTCTTCCATCGTTGTGCTCGGTTTGAGAGTGAAATGAATAGTGAAAGGACAAGACAAGCACCCTTTTTATATACGCTGGTTTGCCATGACTATAAATTAGTCTATGGTGTTTAAACTTGAGTCATTTGACGT
This sequence comes from Sinohyriopsis cumingii, assembly GCA_028554795.2. Taxonomy (NCBI): domain Eukaryota; kingdom Metazoa; phylum Mollusca; class Bivalvia; order Unionida; family Unionidae; genus Sinohyriopsis; species Sinohyriopsis cumingii. The sequence goes on from JAPYKE020000031.1 coordinate 7,420,268, forward strand.
TTTGCACTCAAGATGAAACGATCTTATTCATTCGAGAAGAAAGAAGAAGAAGAAAATAAGAGGCACAAACGTGATCTATCGCCTCGTACCAGAGCTGAAGTCTTGGCACAAATTCATGCCAGTGATTTTGAAGAGGACATGAGTGAACCAGAATCCGAACCCTCTAAACAAACTTCACCACCCTTAATCAACCTTGAAAAGTACTATTCCATTCGAGAGACGGAAAAGCGCTCCTCTAGAAAATTTAGAACCACGGCTTACACCTACACAGTGAAGTTTAAAGATTTCAAGTCCGACGTACCATTGGAGAAAGCAGAAGGGTTTATCACCGAGATGTGGGATTCTTTGCTCACCGCACTCAAGCGACAATGTCAACCCAAAGAAGACGATCGCTTGACACTATCCATAGATCACGACAGCTTGAAATCCCCTGTTTGGATCGAGTTTAGCAGACCCGCAGAACTAACCCCTTCCAAAGTCATCTACAAGATTCAACACGTACAACAATCTAATGACCAGTTTGACATCACCGATGGTAAAGCCACACTGAAAATGGCCCACGTCTCTCCTCCGCAAGGGACCGGACAACGCAATAAGGTGGAAAGACCAATGCCACCTGTTTTCTGTACCAAGCCGACGAAGAGAAATGAGAAGAAATTAAATACTTGGACGTGTGTTCGCTGTATCCTTACGTGTGCAAATATTGTCACTTTCCTGCAGGGCACCCACAATTGTTCACGGAACACATCGACCTGAAAAACATTCGACAATACGAAGGCTTGATCAAGTGTAAAGTTTTGCATCCCACGAACCTATACCATCCCGTCTTACCTCACCATTGTCAAGGCAAACTGATGTTTCCATTGTGCCGTACTTGTGCCGAAACGTGCAACCAAGACCAACCTTGTGAGCACACCTAGGAAGAACGGGCCTTGACGGGAACCTGGGTCAGCGTAGAATTGTTCAAAGCTCTGGACATGGGATACCAACTGTTAGAAGTATACGAAATTTGCCACTTTCCCAAGACACAACAATACCACAAGGGTGACCCCAGTCAGAAAGGCATTTTCGCCGACTACGTGGATGCCTTTTTGAAACTGAAGCAAGAAGCCAGCGGCTATCCTTCCTGGTGTCACACTTCCGAAGACGAAAAGACATTCAAAGAGAAATACTATGAACAAGAAGACATCTCTTTAGACCACATCGAGAAAAACGAAGGCAGGCGGTCGTTTGCCAAAGTGATGTTAAATTGCTTGTGGGGTAAAATGGCTCAACGACCGTGTTTACCCAAGACGGAATATTTGACAGAACCTTCCCGCTACTTTCAGATGATTCACGATAAAACCAAATACATGAAACACGTAGACGTCGTTCGCGAGGATTTGATCTTGGTCAATTACGAAGAAGTTCTGGACTTTGTACAAGACGACCCCTTTGGAAATGTCATCATTGCGGCTTACGTGACAGCTCATGCTCGCTTAAAATTGTACGAAGCTTTAGAACTGTTAGGGGAACGTGTCCTGTACTTTGACACGGACAGTTGTATTTACATCCATCACCCGAGTCACCAGCACCCTGACATCGAAGGAGACCGTTTAGGAGCCTGGACAGACGAACATACCGACGACAAGATTCTAAGTTTCGTCAGTGGTGGTCCCAAAAATTACGGCTACGAATACCGGGACCCACAAGGAGAATTGCACACAACGTGTAAAGTGAAAGGATTGACTCTGAATTATCGTACCAGTCGTGTGGTCAACTTTGGGGTATTGAAAGAAGCCTTGCAATCGGGAGAGGATGCAAACTTTAAAGTGACCAGCTATCAACCGAACAAAATTGTACGTTTACCCACTCACCACATCGTTAGTCGACCCTTGGAAAAAGTCTATCAAATCGTGTACCAGAAGCGAGTGCGACTTCCCAATCATTTCACCTTACCGTATGGACACGTCGGTATTGGTCTGTATATAAAAAGGAACCCTAGGCAAGATCGATAGTTCATTGTGACTACCAAGACCGAGCGAACAAGATGAATACTTTCAGAGAAACACAAAACAAGTTTAGACAGGCACAATTCAAGTGTGGGGCTTCTGAAGTGGAATGCGATTGTGAGCCTTGCGACTTTTCAACCTGTGTTAGTTACAGTGCCAGAAGAACCCGTCACCCAGGACGGGACTGTCGTGGACAGGCCTGAAACACCCTTTCGGGAGGACACTTGTGTGACCTTATCCCCTACTATAGAACTGGTTAGAACATTGCCCAAAACATGTTGTACAGACACTTGTGTTTATTCCACGTTAATGGTTATGATGTGCCTTTTATACTTATACTTAAGCCTTTGGCTTTTATGTATTTTTGTCTTTCGTATTCATGTTTGAAACATTCAATAAACGTGTTCTGAAAAAAAGTATATAAACTCTTGTCTTGTTTGTTTTCGTGTCACAAGTGACATTTCTCACACTATGGCTACCTCTGCTGTCTCTGCTCCCTCTTCCTCTAGTGTCAAAGTCATCGACGAACACTTAGATCGTGCCAGTTGGGAGGCTTTGTATCTTCGCCATCCCTTTAACATGCTCATTGCTGGACCTAGCGGTTCAGGCAAAACCGAATTCGTCAAACGTTTGATCGAACATAAACATCATTTGATCGATCGGCCGCCTCAACGGATCGTGTGGTGTTACAAAGAGTGGCAATCGGCGTACAGCCTCTTGCGAGAAAGTCAAGGCGATTCCATCGTGTTTGTGGAAGGCATTCCTAAAGAAGACGACGGCATCGTCTCTGACTCCCGTCTAACCCATTTGGTCATTTTTGACGACATGTTAGGAGAAGACGAAGAAGAAATTAAACTGTGGTTCACGCGCAAAGGGCATCACCGTAATGCCAGTGTCGTTTACATCACCCAAAATTTGTTTCAACAAAGTAAAGCCCATCGCACCATCAGTCTCAATGCGCATTACGTGGTCTTGTTTAAAAGCCCTCGAGATAAATCGCAAGTGCAAGTCTTAGCCAAACAGTTAGGAACGCCTTGGCTGACTCAGGCGTACGACGATGCCACTCAAACGCCACACGCCTATTTACTCGTCGATTTGAAACCTACGACCCCCGAGGATTTGCGATTTCGTACCCACTTGTTTCACCACTGGTGCCAAGACGGAGGGCCTGTCCTGTACACGTCTCCGTCCTCGACTTAATTTCATTCCACAAAAAATCTATAAAAACCTCAGACCCTTTTTCGTCTGTCTCAGACAACGTCAACATGACGTCCCTTCAGTCGCATCTTCCCGTCAAATTGATTCGTGCCTTGTATGGCATCAGTCGAGAAATAAATCCACAAATACGAGCTCGTGTCTTAGAAGCTAGTCTCAAAGAAGTCTTACGATGGTTCACGGTGACGGCACGTCAATTACTCCAAGGAATCATTCAGATTCCTCATCAAACCAAACGCTTTTTCGATCGAAACAAAGTCGCTTTGGTCCAACTGGCCGATCCCCGCATCGACACTCAAACCAAAAAACAAATCATTTTGAAACCTGGAGGGAGCGGTACTCTAGGAGGGGTCATCATTCGCTCACTCTTAGGATGGGATCCTAATGCCCCCAAACTTCTCCCCAAGAAAAAAATCCAACGAAGCCCCAAGAAGAAAAAGACCAGGTCCCCAAGAAGAACTTCTCCAGTGGCGGGACCCTCCTCTTACAAGACACCACCCCAGAAAAAGAAAAGAAGCCCCTAGAAAAAGAAACAGAGAAAAAGTCCCCAGAAAAAGAAAAGTCCACAGAAGAAAACTAGTCGCAAGAGAGGCACTTCGGCCAGGACGCAACCTTACACTCGCAAACCACGACCTGCCACGGCAGTGACTGCGTCTCCGGCATCCTCACGTTCATCCACTTCTCCGTTGATGACACCAAGAACTGAAGAATACTTGGAGACGTTGATCACACCAAGAACTTCTCCGTTGATGACCCCAAAAATTACTTCCCCAGTGGCAGGACCATCCAATTTAGTGGCAGTGGCTGCTGCTCACAAAGTACCTTCTCCCAAAATCAAAGTTCAAGAGAGATCGGGCATGTTACAAAGTTTACTGGATTTGTCCAAGCAAGAACTGGCTCGATTTAGTCCGTTACGTACCCCTGCACGACGTGTCATGCCTGTCCTCAAATTGATACGACGTAAAGACAATCAGTGGCGACGCGTTCCAGTATAAAAAAGGTGTGTGACCAAGTAGGGTATCAGTGTTTTTTTGGTGCTCCTGAAGACTCAAAGATGTCACCCTCCAGAAAACCCCAAGGAAAGAAAAGGAAAGGACTACCACCACGTTTAGTCAAACATGGGGACATGTTATCTGTCCTGTCCAAAGCTTCTCCACCTCTACGAAAAAAACTCATTCAATCGGCCTCCAAAGAGGTCATCGATACCGTGTGCGAATGTTGTTTGAACGTCTTGAAAAGCACGATCCCTTTGTCCAAACACCAGAAACAATGCTTAAGCAAACATCGTCACGTTCGTCGCCAAATGGTTCAAAAGAAAATTCCGATTCGTCAAAAAAAGAAGATGTTGGTCCAACGTGGAGGCATTTTACCTTTCTTATTAGGCCCCTTACTGAAAGGAGTCTTGGGAACCATGTTGGGAGGACTGGTGGGAGCAAGATAAAAAGGCCCTCGGAAGTCCCAAGATTTCAGAATCGACCCCTGACAACCCCATAGAAGGACGAAAACTAGCTTTAGTGCCTTACAAACGATGGATGGAATACCATCGGTGGCAAGAACAACGCACCCCGCATTTAGCTCCCAATCCCCATTTGAGCGAGATGTCCCAGTTACAACACGAATTGCAGTCCTTGATGGATCGCCAAGATTTGTCCGAAACAGAAAAATCGCAAAAGTACGGTCAACTCTTGCAACGACTGCAACTCTTTCACCAGAAAGCTTTAGACGAAACAGCTCTACCAACTCTGAAAGATTTTAAGACCTTGATGAAAAGTCCAGCACCATCACCAGTACCAGTACCAGTACCAGTACCACCACTACCAGTGACCAAGACAGAAAAAGTAGAAGAAGAAGAAGAAGAAGGGTTTCAAACTCCACCAGAAAAAGTACGCAAGTTAACAACACCACCTACCTCCAGAATTGGATGGATTAAAAAGATGATGGCCACCCCTTCTTCATCACAAGAGAAAAAGAAAGTGAAGACAGAAGTGAAGACAGAAGTGAAACAAGAACCGATATCCCCCGCTCAGACATCCTCCTCCTCAACACCTATTGCCGGTCGCACACGCAAAGCATTGCAATCCAAGAAAATACCCCAAGAGAAAAAGAGTAGCATCCTCCAAGAGTGGGTGTCTTATTAACACACCAACCAACACAAAAAATGGAAAAAGTCTTAGCTAGCATTTACTACGATCCCTCGCATCCTGCAGGTTACGCAGGAGTTCAAAAATTGTATCGTACTGCCAAAACGCGACTGAAAAGTCTCCGTTTACCTCAAGTGCAACGATGGTTACAAGAACAAGCTACCTACACTTTACACAAACCCATTCGACGCAAGTTTGCCAGAAGTCGCACCCGAGTGGAAGGCATCGATCATCAATGGCAAGCCGACTTAGCCGATGTCTCTCATTTGGCCAGCTATAATCGTGGGTACAAATATTTGTTTTGTGTCATCGACGTCTTTTCCAAATTTGCCTGGGTCGTGCCCTTGACTTCCAAATCGAGCAGCGAGTTAGTGCGAGCCCTGCAACGAGTGTTGAAACAAAGTGGCCGTCACCCTCTTCGATGGCAAACGGACAAAAGCACCGAATTTCTGAACCAAGCTTTCCAAAAAGAATTAAAGAAACGTGACATTCATTTTTTTACCACCGAGAATCCCGAAACCAAAGCATCGAAGCATTGGACGTGCCCCGCAAGACGTGACTCCCGAGAACGAAGTGTTGGTGTTTGAGCGCCTGTTTGGTACGTCCCCGACGAGGGCTGTCCCCAAGAAAAGTGGAGAGTTGGCCGTAGGAGATTGGGTGCGCATTGGCAAAACCAAACGCACTTTCGACAAAGGTTACTTACCTAACTGGACCACCGAATTGTTTCGTGTCATTGGACGAGTGCATGGCCGTCATCCTGCCGTCTATAAATTGGAAGACATGAACGGAGAAGTGCTCAAAGGAACGTTTTGTTTGCCCGACTTACAACGTGTCACCAAAAAAGAAGACGACGTGTACGACATCGAAAGCATTCTCGAACGCAGAACCCGTAAAGTGGGCAAACGACGTGTCAAAGAAGTCAAAGTACGTTGGAAAGGATATCCACCCAGTTTTGATTCTTGGATCGACGCTTCGCAAGTCATCGACTATAAAAAGAAGTGACCATCATGCCCTTTCACACAGACGCAGCTACGTCGACCACTCCTTCACCTAGTTCTTCTGTGCAAGATTTATAAAAACAACCCTTGTGGGTGTGGTGCGGAGAACGTGTGTCTAAAACGCAAATCGTCTTTTTCTGCCAAATCTTCGTGGTGTATTGTGTCATCGGGGCAGCCATTGCCAATTTGAGTTTGCAACAAGGAGACAAACAATTGTGGACCATTTTATTGAGCAGTTGCATCGGTTACCTGCTTCCCAATCCCTCCCTGAAATTCTCTTCCAACGGGAACCACGGGAACCTTGTGTCCAGTACCAGTGCCAGTCACCAACCCAACCACAACCAGAACCCTATTTTGAGTGGAGACACGCCTCTGACGTCCAGTAACCCCTTGGACAGCCACAGAACTCTGGAATTATGAGTCACCAAAACCAATTTTACTTAACCTTACCCAGTGACAGTTCCATGGAGGTGTTTCCCGACAACACGTTGTGCTGTTTCACGGCCAAATTACCTCAGGCCATCCCCTTAGATCACGAAGCCCATTGGGAAGTGGCTTTGGTAGAAATGATTCACCCAACACAAATCAAAAACATCACTGAAACTCAAAACACTTTTGACGTCGAAATTCTGGACCCAACAGTGCAGCAAACCATGACGACCACTTCTCAACATAAATCACTTCCCAAGACCCCAATACTCAACAGTGACACTTCTCCTCCTTTTTACGTTTATCACTTTAAAATTAACTCAGCCCATTATTTTAGTGGTCAAGATATGGTGGAGGCCATCGCTGACAAATTCTATACAGCATTTGACAAAGTTCTGAGCAAACTAAATAAACGTGTCACCATGGAGTACCACAAGCTGTCTCACCGTCTACTCATCAGATTTGAAAGTGAGGAAAAAAGTATACGTATTAAACTTTGCCCTGAATTGTATGACATTTTCGGTGGAGACCTCAATATGGTCACGGATAAGCAGACCAAAAAGATTCACATAGCAGACATTGACAACAACGGGCATTTTGTGAGGTATTTTCGTTTCCCGGTAGAACTGAACCAGGGACTGAATTTGATCTTCGTGTACTCCGATGTGGTGGAGTACAACGTGGTGGGACACACCTCCGTGCCGTTACTGCGTGTCATTCCTTTCAAAGTAAATTCTGCCACGGCCACTGACGAGGAAGGTGGAAACACTTATCACGTCCACCGCGAATTTGTTCATCCTCACTATTTGCCTGTCAGCAAGTCGTATTTGGACACGGTCAACATTGCTATAAAAGGAGATTTGGGACAAAATATTCCATTCACCAAAGGAAAAGTCACGGTGAAACTCCATTTTCGAAAACGGTTCTCTCACGACTCGTAAGTCATGTATCCAGTGTACCGAGGGGTTGCTCGACAGCGAGGACACGGTTTAGGAGACATGTTAAAATCGGCCTTTCGTTCGGTGGCCCCAGTGTTGAAACCGATGGTGACACGCGGATTGCACGCCTTGAAAGATGCGACACTGACGCAAGGCAAAGAATTTCTCCAAAATGTCATCATCGACAAACAAAACCCTAGAGAAGCCTTCATGAGGGCAGGCAAAAATGTCTTGCTGCAAACGGGCAAAGACATTTTAGGCCAACGAGAAACACCTATAAATGCCCTGCACGCTACCGAGTCAGGCATTCAGCAAGGACAAGGCAGAAAGAGACGACGAAGAAAACACCCTTTCACTAGACTTCAAGCGAGAAAGGCCAAGAAAAGAAGAACCGTTCGAGACTTAGACGTTTTCGATTATTGAGAAAAGAGACAAAAAAAATGATGCACCGAGAATCTTGCGCTTGTTCCAAGACGGAACTGGATCTGTTTGCCATGCCCCCCACGATGATGACCATGCAAGAATCCCAGTGGGTGGAATTTCACCCCGTCTCCTCACTGACCGATTCCGCTCCCATCGAGTTTGAAATCAAAGGACAGCCCGAAGATTACATCGATCTGAATAGCAGTTACTTGTACCTGAAAGTCAAAATTCTAGATAAGACTGGAGGTGCTATAGACGATGAAGCAGTAGCTCCCGTCAACAATTTCATGCATTCCTTGTTCAGTGGAGTGGACTTGTACTTGAATAACAAACTGGTCAGTAGCAGCATGGATATTTACCCTTATCGTGCCTACCTGGAAAATCTCTTGACGTAGATGCCAAGAACACTCATCTCAATGCCTGTGTGGTATGGGAAGCTGACGAACCTACCAAGTTTGAAATATTGGAAACTGATGAAAAGAAAGACAACAATGATGGATTTGTAGAACGAAGAAAGAGAATCACGGGAGCCGACACAAGTTTAGAACTGATGGATCGTTTGCATTTGGACATGTGGTTGCAAGAAAAGTATTTGCTGAACGGGGTGGATGTCCGCCTGAGACTGAATCGTAGCAGTACCGCTTTCCATTTGATGGCTGATAGTGACGGTTACAAAACCAAAATCCTAGAAGCCAGACTCTACGTACGCCGTGTGGAAGTGTTACCTAAAGTGGGAAACGACATCAGTCAGACGTTCTGACTGCCAAGTATCCCATACGACGCGTGGAAGTGAAAACCTTCACCATTCCCAAGGGACAGCGATCCATGATCGAAGATCATCTGTTCCAAGGACAGTTACCCCAACGTTTGATCGTTGGTATCGTCATGAATACAGCCTTCAACGGAGCTGCCGAAAAAAATCCTTTCTACTTTCAACACTTTGGCGTGTCCAAAATCGAAGTCAGTCGCGATGGCAAGACCTTGTGTACCCGACCTTTCGAACCTGACTTTAAAAAGAAGAATTACTTGAGATCGTACTTGTCCCTGTACGAAGCCACCGGACAGTTAGGAACCAATACCAGTCACGGTATTACGTACGAGGATTATGCAGGAGGCTACGCTTTGTGGGCTTTCGATTTCACTCCAGACCAAGGCAGCGACGAGGGACATTTCCACCCTATAAAATCCGGCCAGATTCGTGTGGAAATTCAGTTTAAAGACCGAGACCCTGATGAAACGGTGAACGTCATCCTGTATGCAGAATTCGATAATACCATAGAAATCAACAGTTTGAGAGAAGTCATCCTAGATTACTAGAAACCATGGAAGACTGTTATCCCTCTTTACCTAGTGGAGAAACTTTTAGTGTTGCATTGTTGTTAAAAAATGTTAGAGTTGTTGTTTAGTGTTAAGTGATTTTTGAATAAAAAATGTTGTGTTTTGAAAAAATTGTTTGATTTTATATTGTTGGATTATTGTTAAAAAATGTTAGAGTTGTTGTTTAGTGTTAAGTGATTTTTGAATAAAAAATGTTGTGTTTTGAAAAAAATGCCTTTGTCTTTTGTTTAGCTATAAGAATGTTGGATTGATGCTCTTTCATTTCTTACTATCCCTCTCATGACACTCACTAAACGTTGCGACTCAAAAACCGTGTGGGGGATGTTTTCCTTCACGTCCGCGCTTTGACTTTAAGAACCGGGTTATTTCCAGTCTAACCATCCATTGTCGACTCATCCTCCTAAGAAGATGTGCTCCAAACTAGCTAAACTCAACGAAGCCTACGTGAATTTGCATAGGGTCAGACACAGTCTGATACCGAAGCCAGAAGAAATAGAGAATGTGAGAATGTTAAAAATCACTGAAGACCTGATAGAAGAGCTCTTCAGAGAAGAAATGAACAGGGAAAAATAAGAATGGACAGAGAAGTACAGACTTCAGAGACAGCAGCAACAACAACAACAAGAGCAGCAGCAGCAATCTGAAGCTGACAGAGGCTTTGTCGATTGTCGTATCGACACCAAAGAGTTCTTCTTCTCTTTCCGAAGAAGCAGACCTATCGCCAGAAAGTCTATCCTCAGAGGACATCGCATTCTTAGAAACTAAAAAGAATGCCATAGCAAAACAAAAAAAAAAAAACAGCCCTTTTCAGCGCTACCCAATACTCTAGAAAAGAAATAACAATCGATTTGCCAATGTGTGTAGGTAGAGTAGTGTGAAAATAAACACTAACTCTTTTTTAAAAAAATGTGAGGGTATGTGTTTGTGTGCTTGTGTTTGTAAGTGGTTAAGTAAGTTGGTATGGATAGCAGATTAAAATGATGTCTTTTCTTTTTGGTGTTTGAGGTGTAAATTTGGGGTTAGATTGGATTGCTTTGCGTATGTGGATAGTCTATTGAAGTGATTTATAAAAAATTTTAAAACAGTGATGGGTAGCATAAAAAAGTGAGTGAGTGTTTCTTTTAGGTCCGCGCGTTGTTGATTTTTTTTTGGTTATGATCTAGGTAAGATGAATTTTATGTTTTTAGGGGGATGTTTTCCTTCACGTCCGCGCTTTCAGTATAAATTGAAACTCGTTCGGCAGTCCAGCTACCCTTGTTGATTGATCAACACCAAAAATGAACACGAGACTGGAGAAACTGTTGGAACTTCATGTGCATCTGGAATATGCCAGGCGCATATTAAATGAACTGGCCGCGGAAGCGATTGTGGAGGAGGGAAGGATAAGAGAGGAGGAGGAAAGAAGAAACAAAGAAGAGGAGGAGAGAAGATATAAAGAAGAAGAGGAAAGAAGATACAAAGAGGAGGAGAGAAGATACAAAGAAGAGGAGGAGGAGGAAAAGGAGAGAAGAAGAAGAAATTTCAGAATCCCAGAGAGCGAAAATTGGGATTCTGAAGCGACATATCCTGCCTCTGCTCTCTCCCCCAAAAAGGTAAAAAGTAATTGGGGGACAAGATGTGTATGCGGCGCCAGGCCTGGAAGGTGCCACCATTAACCAGGTGTCCATGAAGTTCCAAACAAAAAAAACAGCCCTTTTCACGGCTACCCAATACTCTAGAAAAGAAATAACCATCAATTTGCCAATGTGTAGGTAGAGTAATGTGAATATAAACACTAACTCTTTTTTAAGATAGTGTGAGGGTATCTGTTTGTGTGTTGGTGCTTGTAAGAGCTAAGGTATGTTTGTGGGAATAGTAGATTATGGGTTTCTTTATTGTTTCTTAGCGTAGGTGAAGAGTATAGTTAGGGTTCTGTAAGCGCTCACGTACGATTGTGTGGATAGTAGATTATGGATTTTGTTTATTGTTTCTTAGCGTATGTGTTTGTGTGTTTGTGTTTGTGTGTTTGTGTTTGTACCCGCTCACGTACGATTGTGTGAATAGTAGATTATGGATTTTGTTTTACTGTTTCTTAGCGTATGTGGAGAGTATAGTTTGGGTTTTTATTATATGAAATGAGAAAGTATAGTTTGGGTTTTATTATATGAAATGAAAAAGTAGGGGATGTTTTCCTTCACGTCCGCGCGTTGTTTGGTCATGATCTAGGTAAGATCAATTTTACGTTTTAGGGGGATGTTTTCCTTCACGTACGCGCTTTAAGTATAAGAACCCACAGTATTCGTCGTTCAAACCATTCTGCAAAGAATAAAAAAAGAAGATGGCTTCTAACCAAATGGACAAAATACAAACATTACAAGACGTTTTAGACAACTTAGGAATGATGGAGCAGATGTTGATAAGACTGGTTGAAGACCATTATTCCTATAGTCCTCATCGTGTAAAGATGGAAATGAATAACTTAAAAAAGGTAAAGGACAAGATTAGTGGTGTCATGAAAGAGATAAAGGAGGAGAAGGAGGATGAAGAGGAAAGAATAAGAATAAGCAAATGGAACGAAAAGATTGAAAAAGAAGAAGAAAATGAGAAGAGGAAGAAAGAAGAGGAGGAAGAGAAGAAGAAAGAAGAGCAGGAGAAAAAGAAAGAGAAGAAGAGAAAGAGTGTTGGAGATAAAATAAGAACTTGGTGGAGAAAAAGAAGAAATTAGAAGCAGAAGAAGAAGAAAACCCAAAGGCCCTTTTCAAGGCCAGCCATATTTCTCGAAAAGAGATAGCCTTTCCATTGCCTACCCCTTTTTAAAAAAATTTAAAAAAAAAAAAATCCCATATTCAATTCCCCTTGTCCCTAAACAAGCCCAAACTCTATTCCCCATGTTAAATTCCCCTTGTACGTAGAGTGACCCACGATTTTTCGCCATGTTAAATTTCCCTTGTACGTAAAGTAACCCACGATTTATTCCCATGTTAATTCCCATTGTACGTAATCTGACCCACGATTTTTCGCCATGTTAAATTCCCATTGTACGTAGAGTGTCCCAGGGTGGTTTGTAATGCTAATTCCCATTGTACGTAGGGTATCCCCATTTACTACTGTTGTCTAATATACAATCTGCTCTCATGAGTAAATTAATCACAGCCTTCAAGTTCATTTAGCACAGATGGAACCATGTTTAAAAGAGTTTTACAGTGTAAGAAATATTGAACATAATCACTTGGCAACTGGAACCTGTAAATGAACACAGAGTAACAAAGTATATGACTAAATTATGCTAATTCAAGTGTCATGAGATTTATCCATCCTACAAGTCACCTCAGCAGTTTCACAGTTTGATACACTGACCTGTATACAGAACAATTACTTGAACAAACCTACAGAATATTTGTATTAATAGAGATTAAGTTTGGTCATGGCTTGATAACCTTCCTTGTCCATTTATTTCACACTATGGATGGAATTGTTTTCACAGTAATACAGAAATTTCCTTGTTACCTGGGCAAGGTGTGCTATAAAACCACACAGACACCCTATTGTGTGTGAATTGCAATTAAATCATACACTCTATGACAATTACGGTGTGGTATAGAAGAGGTACATGAAACCAGCAATATATTGTCAATGTATGTTTAACATCATATAACAATAAATGAAGGAAAACATATATTTTACATAGACTATAAATACACATATGGCCTGAATTGATAAAGCCAGAGTTATATTAGAATAATGCATAATTTAAAGCAGCTATAAAGATGTATGAGGAATTGTATCATGATTTATGGATAGTGAAGGAAATAGGATCAAATACAGAAGTTCAAGAAATGTATAAAATATTTATGTATGTATAGGTGTATGTGCATATATATATATATATATATATATATATATATATATATATATATATATATATATATATATATATATATATATATGCCTAATGTATTCACACAGGAGTTGCTAATGGAAATAGTAAAGTTAATTAAAACGAATTTCATTTATATCAGTATAATTAAACTGCCATAATATTTTTGTATACAACAGAAAGTTTAGTTCTGGAAAATCAAGTAAACTTATATGAAAATGGGAGAAAAGAATCGAAGTCATATAGAATTATAAGACTGGATCAGTAGAGATGACTTCCTTTTATACCTACACAATCTCATAGACAGAATAATCTATGGGAAGCTGAAAGACCCAAATGCTAAAATTACCGATGCAAATCAGAGATAATTCTAACAACCTTGATAATTGGTAAGGTATGCAGATATGAAAATAGTATACAATATACTGCATTGTAGGTGGCAAAAAATGACAATGATAATAATACACCATTTTTAAAAGTATTTAAAAATAGCAAACAAAACTGTCTCTTTAAGTAGTCTTATTTGTTGATCTATTAATTAAAGAAGAAGACAAAGAAGGTTGAGAACAATAGAATACCAACATAAAAAGATGACAAAACTTGGCAGTCATTACTTGTATTTGCTTATACTAACAGGTTCAGCAGAAGGGTTATGGATCAATGTCCATACCAGGAGAAGATGGGGTCCATACCAGAGTCTTGACTGTACCCAAGCAAATCCGAGACCAAAAGTTCTCGGGAGCAACTTCAGCTCATGTAAGTTAAGGAGAAAAATTTATAACTTTCATTCACTATAATGAGACTCAAAGTAATCAAGTCAGAAATCATTATGACAAGATCTATAGTAATCGAGTTATTATTAACTATGGCAAGAGTGGAAATAATCAGTAATCACTGTAACAAGGCATGTGGTAATTAGGTCAGTAAACATTGTAAAAAGGCCTGTAGTTATCAAGTCAGCAATCACAGTGACTAGGCCCTAAAAGATCTTGTCAATAATCATAATCACCTGGAATATTGTAACAAGGCCTGTAATCAGTGTAATGAGACCTGCTGTAATCAAGTGAGTAATGGCTGTAACAAGGCCTGGAATTTTTATTCCATTTGATGCCTAATTCTTATCAAATATTGCAATTCATATTTTCAGACAAGTGGCCGACTGATTGTAGTACCCATCGAGGACTTTCATCCAACATTAAAGGCACTCCATCAGGCCACTGGCCATGGGAAGGAACGCGTAATGCTACACAAGGTATAATGCAATAAAATGTATTATGTTTTCATCCATCCAACATTAAACGCACTCCATCAGACCATTCTACATGGGAAGGAATGAGTAAAAATACACAAGGTATCAGAAATCCGTGCCTTGACCAGTTGGTTTATCTCGTACGGGCCGGTGACACCAATATGCATTATATATTCAGCCAAATTGAAGACTGGCATAATTATTAATAGTATTATTATTATTATCAATTTAGTTTCTTTATATTTGTTAAATATGATGTCATATTTAAAAAATAAACTGTCTTATAAATATGATGTCATATTTAAAAAATAAACTGTCTTATAATATTTCTATTTCTATACATAACTTTGTTACATATTTTGGAGCTACATTTTCTTGATAAGCTATGTATTTTTTTTATACCCAGGTTGCTGATCAATATGAAGGCCTGCCCAAAAGTGCTGTTCAAAAGTACATCAACATGTGCAGGACATCCAGTAGGAATAAGGCACAAGTTATACAAGCCCCACCCAGAGTTATAATCAGCCAGGGCTTGTTCTCTCGTTGTCAGGTGTGTTCAACAATGGTTAATAACCTTGCTGCATTTGTGAATCTATATATGTGTAACAGTAATATCACTAATTGATAAATGCATTTATCTGTATATATCATGTACAAAGATAGTTCTTTTATCTCCTGTTCCATACCAAAATTATAGGAAATTCATACTTGTCAACATTCTTCCTAATCACTATGGATCATTATTTTTTATTTCATATTGTTGTAAAAAAAAATACAAACAAATGAAATATACATTTGCAATTTGGCAATTTATGAAAACAGCAGAAAAACATAGTTGATAAAAATCATTAATAATTTTACATTAATATTTGCAAGTTGACCTTGTCGACATGACGAGGAAGCCATCAGGTGGTTATAAGTATATACTCCACCTGATGGATCACTTCAGTACGTTCCACTTACTGGCACCACTGGTCCAGAAGACTCAAGCAGAGGTTTATCTCGCTTTGTCCCATATGTTTAGCATCATTGGAATATCAGCCATTCTGCATACAGACAATGGATCAGAGTTTGGAGCTCTTGATAGACTCCTGCAGAAGTGGCCAGGGTCAAGTGATATTGTTCATGGACGTCCCCGTCATCCTCAGTCTCAAGGATTGGTGGAGAGAGGGAATCGGGTACTGGAGGAGAAAATTGCAGCAATGGAGGCCACCCATCATGGTGATGGCCCAGCTCCCTGGCATATGTGGCTTCTTCTCATACAATGTTAGTTTCTGTTTAGGTTAAGTGATTCAGTTGACAGTTTGATTGCATGACATCAATGTCTAATATGTGCTGTATTTATCCACTGATAAGTTTATGCTTCATTTAACTACATCCTCCACATGTTATCAAAGAGCTCATGTTATAGGTACAATGTTGATTGACCATCAACAGCTTCAATTAGTAAAATGGTCATACCGAATAAAGCACATATCATATCCATTTCTGGCACTGATGTAACCAACCAAGTTAAATGTTAACAAGACACCATGAAGCAATGATGTGCACTTAAAACTGGTGTTCAAGACTGTAGCCTTTCTCTGCACATAATGTTGCCAGGTTGTACTTTTTTAAAGCCCATTTCAAAGAAAAGTGTTCATATATGGTACTATCTTTCAAATGTCGGTAAACACTTTCAGATCAACCCAACACCATAGTGAGCAGGTTGATACAGATGACACCATATGAGTGTGTATTTGGGAAAAAACCACCATCCCCACCACCACTTGGACAGCCTGCCAGAGTGATTGCCCAAGAAGAGGTGGATGTGGAAGAGTCACAAGAAGATAGCCAAGAGTGTGACCCATTGCTTGACCACAGCTATGCTGGAGTAAGGAAAACGTTATTATTATTATTATTATTATTATTATTATTATTATTCCCTGACTTAAAGATTAATCATTTTTCTTTGTAAATCCATTTTCTCCAACTACTAAGTATTTGCTTGAAATGCTTGGTACAGCATTAATGATTTGGCACCAAAGTTTCACTTTAATTAGGGCGGGCCCAAGGAACTTTTTTTACTCTAGGCAAACTATGCAGAAAAAATATAACTTCGATCACATATATTTTTGGGAAGAAAGATTTTTTAAACAAAAAGTATTCATAACATTCATTACTTACTTAAAACCATGAGCAGTATATAATATTCTTAAGCTGTTGGCAACTATAAAATGGCATCCATTAACTCATCTTGGCTGTTGTCAATGAGACATTTATGCTCTGTGTACTTTTTTGACAGACTACAAATGGACCAGAAGCAGAAGAAGAGAATGTCAGCCATGAAGCCCAAGTAGAGGTTAGATGCACGTTGTTGATCGTTAGTAATAGCGTTAACATTCACTGTTTTCAGCTTCTTTCTATCGAATGATATTGGAAAGGAATGTGGATATCATTCACATCTCCCCTGGTGTAATGATAGGTACAGCTAGAGAGTCTTAAGATTCCTGATTATTTAAAAAAAACAAACACTGATGTACATGTTATCCTGCTCCTTTTTGAGACCAGTTTCTTATTATAAAGACACCAGATTTCATGAATGATATTAGATATTAATTATTTACGTACTTTTTGACAGACTGCCAGTGCACCAGAAGATGAGAATGAGAATGCCAGCCATGAAGCCCAAGTTGAGGTAAGATGCAGGTTGATCGTTGGTAAAAGCATTAAAAGTCAAACTGCTTACAGCATCTTTCTATCGAACTGTGTTGGAAAGGAATGGAGATATCATTCACACCTCCCCTGGTGTAATGATAGGTACAGCTAGAGAGTCATAAGATTCCTGATTATTTAAGAAACAAACACTGATGTACATGTTATCCTGCTCCTTTTTGAGACCAATTTCTTGGTATAAAGACACCAGATTTCATAAATGATATTAGATATTAATTATTTACGTAATTTTTGACAGCAGTTATTCCAAATTAAATAATCCCAGTTGTCCTGACTTTCTCCTTGTTTATATCACATCAGGAGAAAAATATTCAATTTTGAAATTTGGGCGAGAAGTGTTTTTCATAGAAACTATTTGAAACCTTAGTGGTTTGTATGTGTGTGCTGAAACACTTTCGCAGATAGGAAGAGATAGACCTTTTGGGCATTGTCAATTGATAAGATAACCCAAGTCTTCCGGACCTCACTAAAGGTCAAATGTGAAATGGGCATTGTCAATATTTGTTGTATATCTCCCATCTAGAGCATGTCCACCCATTTTAAAATATGCCAAAAGGTCGAAAAAAATTTTTAATAGTCTTCCCTTTCGGGGTATTGGCGCAGCATTGCAGCTGCATTATGTTAGTATGTGTAAAGGAAGAAGAAATAAAGGGAGGGGTACAGGTAATCTGATGAAGGTATATCTATAAAATATGTTGTCCATTTGAATTTTTTTTCCAGACTCTTTTATGGGCATGTTCACTTCGCGTAGCGCCATGTGACATAGCCCCATAACGTCCTTGTCTGTATTTTCCTAATGGAGGACTCCTATGCTACTTATCTATTATTATTACCTGACCACACGCTTTCATTGTGGTAACTATAAACTCTGTGATCTTGTATAATGTGTTTTTATTAAAATTTTCTTCAAGGTACTGATACACGTGATGGCAGCTGTTGAAGGAATCTCCTACCTTGAGGCTGAAGTTCTCATCCAAGACAGCAGAAAATTTGTTCTTGATATGTGAATATTTTGCTTTTTTTTAAAAGTTTATACAGCTGTAAATAATATCACAAATAAAATAATTAAAACAATAACATAGTTGTTGTTTGAGAAAATGAATCCTACCTATTTTGATGTCAATGATCCTCCGGTACCTCACACATAATACAACTAAATCAATAAAATGTAACCAACCATATATAAAATGGGAAACCCAATGCTTGCTAATAAACTAATAAACA
Source organism: Sinohyriopsis cumingii (assembly GCA_028554795.2). Lineage (NCBI taxonomy): Eukaryota > Metazoa > Mollusca > Bivalvia > Unionida > Unionidae > Sinohyriopsis > Sinohyriopsis cumingii. The sequence goes on from JAPYKE020000031.1 coordinate 7,438,785, forward strand.
TAATGCTCCTCTTTCTTCCCTTCCCTTTTTTCGTTCTTTCTTTTCTTGATAAAATTTAGACGAACACAGGTCATTTCTGATTATTTTTAGAATTTAAAAGTATTATATACACAAGACACTCATAGCATACTGGTCATCCATCCATCTTTCCAGGACAAAATTCCAAAATGTTGCATGCAAGGTATCTCCTACCTTGAAATTAGTCTTTTCAGAACTAAAATTTAAAAAAAGTATGGTGGCATGATGCAACAACTTAGAATAAACATCCAAGGCTGTGAAATATAAGCCTATGGGGCAACAGCAATAGTCTCTTGAGATGTTTAATATGTTCCAGATTTTAATTTTGTGCTACATCTCCACTTGATACATTTTCTACATTTAAATCCATTTTTCCAGTACTTAATTCGAAAATGTTGCATGCAAGCATCATGCAACAACTTGGAATAACTCCAATAAGTTCAATGGGACAACAATAGCAAGATCCTTAGACCTTTAATATGTTCCAAATATTCAGTTTCTGCAACAATTCCGTTTAAGACTTTTCCTATATTTACCCTTTCCTATATTTACAATATAATTTTAAAAGATTATTTTTTTAAAAAATGGCATGTATGCATCACACAACATTCACTGAAGTAACCCCCATAACTGTGAAATACAAGCCTATGGGTCAATAGTAATAGATACTTTGGACATTTAATATCTTCCTACTATTAATGTTATGCAACTTCTCCCATCCAGGTATCTCCTACCTTGAAATTAGTCTTTTCAGAAATAAAATTTTTATAAAAAAGTATGGTGGCATGATGCAACAACTTAGAAAAAATACTCTAGGCTGTGAAATATAACCCTATGGGGCAACAGCAATAGTCTCTTGAGATGTTTAATATGTTCCAGATTTTAATTTTGTGCAACGTCTCCACTTGAGACGTGGGGCCCCGAGTGGCCGAGTGGTCTAAAGCGCTCTTCGTTACGGATCACTGCCATCTCACCTCTGTCTGCGTAAGTTCGAGTCTCGGATTCGGCTAATGTGGGTATGTGAGAGAGCTTGCCAGTAGCTTCTCCTGGGTCGGTGGTTCTTTCTGGGGTTTTCCCGAGTTCTTCCTCCACCATTAATACTGGCCGCCATGCATAGCCTATCGTGTGCTGAAAAATGGGTTAAACCCTACAAAAACAACAACAACATTTGAGACATTTTCTACATTTAAATCCATCTTTCCAGGACAAAATTCCAAAATGATGCATGCAAGCATCATGCAACAACTTGGAATAACTCCAATAAGTTCAGTGGGACAATAATAATAGTCCCTTGAGATGTTTAATATGTTTCAAGACCTTTCCTAGAGTTACAATAGTATTTAAAAGGATTAATTTGTAAAAAATGGCAGAATACAGAAAGAAACAAAGAATACAAAATACATCTAAATTTAAATATATTATTATTTTATTAAAATATTTTTTCAGACATATATTTTAAGCACAAATATTTTTTGGAAACATATTTAACATATAAAAAAATGCCATGGAAACAAAAATCAGATTAAATAAATATAAAGATTTTAAACAGATATATAAATCATTGAAAACTAATATGAAATAATTAAATAGCAGACTAATGCTTAGAATTTGCGAAAGTAAAGATGCCGATTAATGTGGAATTCCAAGTTGTTGCACGCAATTTCTCGAGAAATGGCTATTACACGTTGAAGCCATCTACCGAGCAATTTCTCGAGAAAGAGCGCAACAATTAGAAATTCCAAGTTGTTGCGCGCAATTTCTCGAGAAATGGCGCATTCCAAGTTTGAGCCCAATTTATCCGCATTAAGTAGAAGGTACAAGAAAATGCAATTTTCAACTATTTGCAAATGGTGCAGTAGCTATCTGTTATAATTTACAGATGGCATAGGCAGTTCTACGTACCCTTTTTAAACTCTGAAAATGGTATTGGGATATAAGATATGTTTAGGTTCGAAAATTGAACTGATGAAGTATTACAGAATTTCAATATTATTTTAAAGCACTTTTGGTACGGTTGTCCTAGTGATTAAAACTATATCAATTATCATGATTTAATCGATAAAGAAATGGATCAGTCATTAAATAAAATTAATTTACTTGCTATGTACATTCCCATGAACTAACAAAAAATTAAAAAATTCTCTTTCTAAAAGTTGACTGTCTCGCTCACACTGACACACACACACACACAGACACACACACACACACACACACACACACACAAACGTATTAGATTATGCATATAAAAGTTAGTCATGACTACTTGGGTGACATTTTTTTAAATTATTGCTCACACATGTTTCCGATATTTTATAACATCATTTAAAAGTGGTGGGAGATAAATTTCAATCGATCGTATATATCCAAAGAAAAACGAATAAGAAAGTAGCAAAATACATATATCTGTAAGTAATTCCCAATAAAAATATATTTTGTTCAATGCCCCTGTCTCTTATACCTAATCTATTTATACATGAGTATAATCAGATTGGCATTTGTAAATATGTGCAAGTGACATTCGTGCATCTATAGTTCCGTGTAAAAAGTTGTATACTGAAATAAACGTTCAATAGAACCTCTCTCTCTCTCTCTCACGTACCTTATCGGCTAAGGAATTTATGTTGATAATTTTCTCTAAGATATTTACATTTAAAAACTGACGATGTACACAAGACCTTTCCAAATAGATAATTATGATTCATGTTTAACAACAATTTGTACATAGTATGCCAGGACAAATAATACACAAAAATACATTTCGTCAATATAAAATGTAATCACACTGTGATATTTCTGTTTTAATTAAATGACCAATATATGGTTTCATCTGTACGTTTAATTGCATCATAACCAGCCATGCATCTTTTTGTAAAGTTGTATGACGTATATTTATGCAAACAGATATGGAGGCAGATAGATAGTAAAATAGTTCATTTGATAGACATATACATGGCTTCGTTGATAGACAGACAAAGATGTACCGTGTCACCTACCGCATTTCCTTCCACAGCCCATCTAATTTAAACTCATTCTCGCTCCCAGAATCAAGAGACAAAACTAAGACATTGAATACCCTATTCCTAGTTGGTGACTGATGCTGTGAATTCCACACGAAATTAAAACCTGCATATTCTCGTACGGTCCATCCTAAATCGCAAGAAATGATGCACATGTTTGGATTAAATTAATACCACTTGGTTTGGGATCAAACGCTTTTGTCTACATGAGTATGACTTACTTGTGACTTTCGATCACGTGAATTATTATCTTTCCAGTCGACGTTAAGTCGTAATTACAAGATAGCTAAGGCGTAATTACGAGATGCTAAGTCGTAATTACAATATAGTAAGTCGTAATTACGAGATCGCTAACTCATAATTACGAGAGAGTAAGTCGTAATTACGAGATAGTAAGGTGTAATTACGAGATAGCTTACTCGTAATTACGAGATAGCAAGTCGTAATTACGAGATAGCTAACTCGTAATTACGAGATAGTATGTCGTAATTACGAGATAAAAAATTGATTTCAGCGTGGCACTAACCAGTTTCCGTAGTTAACACATCATACACGGATTAGAGTAAATTGCAACGACATGGACAGTTAACACATCATACAGGGATTAGGGTAAATTACAACGACTCTGACAGTTAACACATCATACAAGGATTAGCGTAAATTACAACGACACGGAGAGTTAACGTACAGGGAATATGGTAAATTACAACGAGTCTGACATTTAACACATCATACACGAATTAGGGTAAATTACAACGAATCTGACAGTCAACACATCATACTGGGATTAGGGTAAATTAAAACGACTCTGACAGTTAACACATCATACACGGATTAGGATAAATTACAATGACTCTGACAGTTAGCACATTATACAGGGATTTGGGTAAATTACAACGCCTCGGACAATTAAAACATCATACAGGGATTTGGATAAATTACAACGACTCTGACAGTTAACACGTCACACAGGGATTATGGTAAATTACAATGACTGTGACTGTTAACACATCATACAGGGATTAGGGTAAATTGCAACGACAGGGACAGTTAACATATCATAAAGGGATAAGGATAAATTACAACGACTCTGAAAGTTAACACATCATACAGAGATTAGATTAAATTACAACGACTCTGACAGTCAACACATCATACAGAGATTAGGGTAAATTACAACGACATGGACAGTTAACATCATAAAGGGATTAGGGTAAATTACAAAGACACGGACAGTTAACACATCATACAGGGATTAGGGTAAATTACAAGGACTCTGACAGTTAACACATCATACACGGATTAGGGTAAATTGCAACGACACGGACAGGGTAAATTACAACGACACGGACAGTTAACATCATACAGGGATTAATGTAAATTGCAATGACTGACAGTTGACACGTCATACAAGGTTTAGCGTAAATTACAACGACTCTGACAGTCAACACATCATACAAGGATTAGGGTAAATTACAACGACTCTGACATTTGACACATCATACAGGGATTAGGGTAAGTTACAACGACTCTGACAGATAACAGATCATATAAAAAAAACGTTTAAAAGACCTATGTTTCATATATAGGTGTCGCTATAAAATCCTTCTATTCATATAAGGCATGATGGTTACCTTGTGCCCGGCAATATGTCTATTCCTAATACTAGTTGATTTCAAAATAGACATTCATGAGTTTCCTAGAAAGGATCAGTTTGGTTTAAAGCTTGAGTGATGTTGTTAACAATGATAACCACAATCAATCAGCATAATATAAACCTAATTTGCAATTCGAAAACACCACACTACCTACAGTTAATTCTTGATTGCTGATAAAAAATGTAGGACTGTGTTCCTGTCAGAAAATAATTGTACGCATAAGAAATAAATTTCAAAATACAATAAAACTCATATAATCTGTGTTATGTGATTAATACGTGCTGCGATTAGGGCAACGTATGGTACAAATGTGATTTCAAATGAGTAATGATTTAATAGTGAATTTATGAAACTTGTTCAATAATTACGAGATTTTGCGAGCCTTGGCGAACAAAAGCTGGACATTATTCAACGAGTTTCATAAACTTTATACTAAATCATTACCCATTTCAAATTCTTTTATGACAGTTTATATTTCAGTAGAAATTATTTAGATAGAACGAAGAACGAAACATTTTTTATTCATTCTCACAGACGTTGCACCTTTCATTTGTTGTACTTAAAAATAGTCCGAAACAAAGTTGAACTAGTATTAGCGTTTTAAAATACAATATACTTATCTTACAATCTATACGTCATAGAGCAAGCGTGCTTCCGGCTAGAAAGAACATTTTACACAGACGAAATCATTTTTCACCACAGAATGTCAAATGCGCGTGATGTCACATTGTTTGATAAAGTACCGGTTAGAATGCAGTAGACGGTCCAAGTTTACGCAGCCTAACATATCACCCGTATTTGTACTTGTTTTGTTATTGTTTTTGTCTTGTGGTTTTAGCCATTTATAATGTTGTCACAAGATAACCGGGTGGAATTTCGGATTTACAACAGAACACTTTTGCTGGTGATACAAATACAATGAATAATAACGAACGACTTGAATGAGCAATTAAGTATAAATAATATGTGCGTGTATATGATTAAAATATTGGAACAATTAACATACAACGCACGGACTTAATAACGAAAGTACATATAAATGACCTTGCACAGTACAATGACAATGGGTGAATCATTCACAGTGATTGCACAACAGCATGTAATGAAATGTAGTATTTTACTCATATAGTATAATGTATTCTCTCAAATAGTGAAATTATGTAAACAAAAGGGACCTATGTACAAGTTATCGGTAGAGCCCCAAAAATACACTGAGTTTTACAAACCCGAAACATTAACCCACGGCTAAAAGATTACATGTATCCGTCACCAGCACATTCGGCTAACAGTCACACTGGCCTATCAAGCCGTCAATATTGCAGGTTGGTCAGTCAAGCAGTCAGCACCCACCAATCTCGGTCAGCAACGCCCGATCCCCTGCTACTCGACCAGCAGCATGTACATGTATTTAATAAATAAAAGGATTTATACAATTTCGTGACAAATGTCATAATATATTATACATGACATAACATACCCCTGTATGGGGAAATTAGCCATATTGAAGCAGACGAGAACGTTTTTACACAATTCCTTTTCGCGAGTAGCCTCGAAACATGGCGGTCAAATATGTTCATTGAAAACAAAATATTCTATTAGGCGGGTTTATACAAGTTAGCTCACGATTGCAGCCAATTAATAAAGAGAATACTGCGTAAAATATCATGGGCTTATTTGGACCAATCAAAATCACATAAAGTGATATTTTAACGTTTGGTAATATCAAAAATATAAAACTGCAAATGCTAGAGGAAAAATATACTTACAATAATTCCAAAAAGAAATGAAGTCAGTAAAAATTGTTTGCAACGGTTCTGATTCAAGACACTTAACTATTTACATTTGGATGTGTATTTGTTAGTGCTAGCAGTATAGTTGATGGTTGATGTATTCGGTTTAAATTCTAGTAGATTTAGCTTCTGTCTGCATAATTAGGGCACAATAAACGATGTCACTAGACTAACTACACAGACAATAAGTATCACTTGCATGATATGCTAAAAATTAATGTACAGATCTTACACTTTATAATAACGGGGTGAACCTCTTTCTGTTATTCTGCTAGTCCTATTTATAATTGTAATGATACGTGTATTAGCAATATTAATAAAATATTATACATTGTTGCAATATTATATTAATGAAAATAACTTTTTTGTTCTCTCATAAATTAGTAGATTCTTGTCAATTATATCACGCATCGTGATAATAACAAGTTAGTAGTACCCATGATTTCGTTAGTGAAAGCTTAAGCGTGTAGTATTATTATTCATATTTAACAATGTTTTCAACTTTTACCTCATATTTGTGACAATCTGTTAGCATCGTTCACCATTCCATCTAACGATGTCAACAGTCAGTAGAAAGTGAATCAGTGATGAAGTCCTTAGCGTGACGACCAAAGGTTAAAGTTAGCTTTCTTAATTAATTAATTAATTTTAATTATTTTCGCCAAAGATAAATGTTCCAGATGGGTTTATTTAAAAAGAAGAGAAAAGAAGAAAAAAAAAAAAAGAGGTAGATGGAAGTGAAAGGGTAATTTTCTATTATTGAGGGGTAGGTTGAGAATATTAGTTGGATTCTTATCCCCGTGTTTAAGTATTATCTGTTCATAGTCTGCATGTGAGTTTTTCTGGGAAACTTTCCCAGGCCTGTTCACTTCGCGTAGCGCCTTGTGACATAGCCCCGGGATATATGTACCCCATACTTTGATAACATACAGGTTCCATGTTCCCTCTTTATAGAAAAAAAGGGGGAGTGGGATTGTTTGTTAATGATTTTAGGTGGTTGGGTAATTTTGAGGCACCTGAAGGGTTTGCTTAACTCTGTATGTTCTTTTTTTTTTCTCCATGAGGCGAGAGATGAGGTCAAAGATCCAACCCGTGCTTATCGGTACTGCCCCTATGCGGGAGGTAAACCGGATCTCCCCCCGCCCCATCTCCCCCTTCGGACCCTGTTAGAGATTAAAGATAAAACCTACACGAAGATTTCATAGAGTATTAGTTACGTTTATATAGGAAGTTTAGTTTTCCTTATATGTATAACCTGTCCACAGGCCATCATGATTTGTATAATATAATCTATAATTTTCATAAGTAGGTTATTATCAAAGTCTCCATCCAAGAAGAGTGTTGATCCTTCGGTACTTATTTCCACAATCAGTCTTAACCTCTCATTGTTCCATTTTATCGCACTGTGCGATGACATGGTTTTTTGTAAAGTTCGCAATTTTGCATAACGGGAATTACTATTATCATGTGCCTTCTTATAGCCACTTCTCCCATTAACCAAACATTGTGAAAAAATGCTTAAAAATCAGACGTTGCATTTTTAATGATTTAATTTTGGACCAGTGCCTCCATCTTCTCTCCCAGTTTATTCTCCAGTTTTCTTGCTCTGATTTGCACCTTATGCTATTCGTTACTTCCTCCCTTATCCAATTATATGTCCCACCCTTTGGTTTTTCCCATAACTCTTTTTTATCTCTATATTTTACCGGTATGTCTTTTATAGTTTTGAATTTTCTAGGTACTTCTAGTTTTTTAGTTAGCAAGTTGTTCTTATGTATGTCCGGATTCTTTTAAAATGCAAAACCGAACCAATATATATAAAGAGCCTCACAAGGTGTTTTTGGCTCTGAATTTAAAGTCTTAATTCAATTAGTTGTATTAGAACATTTTAGAAGTAATGGGCTAGGCATTGCTAGTCATACCTTTGTATTGGTTCTATACAAAGTTTCTTTTACTTCATGATGCGTTTTAAAACCTCAAATATAATCAATAAACTCCTTGTCAAGTTGGTTTAGCCTTATATTGTCCATATCTACTGATTTTAGTACATAATTAATATTCGAATATAGATAAGTTTTGGCCACTTGGACCCACTCCATAATATAAAGTGGCGTTAGTACCCAGATGTTGACATTATGTTTGAGTTTTTTAATCATGCTTTTATAGTTTTCTACTCATCATCCTTTCCAAAATATATCCCTGTGGTGGTAGTTCCGGGTGATTCCCTCCCCAGTTTCCTATCTTCAATATGTTTGTTTTGTCATGAATAATTTGGGATCTAGAGGCTTTTCCAAAACATTTCAATTTTTTCTCCAGGTGCTTAAAAGATCATATATCTTTTCTACAGTTTGTACAATCCTCGGCATGTTGGAGCATTTTAATTTCTTGCCTTAAGTTCGGAATTTTTATCCCCTCTATGTTCTGGTTTTTTCTTATCTTATGACTTAGGGTTTCAATTGCTATTACATATAATAACATAGATAGTGGGCACCCTTGCCTCAGTGATCTCTGCATTTCAGATTCTTTCGTGTAAGCACCATGTACCTGTACTCTCGAAGATATTTTCTGATACAGGATCTCGCTCCAGCTGTGTTCTAATCTATCAAATGCTTTTTCTTGGTCGAAAAGTATCATAGCGACATTTTTGACTTGTTTCATTTATAAAGTCAATTACTGTTCTTATGTTTAATATATTGCTCTGAATGTCCCTCCCTTTGCCCCGGCAAGTTTGATTTACGTTTATTATTGCGCCAATTCTTTTTTTAAACCCTATTAGCTAACATTCTGCTCAGTATCTTATAATAAATATTGAGGAGGGAGATTTGTATCCAGTCTTGTAGCTATTCCATATCTCCATTCCCTTTATGTATTAATGTGAGTATTCCCTCCCGCATTGATCTCGTCAGAGTTGCGTTTTTTTTTTAATAAATAAAATGCTATTGTATAATAATTCAAGGATCGGCGCTATCTCACCGCTGAACATTTTAAAGAATTCAGTGGTAAGTCCATCTCCGCCTGACGATTTCTCTTTGCCTAACTGTTTAATAGTTATTTTAATTTCATCTGTCGAGATGAAATCGTCACATATGTTCCTATGTTCTGCCGATACCATCTCGCACTTTACGTCCTCTAAATATCGATTTATGGTATTCTTTTCTATTCTTTGAGATGTATATAATTTTGTAAAAGTCGAAAATACACTAGTAGTAAGGTGGGACGGTCTAGGGACTAGGGGAGTTCCATGTTAAAAAGGCAATATCCACTCTGGGGACTACGTAAATTTAACATGGGAAGCAATATCCACTCTGGGGACTATATAAATTTAACATGGGAAAAAAAGGCATCCACTCTGGGGACAAGGGAATTTAACATGGGAGAAAAGAAATATCCATTCTAGGGACAAAGGCAATTGAAACATGGGAGAAAAAAATATCCATTCTAGGGACAAAGGCAAATGAACATGGGATTTTTAAAAAAAAAAAAATAAAAAATAAAATAAAAAAGGGGTAGGCAATGGAAAGTCAATCTCTTTTCGAGACCTATGAGTGGCCTTGAAAAGGGCCTTTGGGTTTCTTATTCTTCTTATATTTCCTCCACTTCTTCATCCATCCCCTTATCTTGCCTAATAATCCTTTCTTCTTCTTTTTTATATCTGACTCTGGTAACCAGTCAGGATGGCCCAACTCTCTAAACTTGGTCTGTATCTTCATCCAATTGTTGTTAAGTCTCTCAAACTCTTCCTTTTTCTTTTTTATTTCCTCATCTTTTCTTTCTTCCCTCCATCTCTCTTTAATCTTCTCTACTTCTTCCTCCATTACTTTTCTCATCAGATCTTCCCCTTTCTTCATCTCCCATCTTACATTCCTCCACTCTGTTCAGTACAATATCTTTTCTAGGAAGCACCAGACTTGGATGACATGATCCAGTGCTTCCTTCAAACTTCCCACTTTGAAGTAAGGTGGGTTAATGAAGCCTCTTGACTTATTGACTTCTTCTTCTATCATACCTGCTATGATATCTCTTGCTGTCTTTAGACCTTGAACTTGACTGGTTACCAAGTCTTTCATATCTCCATGCCTCCATTCCTCTTCTATTCTTCCTACAACATATTCTACATCCATTATCCAAAAATAGATGTCTCTCAACAGATTAAATAAAACTGATGCTTGAGTCATTTTGTCTCAGTTATTCCTTAGAATGGTGCGAACGACGAACTTTGTGGGTTCTTATAGTTAAAGCGCGGACGTGATGGAAAACATCCCCTAAAACAAAATTGATATTACCTAGATTATCACTTAAAACGCGCGGACGTGAAGGAAAACATCCCCTACTTTTCTCATTTCATATGATCTACTATCCACATACGTGAAGCATCAATAAACAAACCCCTAATCTACTATTTACACACGCAAAGCATTAAAATGAAACCCAAAATCTACTATCCACACAAACCTACGTCAGCGCTTACAAACACAAACACAAACACTATAAAAAAAAGAGTCAGTGTTTATATTCACACTACTCTACATACACACATTGACAAATGGATTGTTATTTCTTTTCTAGAGTATTGTGTAGCCCTGAAAAGGGCTGTTTTTTTTTTTTTTGAACTCCAGTGACACCTGGTTAATGATGGCACCTTCCAGGTCTGGCACCACACACACATCTTCTTCCCCAGTCTCCTTTTACCTTTTTTCTTGGGAGTGCAGAGGCGGGATAAGTGGCTTCAGAATCCCACTTTTCTGTCTCTGGGATTCTGAAATTTCTTCTCTCCTTTTCCTCCTCTTCTTTTTTTTCTTCTTTCCTCCTCCTCTTTCATCCTTCCCTCTTCGACAATGGCCTCCGCGGCCAGTTCATTTAACAGGCGCCTGGCATATTCCAGGTGCATCTGGAGTTCTAGAAGCTTTACAATTCTGGTATTCATTGTCTTGTTAACGAATGAACAGGGTAGCTAGACTGCCCAGCGAGTTTCAATTTATAGTGAAAGCGCGGACGTGATTGAAAACATCCCCTTAAAACAAAATTGATCTTGCCTAGATCAGTACCAAACAAACGCGCGGACCTAAAAGAAACACTCACTCACTTTTTTATACTACCCATTACTAATTTAAAATTTGCATTAATCACTTCAATATACTATTCACATACGCAAAAGCAATTCAATCAAACCCCAAATCCACTCTCCCCACACCTCAAACAGCCAAAAACATGATCTTAATCTACTATCCACACCAATGTACGTGAGCACTTACAAACACACAATCCTATACACAAACACATACACCCACATCACAAAAGAGTCAGTGTTTATATTCACACTACTCTACCTACACCCATTGGCAAATGGATTGTTATTTCTTTTCTAGAGTATTGGGTAGCCCTGAAAAGGTCTGTTTTTTGTTTGCTAATGGCAATCTTTTAGTTTCTAAGAATGCGACGTCCTCTGAGGATAGATAGGTCTGCTTCTTCGGAAAGAGAAGAAGAACTCTTTGGTGTCGATACGACAATCGACAAAGCCTCTGTCAGGTTCAGGTTGCCGCTGCTGCTGCTGCTGCTGCTGCTGCTGTTGTTGCTGTTGCTGCTGTCTCTGAAGTCTGTACTTCTCTGTCCATTCTTCTTTCTCCCTGTTCACTTCTTCTCTGAAGAGCTCTTCTATCAGGTCTTCAGTGACTTTTAACATTCTTACATTCTCTATCTCTTCTGGCTTCGGTATCAGACTGTGTCTGACCCTATGCAAATTCACGTAGGCTTTGTTTAGCTTAGCTAGTTTGGAACACATCTTCGTAGGAGGATGAGTCGACAATGGATGGTTAGACTGGAAAATACCCCGGTTCTTAAAGTCAAAGCGCGGACGTGAAGGAAAACATTCCTCCACGGTTTTCAAGCCGAACCGTTCAATGAGTGTCATGAGAGGGATAGTAAGAAATCAAAGAGCATGAATCAACATTCTTATAGCCAAACAAAAGACAAAGGCATTTTTTTTCAAAACACAACATTTTTTATTCAAAATCACTTAACACTAACAAACAACTCTAACATTTTTAATAATAATTCAACAATATAACATCAAACATTTTTTTTTCTTTCAAATCACAAACATTTTTTTTCAATTCACACTCTACTTTAAACAGGGCTGACAACGTTGTGAATGAAATTGTGATTTCCACTGTTGGAAGTCATTAGGCCATTGATGGACACTACGTTTCCTAGCTTGAGACAAAAGATAAGCATAATGGTCACAAAACCATCGATCTACTTTCACATCGTTTCTTGAAGAAGAACGAGGATCAAAATGAGTCACTAAATGTTCTAAGGAATAGCCCAGGCTGCGATGATGCAGAAAATACACACAGTACTGTCCACACACCAAGGAATCTGTGCCTTGTAATTTCACATTATTGAATCGGGTGGTCTGAGCATTTCTTCTCATAAAGTCAATGATATCGTCTTCCAAAGGAGGCAATTCGTGCGAATCAAAATATTCCACACATCCTTCTTGAGGAAAGTAGACGGCTACCCAGTGGGTTCCTGGGAGATGACTGTCGTCCGTGTTGATCACATAAGCTAGATGGTCTTGAGGTTTGCGATGAGGGAGTTCATCTTTAGCACAGACGACAGGATTCCAAGAAGCCGTGTACGAACTGTGGTTCAAAAGGTAATAAAGTTCCCAGGTATCCATTGATTTGTGTTGTTTTTTTTCTTCACAGGTAATGATAAGTCATCAATTCGATCCTGACTTTTTGCTTGAAAATGTCTGACAAGTAAAAGGCGTTTAGATCCGACTTCTTACTCTGGTCAAAGAGAGATTCGATGCGACGGCGTTCCAGAGACGTTAATGGAGGAGAAGAATGTTTATCCAAGCCTTTATACCACTCGTTCAACACGAATTCTATCTCGATGACACCCCAAGCTTTGTCCAGATATTCGTCCAATTTTTCTTCTTGGCTCAACATCAGACATTTATCGTGTTGAATTTGACTGGGATGATCGTTGTGACATCCATAGCACTCTTCCTTGATCAATTCTTTCATTACATCTGTCAGGAATGTAGCAAAACAGGAGACTAGATGGGCTTCTTGTTCTGGCCATCTTGACTTCATCATGATAACTTCTTCGTCTTGGGATTCTTCTTCTTCTTCCACGGTCTCCTCACATTCCATTTCCAAAGTTTCTCCACTAGGTAAAGAGGGATAACAGTCTTCCTTGGTTTCTAATAGTCTAGAATGACTTCTCTCAAACTGTTGATTTCTATGGTATTATCGAATTCTGCATAGAGGAGGACGTTGACCGTCTCTGGTAGATTTGTAGTAAACTGAATTTCCACACAAATCTGGCCAGATTTTATAGGGTGGAAATGTCCCTCGTTGCTGCCTTGGTCTGGAGTGAAATGGAAAGCCCACAAAGCGTAGCCTCCTGCGTAATCCTCGTACGTAATGCCGTGACTGGTGTTGGTTCCTAACTGACCGGTAGCTTCGTACAGGGACAAGTACGACCTCAAGTAATTCTTCGCGGGCCCAAAGTTAGTTTCGAAAGGTCGGGTACACAAGGTTTTGCCATCGCTACTGACTCCAATTTTGGACACATTGTAGGGTTGAAACTCAAAATTGTTTTCGTTGTAGGCTCCGTTGAAGGCTGAATTCTTGACGATACCAACGATTAAACGCTTGGGTAACTGTCCTTGGAACAGATGATCTTCGATCATGGATCTCTGTCCAGTGGGAATCGTGAACGTTTTCACTTCCACTCGTCGGATCGGATACTTGGCGGTCGTTCTGCTCAACGTCTGACTGATATCGTTTCCCACTTTAGGCAACACTTCCACACGACGCACGTAGAGTCTGGCTTCTTGAATGATAGTTTTGTAAGTGGCATCAGCAGCAGCCATTAAATGGAAAGAGGCAGTGCTACGATTCAGTCTCAGGCGGATATCCACCCCGTTCAACAAATATTTTTCTTGTAACCACATGTCTAGATGCAAGCGATCCATCAGTTCTAAACTACGACTTTGTGCAATTTTCGGTCATCGTTCTACAAATCCCGTTGTATTTTGAGCATCCCCAGCAAGTGTAAGGCTGTTGAACATAGTCGATTTGTCAGGTTTCTATACCTCACAAGCATCCAGATGAGTGTTCTTGGCTTCTTTTCCGTACGTCAAGAGATTTTCCAGGTAGGCCCGATAAGGTTAAGTATCCATGCTGCTGCTGACCAGTTTGTTATTCAAGTACAAGTCCACTTCGCTAAACAAGGAATGCATGAAATTATTGACGGGAGCTACTGCTTCATCAGCGTCTAGGTTAGCGTTGGGTGGTTCGATCACTTTCACTTTCAAGTACAGGTAACTGCTGTTCAGATCGATGTAATCTTCGGGCTGTCTTTTGATTTCAAACTCGATGGGAACGGAATCCGTCAAAGAGGAGACGGGATGAAATTCCACCCACTGGGATTCTTGCATGGTCATCATGGTGGGGGGCATGGCAAACAGTTCCAGTCCTGACTTGGAACAAGCACAGGACTCTCGGTGCATCATTTTTTCTGTTTTTTTCAATAATCGAAAACGTCTAAGTCTCGAACGGTTCTTCTTTTCTTTGTCTTTCTAGCTTTAGACGTGTGAAGTCTGGTGAAAGGGTGTTTTCTTCGTCGTCTCTTTCTGCCTTGTCCTTGCTGAATGCCTGACCCGGTAGCGTGCAGGGCATTTATAGGTGTTTCTCGTCGACCCAAAAGGTCTTTACCCGTTTGCAGCAAGACATTTTTGCCTGCCCTCAAGAAAGCTTCTTTGGGGTTTTGTTTGTCGATGATGACATTTTGGAGAAATTCTTTGCCTTGTTCAGTGCCGCATCTTTCAAGGCGTGCAATCCGCGTGTCACCATCGGTTTCAACACCGGAGCCACCGAAGGAAAGCCGATTTTAACATGTCTCCTAAACCGTGTCCTCGCTGTCGAGCAACCCCTCGGTACACTGGATACATGACTTACGAGTCGTGAGAGAACCGTTTTCGAAAATGGAGTTTCACCGTGACTTTCCCTTTGGTGAATGGAATATTTTGTCCCAGATGTCCTTTTATAGTGAGGATGTACAAATTCGCGGTGGACGTGACAAGTGTTTCCACCTTCCTCGTCAGAGGTCCTGGCAGAATCCACTTTGAAAGGAATGACACGCTGTAACGGTACGAAGGTTTGTCCCACCACGTTGTACTCCACCACATCGGAGTACACAAACATCAGATTCAGTCCTTGGTTCAGTTCTACCGGGGAGCGAAATAACTTGCTAAAAGACTCGTTGTCGTGAATGATTGGTAATTCGTTTTTCTTGATAATGGCCATTCTCATGTCTATGTCTCCGCCCAACATGTCAAACAATTCAGGGCAAAATAAAATGGACACGATTTTACCCCCGTCAAATTTCATCAGGAAGCGACGAGCTGCTTTGTGGTACTCCGTGGTGACACTTTTTTTTACACTTTCCAAAGCTTTCAGAAACACGACATTAAATCTGGAGGTAATGGTGCTGACCAAATGTTGACCACTAAAATAATAGCCTGGGGGAATGAACAAGTGGTAGGACCACTTTTGAGCTTTGTCATCATAGGTTTTGTGATCATATCTGACATGGGTATTCAAGTACTTTTGCACTGGCTTGTCATGAACTTCCACCGTAAAAAAATAGATTAGGAAGGACATTGAGGTGAATGAATTCCACTAAAGCCACTTCCCAATGGGTTTCGTGATCTAATGGGATGGACTGAGGTAATTTGGCCGTGTAACAGCACAAGGTGTTCATGGGAAGCACCTCCATGGAACTGTCACTGGGTAAGGTTAAGTAAAATTGGTTGTTATTTCTCATAATTCCAGAGTTCTGTGGCTGTCCGAGGGGTTACTGGACGTCAGAGGAGTGTCTCCGCCCAAAATGGGGTTATTGTTGCTATTGGAGTGGTGACTGGCACTGGCACTGGAGAAAAGGTTGCCGTTGTTCCCGTTCGAGGTGAATTTCAGGGAGGGATTAGGAAGCAGGTAACCGATGCAACTGCTCAATAAAATGGTCCACAATTGTTTGTCTCCTTGTTGCAAACTCAAATTGGCAATGGCTGCCCCGATGACACAATACACCACGAAGATTTATCAGAAAAAGTCGATTTGCGTTTTAGGCACACGTTCTCCACACCACACCCACAAGGGTTGTTTCTGTAAATCTTGCAGAGAAGAACTGGATGAAGGAGTGGTCGACGTAGGTGCGTCTGTGTGAAAGGGCATGATGGTCACTTCTTTTTATAGTCGATGACTTGCGAAGCGTCGATCCGAGAATCAAAACTGGGCGGATATCCTTTCCAACGTACTTTGACTTCTTTGACACGTCGTTTGCCCACTTTACGGGTTCTGCGTTCGAGAATGCTTTCGATGTCGTACACGTCGTCTTCTTTTTTGGTGACACGTTGTAACTCGGGAAAATGAAACGTTCCTTTCAGCACTTCTCCGTTCATGTCTTCCAATTTATAGACGGCAGGATGACGACCATGCACTCGTCGAGTGACACGAAACAATTCGGTGGTCCAGTTAGGTAAGTAACCTTTGTCGAAAGTGCGTTTGGTTTTGCCAATGCGGACCCAATCTCCTACGTCAAACACTCCACTTTTCTTGGGGACAGCCCTCGTCGGGGACACACCAAACAGGCGCTCAAACACCAGCACTTCGTTTTCGGGAGTAACTTGTTGCGGGGCACGTTCAATGCTTCGATGGTAAGATTGGTTGTACGCTTGCACCAGGTGCGGTAAGATGTCGATGTACTTCAGAATGTGGTGATGCGTAAAATATTTCCACATGCGTTCTTTCAAAGTGCGTTGAAAACGTTCCACGATGCTGGCTTTGGTTTCAGGATTCTCGGTGGTAAAACAAATGAATGTCACGTTTCTTTAATTCTTTTTGGAAAGCTTGGTTCAGAAATTCGGTGCCTTTGTCCGTTTGCCATCGAAGAGGGTGACGACCGCTTTGTTTCAACACCCGTTGCAGGGCTCGCACTAACTCGCTGCTCAATTTGGAAGTCAAGGGCACGACCCAGGCAAATTTGGAAAAGACGTCGATGACACAAAACAAATATTTGTATCCGCGATTGTAGCTGGCCAAATGGGAGACATCGGCTAAATCGGCTTGCCATTGATGATCGATGCCTTCCACTCGGGTGCGACTTCTGGAAAACTTGCATCGAATGGGTTTGTGTAAAGTGTAGGTAGCTTGTTCTTGTAACCATCTTGCACTTGAGGTAAACGGAGAGTTTTCAGTCGAGTTTTAGCAGCACGATACAATTTTTGAATTCCTGCGTAACCTGCAGGATGGAAGGGATCGTAATAAATGCTGGCTAAGACTTTTTCCATTTGTTGGTTTGTGTGTTAATAAGGTACCCACTCTTTGAAGATGCTACTCTTTTTCTCTTGGGGTACTTTCTTGCATTGTAATGCTTTGCGTGTGCGGCCGGCAATAGGTGTCGATGAGGAGGAGGAGGATGTCTGAACAGGGGAAATTTTTCTTGTTTCACTTCTGTCTTCACCTTCTTTTTCTCTTCTGATGAAGAAGGGGTGGTCATCATCTTTTTAATCCATCCAATTCTGGAGGTAGGTGGTGTTGTTAACTTGCGTACTTTTTCTGGTGGAGTTTGAAACCCTTCCTCTTCTTCTCCTTTTTCTGTCTTGGTCACTGGTAGTGGTGGTAGTGGTACTGGTGATGGTGCGGGACTTTTCATCAAGGTCTAAAGCTTTCTGGTGAAAGAGTTGCAGTCGTTGCAAGAGTTGACCGTACTTTTGCGATTTATCTGTTTCGGACAAATCTTGGCGATCCATCAAGGACTGCAATTCGTGTTGTAACTGGGACATTTCGCTCAAATTGGGATTGGGAGGTAAATTTGGGGTGCGTTGTTCTTGCCAACGATTGTATTCTTTCCATAGTTTGTAAGGCACTAAAGCTAGTTTACGTCCTTCCATGGGATGTCAGGGGTCGATTCTGAGATCTTGGGACTTCAGAGGGCCTTTTTATCTTGCTCCCACCAGTCCTCCCAACATGGTTCCCAAGACTCCTTTCAGCAATGGGCCTAGCAAGAGGGGTAAAATGCCTCCACGTTGGACCAACATCTTCTTTTTTTGACGAAGGGGAATTTTCTTTTGAACCATTTGGCGAAGAACGTGACGATGTTTGCCTAAGCATTGTTTCTGGTGTTTGGACAAAGGGATCGTGCCTTTCAACACGTTCAAACAACATTCGCACACGGTATCGATGACCTCTTTGGAGGCTGATTGAATGGGTTTTTTCGTAGGGGTGGAGAAGATTTTGACAGGACAGATAACATGTCCCTATGTTTGACTAAACGAGGAGGCAGTCCTTTCCTTTTCTTTCCTTGGGTTTTAGAAGAGGGATGTTTTCTGGAGGGTGATATCTTTGAGACTTCAGCACCAAAAACAATGATACCCCTACTAAGTCACAGACCTTTTTTATACTGGAACGCGTCGCCACTGATTGTCTTTACGTCGTATCAACTTGAGGACAGGCATGACACGTCGTGCAGGGATACGCAAGGGACTAAATCGAGCCAGTTCTTGCTTGGACAAATCCAGTAAACTTTGTAACATGCCCGATCTCTCTTGGACTTTTATTTTGGGAGAATGTACTTTGTGAGCAGCGGCCACCGCCGCTAAATTGGAGGGTCCTGCCACTGGGGAAGTTCTTGGGGTCATTAACTGAGACGTTCTTGGTGTGATCAACGTCTCCGAGTACTTTTCAGTTCTTGGTGTCATCAACGGAGAAGTGACTGAACCTAAGGCTACCGGAGACGCGGTCACCGTCGTGACAGGTCGTGGTTTGCGAGTGTAAGGTTGCGTCCTGGCCGAAGTGCCTCTCTTGCGACTAGTTTTCTTCTGTGGGCTTTTCTTTTTCTGGGGACTTTTTCTCTGTTTCTTTTTCTGTGGGCTTTTCTTTTTGCGGGGTGGTGTCCGGTAAGAGGAGGGTCCCGCCACTGGAGAAGTTCTAGGAGACACGTTTCTCCTTGGGGATCTGGTTTTGCCACCGTGGTTCTTTTTCTTTCTTCTTCGAGCTTCGTTTGACTTCGTTTTTCTTGGGAAGAACTTTGGGAACATTAGGAACCCATCTTAAGAGAGAGCGAATGATGACCCCTCCTAGAGTACCGCTCCCTCCAGGTTTCAAAATGATTTGTTTTTTGGTTTGAGTGTCGATGCGGGGATCGGCCAGTTCGGTCAAAGCGACTTTGTTTCGATCAAAAAAGCGTTTGGTTTGATGAGGAATCTGAATGATCCCTTGGAGTAATTGACGTGCCGTCACAGTGAACCGTCGTAAGACTTCTTTGAGACTAGATTCTAAGACACGAGCTCGTATTTGTGGATTTTTTTCTCGACTGATGCCATACAAGGCACGAATGAATTTGACGGGGAGATGTGATTGAAGGGACGTCATTTTCAAACTGTGTGAGGCAGACGAAAAGTGTCTGCGGTTTTTATAGATTTTTTTTGGAGTGAAATTAAGTCGAGGACGGAGACGTGTACAGGACAGGCCCTCCGTCTTGGCACCAGTGGTGAAACAATTGGGTACTAAATTGCAAATCATCGGGGGTCGTAGGTTTCAAATCGACGATTAAATAGGCGTGTGGTGTTTGGGTGGTATCGTCGTACGCCTGGGTCAGCCAAGGCGTTCCTAACTGTTTGGCTAAGACTTGCACTTGCGATTTATCTCGAGGGCTTTTAAACAAGACCACGTAATGCGCATTTAGACTGATGGTACGATGGGCTTTACTTTGTTGAAACAAATTTTGGGTGATGTAAACGACACTGGCATTACGGTGATGCCCTTTGCGCGCGAACCACAGTTTAATTTCTTCTTCGTCTTCTCCTAACATGTCGTCGAAAATGACCAAATGGGTTTGACGGGAGTCAGAGACGATGCCATCGTCTTCTTTAGGAATGCCTTCCACAAACACGATGGATTCGCCTTGACTTTCTCGCAAGAGGCTGTACGCCGATTGCCACTCTTTGTAACACCACACGACACGTTGAGGCGGACGATGGATCAAATGATGTTTATGTTCGATCAATCGTTTGACGAATTCGGTTTTGCCTGAACCGCTAGGTCCAGCAATGAGCATGTTAAAGGGATGGCGAAGATACAAAGCCTCCCAACTGGCACGATCTAAGTGTTGGTCGATGACTTTGACAGTAGAAGAAGAGGGAGCAGAAGTAGCCATAATGTGAGGAATGTCACTTGTGACACAAAAACAAAGAAGACAAGAGTTTATATACTTTTACAGGACACGTTTATTGAATGTTTTAAACATGAATACGAAAGACAAAAATACATATAATCCAAAGGCTTAAGTACAACGATAAAAGGCACATCGAAATTATCAACGTGGAATAGAAACAAGTGTCTGTTCAACATGTTTTGGGTAAAGTTCTGACTAGTTCTATAGGGGGTAAGGTCACACAAGTGTCCTCCCGAAAGGGTCTTTCAGGCATGTCCACGGCAGTCCTGTCTTGGCTGACGGCTTCTTCTGACACCGTCACTAACACAGGTTGAAAAGTGACTTTTTTCCTTGAACAACTGTCGTGCAAAATTGGGCCACTTCTTGGGTCCAAGCCTCAAAATCCCATTCTTTCCAGGCGCAGACATCTGTCCAAAGGGGGTGTAAGTCACAAGCTACACACACATCGTCATACACGTCTTGGGCAGCTAAAAGTTGACGAATCTTTTTTTCCCGTAGAGGTCGAGAAGTATCCAAATGAAAACGCAAGGCTTTGAGCAAAAGGAGTCTTTCGTGACCATTTAAGGCCATTGGGATGGTAAGTACTGATCGTAAAGAGTCCACAAGGAATCGGCTGGTAAACGAAATCCTAGAAAACAAGTCACTAAGACACACACCACTTGTCGACCCAAATTGAATGGATACAGTTCTTGTAATAATCGATGGTAATGATCCACGGTTTGAATATGGTCATTGAGTTCCTTCCACGGAATCTGTTCAATTACATGTGATAAAAGTCGTGGAATGGCAGCCTGTTTTTATACTCTCTTTGTTTCGGAAACAATACACGTACTTTCTAGCCAGAGATCTTCGTTCTCCAGTGGGAAATTTAAATCTTGCATACTGTAACCGAAACGTCAGAGTTCGATTAGAAGTTTCCTGTTCCGCTAAGTAGATTCCACGTGAAATATGTTGGTAATCCTTTAACTTGTCTTCCTCAATGCGTTGCTCTAGGTGAATCTCGAAATAACCAAAATTATGAACACGTGGATCATCGGGGGCCTGGAAGTATTGAACAAGGTCTGACCACTGAAACAATTTCTGACGAATCAGTCCTCTTATACCATTCAGGTACCAGTGGTTAAAGATCTGGTGACGCAACGGATGCAACTGTTATTTACCTTTCACTTGTATTTTGACTAGGTCTCGGTAAATGCGTTCTCTCAACTCCACAGGCAAAGCACGAATGTTCTCTTGTAAAGTATCCATGAATAAGTCATACTAAATTCTCTTTCTGACACAATAAATGTACTGTTTGCACAGACATAGTTTTAATTCATTGTCGAATCTAAATCGTTTAGTCACTAATTTACACATTACAATTCGTTCAGAAGTTTCCTCTTTCACTAAGTCGACATTGCGTAAAAGATGTTGGTAATTCGTTAACTCTTCCTCTGGAATTCCATCCAGTAAGTTTACAATGTAGTAGATAGAATCATCAATACCAAGCCAATCTTTTTAAAACCAGGGGGTCGTTGATCAATGTCTCTCGAATGGAACACTTTCAACTCAATCAGTTCTTGTAAAGCATTCAGGTACCAGTGATTAAACATCTGGTGACGTAACGGATGCAATTGTTCTTTACGTTTCACTTGTATTTTGACCAGCTCTCGGTAAATCCTTTCTCTCAACACCGCAGGTAAAGCACGAATGTTCTCTTGTAAAGTATCGATACACAGGTCATGGTAAGTTACTTCAATGTCTCGGTCCCACTAAGGGTAAGTAATGAAAATTCGGTGACCATCGAGCATGTTCTACGTAGGCCGAATTTTGTGGTTCCCAATGGTGAAGTGACACACCGCAACTGAAGCACCTGACTTTATCTCCTTTGCTCAAGTAGAACCATCCGGCTCTGACTAATTCTTCGGGGGTCGGACCTCCCAAATAATTAGGCCATTTTCCTTTTGACGATTGAAGGCGATTTTCAAAGTCGCAGTATTCCGACAAACGCACAGGAAACGAATATTCGTCTTTCACAGGTTCGTTTCGATGAGGGTTGGGTGACATGGACAGGAGTTTGCTCAGGGCTGGATGACATCCCTAGTGGGGTAAACGTGAGGGTGAACATCCACCTTTAAAACGAAACCCAGTAAAGTGTCCAAGAGGACGAGCGGCATCGCTTTCGCATCCCTCAGGTTTGGCACGCACAGCATCACTTTCCATGATAGGGGTAGTGAAAACAAAGTTCCCATGATGCTTTACGGCATCGCTAAGGTCACAGCGTACAGCATCGTTCCCATCGCACGGCTCACAATCGCATTCTACTTCAGAAGACCCATACTTGAAGTGTACCTGTCTGAACTTGTTTTGTGTTTCTCTGAAAGTATTCATCTTGTTCGCTTAGTCTTGGTAGTCACAATGAACTATCGATCTTGCCTAGGTAAGGTGAAATGATTGGGAAGTCGGACTCGTTTCTGGTACACGATTTGATAGACTTTTTCCAAGGGTCCACTGACGATGTGGTGAGTGGGTAAACGTACAATCTTGTTGGGTTGATAGGTGGTCACTTTAAAGTGTTTATCTTTTCCAGACTGCAAGGCTTCTTTCAATACCCCAAAGTTCACCACTCGACTGGTACGATAATTCAGAGTCAATCATTTCAATGTACACTTCGTGTGCACTTCTCCTTGTTTTTCCAGGTATTCGTAGCCGTAATTTTTAGGACCGCCACTGGCGAAACTAAGAATCTTGTCGTCGGGGTGCTAGTCTGTCCAGGCTCCTAAACGGTCTCCTTCGATGTCAGGGTGCTGTTGACTCGGGTGATCGATGTAAATGCAACTGTCCGTGTCAAGTACAGGACACGTTACCCTAACAGCTCTAAAGCTTCGTACAATTTTAAGCGAGCATGAGCCGTCACGTAAGCCGCAATGATGACATTTCCAAAAGGGTCGTCTTGTACAAAGTCTAGATCTTCTTCATAATTGACCAAGATCAAATCTTCGCGAACGACGTCCACGTGTTTCATGAATTTGGTTTTGTCGTGAATCATCTGGAAGTAGCGGGAAGGTTCTGTCAAATACTCCGTCTTGGGTAAACACGGGCGTTGTGCCATTTTACCACACAAGCAATTTAACATCACTTTGACAAACGATCGCCTGCCTTCGTTTTTATCGATGTGTGATCTAAAGTGATGCCTTCTTGTGCCCAGTATTTCTCTTTGAATGTCTTTTGGTCTTCGGGAGTGTGACACCAGGAAGGATAGCCACTGGCTTCTTGCTTTAGTTTCAAAAAGGCATCCACGTATTCTGCGAAAATGCCTTTCTGCGTGGCGTCACCCTTGTGGTAATGTTCTGTCTTGGGAAAGTGACAAATTTCGTACACTTCTAACATGTGATATCCCATGTCCAAGCTTTGAACAATTCTACGCTGACCCAGGTTCCCGTCAAGGCCCGTTCTATCTGGGTGTGCTGACAGGGTTGATCTTGGTTGCACATTTCAGCACAAGTACGGCACAAAGGAAACATCAGTTTGCCTTGGCAATGGTGAGGTAAGACGGGATGTTACAAGTCCGTGGGAGGCAAAACTTTGCACTTGATTAAGCCTTCGTATTGTCGAATGTTTTTCAGGTCGATGTGTTCGGTGAACAATTGTGGGTGCCCGGCAGGAAAGCACACGTAGGGATACAGCGAACACACGTCCAAGTATTTGATTTCTTCTCCTTTCTCTTCGTCGGCTTGGTACAGCAAACAGGTAGCATTGGTCCTTCCTCCGTACAAACTATCCCTCGGGTTCAGCGGGTCCATGAACTGGTAACTTTCCACGGCACGTTTAAATTCGGGATCGGTTTTCAAACGGTGATCGTATTCGTGTTCCCACATTTAAACCACTTGGTATCCTTCCTGTTCTAACTTTAGGCGTCGCTGACAAGTGGTCTGGTATAAGTCTTCCATGGTTCGTTGTAAAAACTGATTTTTAGTGCCATGGTCAGGGTAACAGACGGGGCATCCGTGAAATAAGCAACCGTTAAACTCGTACACGATCTTGGGGTTTTCTAAGTCCCAGCCATCGACCGAATGTGTTCCGATGGTCTTTTCGCCTCCTCCGTTGCGGGCATGCTGAATCCATTTCTCTTCCTTGTCGCACAAGTAATGTAACCAGCGTACGGCTTTGACCGAGTATTGACGTTTGACATAGTTGGTCGTTTGAGGACTGATGACAGCCACGGTGTTTTCAGGCATGAATCGTTGCCTGTACACTAAGGAACACGCTTTGGCAATGGTGCAAGCATTCTTCAAAGGATCGACCCCTCGGTGTTCCATGAACAGTTCTCGAAATTTTCCACAGCAACGCCGTAAAATGTCCACGTAGGAACGACAATACTTTAGCATTTCTTCCTGAAAGTCGAAGGGGTCCGATGAATGAGCCTGGTACCAAGCGTAGAAAGCTTTTCGTTGTTCGGTACGCATGTTGTCGGGGTCGTAATTGTGAGCCTCAGGTAAATGGGGTAGAACGGCATGTTGATTGGCTTCCGTATTGAAAAAGTGTTTAAAGTACCCTTTAGCCATTTCTGTCATTCCAAACGTTTTAGGCATTTGGCTCAAAGGCATGGCCAAGTAGCTCATCGAATCTTTAAACTGCACTTGTCCCACTTGCATGAAAATGATTTTGGCTCCGTTCAAAGTCACTTTACGACGCTCGGTGCCATGTTCCGTATAGTATCTCAAAAGAAACTGTCCGTCGTATCCGGAGAAATTGTGAGCCATCACCGTGGCATGACGATGACAATTTCCGTAACGTTCGATGTCCTCTTGGCTCCACGTCTTGTCGATGGGGTCTAAGACCCATCGGGCGAAATCGGCTAGCGTGTTCGGTCCCCGAAAGATTTTTTCACGCCCTCCGGGAATCTTGCTGCAGTGAGCGCAATGACAGAAGATAGGTTCTTGAATGCACTTCTAGCACCCTCGATGAGCCACGCAGAAATTAGGAATGTGAATACCAGTCTCTTGCATGCATTCGAAATCGAAAAAGATGAAATTGTCTTTCTTCTTGTGACCGTCCTCATTCTCTGGTTGGGGTTGGTATTTTTGCACGTAGCATTCGTGTTCCAAGTCCACGATGTGATGACAAATGTGACATGTTTTCTTTCCTCGACATACGTGTGCCTTGACAGTATTGGTACATATGCCTTGGCCACAGGTAGGGCACAATCTCAGGAGTTGACAAGCACATTTCTGCTGTGAACCTTGCGTCTTCAGATGTTGTTGGTAACAGGCAGGGCTGACAAACGTGCGCAGACAAGCAGGACAATGCATTGGTTCTTGCCCTTCACTCAGACAGGGTTAAGAGGCCAAACATCCTCAGCATTTCGATCCGTAATGTTTGTGTTGCTCTCGATTATTATAACCATGGTCACATTTCTCACAGTAATATTTGTATCCCAGGAATCCGGTGATACTGGTAATGGTATCGAAATGGTCATCGTGATGATAAAGGTGAATGTATTTTCCGTCCTTAAAGTCTTGGCCTCGAAACAACAGAGGTTCGCGCACTTCTTGAGGGTGCACTTTCAAGGTGTATCGTGGAGCTAGGGCATCTTGAAATTTTTGCATCTCATGAATGCCACAGGGTGAGTCTTTGGACAGGCCTGTTTGTTGTAACAGAAGTTCTGCTTCGTTTCGTTCTTTGGCTCGGTTCGATTTTCGAATGTTCTCCCAGTCTCTTTTCCATTCTACCGTGTCGTTCTTGTTGGCATAAGTTCGTCCCACCACGATAGCCCTGACTAAACATATCTGGTCTTGAGGGTTGTTAATTCGGACGAGGCTTGTTTTGGTGTTACGAAGGCTGCCCACCAATAAGACCTTTTTGCGGCCAGTCCCTTGAGGAGGAGAGACGTGGGTCATGTCCAGTGTGGCTTTTCCATCGGTGATGTTAAACTGGTCATTGGATTGTTGTACGTGTTGAATCTCGTCCATGACTTTGGAAGCGGTCAATTCTGCAGGGCTGCTAAACTCGATCCAAACAGGGGATTTCAAACCGTCGTGTTGTATGGAAAGTCTCAAGCGATCGTCTTCTTTGGGTTGACATTGTCGCTTGAGTGTGGTAAGCAAAGAATCCCACACCCCGGTGATGAACCCTTCTGCTTTCTCTAAGGGTACGTCGGACTTGAAATCTTTAAACTTCACCGTGTATTTGTAAGCCGTGGTTCTAAATTTTCTAGAGGAGCGCTTTTCTGTCTCTCGAATGGAATCGTATTTTTCCGGGTTAACTAAGGGTGGTGAACTTTGTTTAGAGGGTTCGGATTCTGGTTCACTCATGTCCTCTACAAAATCACTGGCATGAATTTGTGCCAAGACTTCAGTTCTGGTACGAGGCGATAGATCACGTTTCTGCCTCTTACTTTCTTCTTCTTTCTTCTCAAATGAATTGGATCGTTTCATCTTGATAGCAAAAAGTCAAATGACAAAAATTTAAACACCATGGACTAATTGTTAGTCATGGCAGACCAGCGTATATAAAGGGTATGTGTCTTATCATTTCACTATTCATTTCACTCTCAAACCGAGCACAACGATGGAAGAGACTACCCAGATCGAACGTTTCATCAGAGCGTTGCGAGGGGTCATTGGAAAATTTTCTTCAGACCAGCCGACGGACTACTCTCCATCCTTTCGAGATAAAAGTCAAGATACTTGCGATATCTGTCAGAAGAAAGGGCATTGGTCTTCAGAGTGTCCAGACCGTCAAAAAAGAAAAAAAGGGGTTAGAAAAGACAAAAGTCAAGATAGCTGTTATTAATGTCAAGAAAAAGGACATTGGTCTCCAGATTGCCCTAAAAAACAAGAGGAGCAAGAAGAGAGGGATTCTGGTGAGGAAGAAGAAGAGGAAGAAAGTAGACAGGTGAAGAAAAAGAAACAGGAGAAGAAAAGAAGAAGGGAAGAAAGTGAGGATGAAGAGGAGGAAAAGACTGTGACGGTGAAGAAATTGAAAAAACAGAGAGAGTAAAGAAAGAAACAGAAGAAGTCTATGAACTTTTTAAAGTGCTCTGTTGTGAATTGTGAATTGGATTGTAAATATTGATAAAAGAATAAATTAATTATATAAGTTAAGTGTCTTTGGGTTTTGATTTTAAAATAAGAAAGTACCCACACACTTATAAACACGTAAAATGGGTTGGTTTTTTTTTGTTTTTTTATAGTTTGAATGGATGTTGCCAATTGAAAGTCTATCTCTTTTCGAGAGACGTGGGTGGCCCTGAAAAGGGCCTATTTTGGTGTAGGGGTGAGTTTAAGCATTCAACTTTAACTGTCTTAAGCCTTTGCCACGGCCAAGGCCTACTACTGTACTGCGTACTGTTGACGATGATGATGATTTGGTTGAAATCACTAAGGGTGGCACGGTAGGCTTAGTCACAGGGTTGGCTTGTTTAGCTGGGGAAGGTCGTATTCTCTTCGGTCGTAATAAAGAAGTCTGATACATTTGTTTCAGACTTCTTAACTCTGCTAAAATGTCTAACAGTACCGTGACCGTTTGATTTTCACATCCTTGTTTCTTTGCTGCTGCTTCTTGTTGTTGTTTTTTTCTTACCTCTTCTTCTTGCTGTTGTTGCTGTAGGAGAAAAGCTTGTTCCGCTTCCTTTTGCTGTTGTATAAATTTCTCCAATTCTTCTTTCTGTCTCTGTCTAAAATTCTCCACGTGCGGTAATGAAGGAGACGAATGTTCCGGAACAAATTCTTGCGAGGTAAGAAAATCCACAAAATCCCAATTCACCTCTTCTGAAAGTAAGTCCGGGCTCCCTTGGGCGGTCTCCACTGCTGGTGCACCCCAATTGATCGTTTTCTGAGTTTCCGTCATGTTGAAAAACTGTCGCATGGATTGACTACACACAGGAGCTAGCGAATCTATATAGATCACGTGACGTCACAGACTGCTCTCTTCCGATTGGACGGCCCATGACTGAATTTTGTAACGCGTGTTTGGATTGGTCAATGAACTCAATCCGTTTCAATCCTTTCTCTCCCTATAAATAAACGCAGTTCACTGCATTGATTCACCTGTTCTCGGCGCCTCAACATGTGGACCGAGGTTCAATCTTCCACGCTTGTGTCTTCGATGATGTTCAGGACGGACATACCGATGTATGTCCGATCCAAGTGGACAGTTTTCCATAGGACCGACAAAAGCCTATGGATACGTAGGATTTACGTGGAGAGGCAAGGATGCCTCAAAAGAGTTTTAGTCTATGGACCAACCATTAGACGAAGCCTAAGACGAAGAAGATGTCGCAGATGCCCTTTATGTTAAGGGCATATTAACATAAACCCAAAGGCCCTTTTCAGGGCCACTCATAGGTCTCGAAAAGATCTTGACTTTCAATTGCCTAGCCCATTTTTTTATTTTTTTAATTTAAAAAAAAAATAGAGACCCCCACTCCTTGTTTCAATTTTTTGCCTGTTCCCTTTCCATAGACCCATCAGGTCGGGACCGTATTAAAATAGGGTCCCGACCCTGTTCCATTTCCACTTGTCCCTAGATAGGCCCACACAGTATTCCCATGTTCCATTCCCCTTGTCCCAAGACAGGCCGAAACTCTATTCCCATGTTCAATTCCCCTTGTCCCTTGAATGGATATTTTTTTTTCTCCCATGTTAAATTACATAGTCCCCAGAGTGGATATTTTTTTCTCCTATGTTAAATTTTACATAGTCCCCAGAGTGGATATACGCTTTTTAACATGGAAGTCCCCTAGTCCCAAGAGTGCCCTATTCACTACTATTAGGCTACATTGTATAATGGAGACGATCTTGACAGGCCTACAAAGGATTATATGCTACATTGTGTAAGGGAGAAAATCTTGACAGGCATACTGGTTCTTCTAATATGGGTAGTTGTATTCCAAAGCACTTGTTGCGAAATTAGATTTAAAGCCATTCACTATGTTATCAAATAGATCCTCTTTGCACCAGATTTTTCTTTGTGTCGATATATTGAAATATCCCTATTTATACAGACTGATAACGATACTCGCGCTTCCCATGTTATTTTAGTGTAGCATTTCGATCAGTACACTATATTATACAGCTTACCAATTTTATACTATTGTATTTACGCTAGCAGTTAGGATCACGTTAAAGTTACGTGTGTAGAGTACGCCACATGCAACTCGTCCTTCGTCATTATGTCACGATCACCAAGCGAATCGTTGTTTATAACATATCAGAAAAGAAATAGTGTGACAGTCATTTATTGAGCAAATATTGGCAAACAGAAATCAAGCATATTAAGTAATTCCCAAAAATCATTTTCATACGTTTTCATATACACCCAAGCTTCGAAGATTTTTCAAACACTTTACAAAAGGTAAGGGAATGGCGTGCAGAGCAGATTCCAACCAATTAAATTAACTGTTTTAAAAAACAAACGAAAATCATTTTTAATCATTAGGAATTGACGCAGGGAACTAGAAACAGGTAAGCATTTATTTTCATGTGCTATGTTACTATTATAGACCAAATGAAAAATTTTGTTCAACAGTATGTTCAAAACATGATAGTCAATGGGCCTGTCACTGAAATCGCACGATGAAAGGAAAGGGGATTTTTCGACTTCCAAAATTACACTTTTGCATTAAACATATTTACTTCATCATCAGTTTTATATCAACACAAAATTGGTGTACACGCATACACATACATACATATATATAAGATTAGTTATCCTCCTCATCTTAATCCAACATTTTCTCTAAAACACCGCTTAGTCTTGAAACAATAATAACGAGAAAAGGATTGTATAATGTTGCTTTGTTTGTTCACCTTGAGAAAATACCACGACAGCTTGTGTGTGTCGGTGAAAATGAAGCAGAAGAATATTTTAAAAGCAGCCGTTCACGCTTAAAAAATAACGTCTGAATTAGACTCTATCCAAATATGAAGATAATAAAAAGAAAGAAGAGGCTTATGCGAGAGTCCTGTGATGCCAAGGTAAATTAAACAGAAGCCGTTGGCATTGTTAGTAATACCTTATTAAAAAAGGTCGCCTGCCTTTAACACGTATTGCATTTATTACTTAACAGCTGACACAAATAAACTATGATGTAACTCTGTCTTCTTTCACACTATGGACTTTTCTCACAGGGAGCAATGGTAGCTGACATGAAAGGACTGTAAGTGTCGACGTGTTGTCAATGTACACTGACAGTCTAAATGAACATGATGGTCTAAATGCGCATGACAGTCTAAATGAGCAATTGTCGTTTAATTGATACTTTTAAAATAGCAGTTACACGAGTAAGCCTTTTGACTGGAAAAGTCAAGAAAATGTATGATATTACTATAGGATCAAATGGAAAACTAGATGTAAGTTATTAACTTTACCTGTCACCGTAGCGTAAAGTAGTACTCGCATTTCTGCTGAGACAGCACATCAGTTTTTCCCGTCATCATTCAAACAATAGATGGATGGATGGATGGATGGATGGAAAGAGAGACATACATTTCGAGCAATAAACAAATACATAAATAAATAAATAAATAAACACATGTTATAAATTTCTGACTTTCGCAATCAATAGTCTTACTTAATGTGGACAAATATATTTTATTTTTGTTTGGAGTAAGCAGAACTGGTGGAGGAAGAACCCTGGAAAACCCAGGGAAGAACCACCGACCCACGAAAAAGCTACTGGCAGGCTTTCCCACGTACCCACGATAGCCGAGCCTTGAACTCGAACCCACGCAGACAGAGGTGAGATGGCATTGATCAGTAACGGTGAGCGCTTTAGACCACTCGGCCACTCGGGCCCCCCTGTGGTATAAATACAACCAAGATTTGGTTTTGGACAGCCTTTTGAGACACTACATTATAGTCTGTATTAATGTATATTTGCTTGCCTGCTACCGTGATCTCAATGTTAAAATAGTGAAGGAACAAGTTATGTTTGCTCAATAGTTTTTGCCATCAAGTAAAACGAATATAGTATAGTTGCTTGCATCGACTGAAAACCATATATATTGCATCTAGTATTGACAACACAGTCTGTTCACATGCAACGTAGATACACACGGACAATTGCACAAACAAGTATATTATATTTCTCCCTCTCCATTTCGTTCCTTCTCTCTTTCTCTTTAATCCAGCAGTTGAACTACGAGTCATAAGTTTGTCAGAAATAGTTGGTGCAATATGATCGAAAATGTAACAAAATTTGAATTTGATAGACACAGTGTTGTCAGTTCCGCTACTCGGCTTAATATTCTTTGTCCGCGCCCCAAACTGAAATGATAATGCATTATTAATGCAAATTGCACTGACCAGACATATATTCTAAATTTATGTTATTATTTACTAACAGATACAGACTATACAGCGTGAATATAGATTTGACTCATGTCTAGAAATTACAGAGGTGTTTACTCACAGGATGAAATAAATCTATTGTGAACTCAGAACTAGCCATTTTACCTTTAAGTTGTCGAGATAAAATATATTTGAACTAATTGATCGCAGAGTTTTCCTGTGATAATGCAAGCTCATGGTAAAAATCCCAAACAAATATATTAAACAAATCAACAAATAAAAGAAATCAACAAAATAAATAAATAAAAAAAAATAAAACAAACTCATGGTGGAAATCAGACCTGGCATTTAGTCACAATGTTATTTCTGTTAAAATCATTAATTTGTCAATGCAAACACAAGCGAAATAAACAAAAATAATTTAGTATATCAATTCGAATTCATTAAAATCTTTATGTAAACATGTCATGCTCTTAAGACTGGCGGGAACGATTGTTCTGTGATGATTCCAGCGTGCCTCTACCCCCAAAATAATCACTGTCGTAATTCGGTTAAAAATGTCTTAACAAGAAGGTAAATATCTTCATTGTACATCAATAGTAACCGGACAAAACACACAGTTTGAAGCATTAAATGTACATCAATAGTAACCAGACGAAACATACAATTTGAAGCGTTAAGTGTACATCAATAGTAACCGGACCAAACACACAATTTGAAACGTTAAGTGTACATCAATAGTAACCGGACCAAACACACAATTTGAAGCATTAAATGTACATCAATAGTAACCGGACCAAACACACAATTTGAAGCGTTAAGTGTACATGAATAGTAACCGGACCAAACACACAATTTGAAGCGTTAAGTGTACATCAATAGTAACCGGACAAAACACACAATTTGAAGCGTTAAGTGTACATCAATAGTAACCGGACAAAACACACAATTTGAAGCATTAAATGTACATCAATAGTAACCAGACGAAACATACAATTTGAAGCGTTAAGTGTACATCAATAGTAACCGGACCAAACACACAATTTGAAGCATTAAATGTACATCAATAGTAACCGGACCAAACACACAATTTGAAGCGTTAAGTGTACATGAATAGTAACCGGACCAAACACACAATTTGAATCGTTAAGTGTACATCAATAGTAACCGGACAAAACACACAATTTGAAGTGTTAAGTGTACATCAATAGTAACCGGACAAAACACACAATTTGAAGCGTTATTTGAAGCGTTAAGTACACACCAATAGTAACCGGACAAAACACACAATTTGAAGCGTTAAGTGTACATCAATAGTAACCGGACAAAACACACAATTTGAAGCATTAAATGTACATCAATAGTAACTGGACCAAACACACAATTTGAAGCGTTAAGTGTACATCAATAGTAACCGGACCAAACACACAATTTGAAGCGTTAAGTGTACATCAATAGTAACCGGACAAAACACACAATTTGATGCTCATCAATAGTAACTGGACCAGACACAATTTTGAAGCGTTAAGTGTACATCAAAAGTAACCGGACAAAACACACAATTTGAAGCATTAAATGTACATCAATAGTAACTGGACCAAACACACAATTTGAAGCGTTAAGTGTACATCAAAAGTAAACGGACAAAACACACAATTTGAAGCATTAAATGTACATCAATAGTAACTGGACCAAACACACAATTTGAAGCGTTAAGTGTACATCAAAAGTAAACGGACAAAACACACAATTTGAGGCGTTAAGTGTACATCAATAGTAACCGGACAAACACACAATTTGAAGCGTACGAGATAAATATGCAAACTTGTTGGAAGGGAAGCATGCAAACCGGTTGATACTTTACTGAAAATATATATATATATTTAAGAGAAGAAAAAAATTATTCTGGTTTCTGCTTGTTAGTTTGTATTATTATTTTTGTTCAAACTATTTTTTGGGTGTGTATGTGTGTGGAATCTTTGCTCTGTAATTTTCCTTTACAAAAATAGGGAAATAATGTGCTCATGGCGTAAAAAAGTTTTATCACTCTTTGCTTCACTACTCGTGCCAATTTACTGTTTCCGCATAAATTGTAAAATGTATATGTACTCAAAAATATAGATATTCTTTGATTATATCCACAATTAACATTTAGTTAGAAAGCAATATATAATTTATATTTTGCACACTAAACCATGTTAACTCTATCATGTGATAACAGTTAGGCAAACTGGAAGGACACAAAGCCACACTACTTGTAAAAAAATTCACTATAATTGTGTTGCACATTTTAAATATTAGTCTTAAATATTTTATTTTATAGTTTTAATTTAACAGGTTCTTAACAGTAAACACTTTTGGATATTTTAACTTCCTGAATCACGCATCATGCAGTGTTTGGTAATAACAATCTACACACGATAATTGTATTAAGCTCATTTCCAACGTATCCCCCCACTTCCATCATTCAGCTTAGACCACAGTTTCCTTTACACCACGATCTGTTCTCTTTAGCGACCAATGCCAGCAACCTAGATTCAGTACTTCAATCACTGATCTTGACTTCAAATCCAATGATTGTGTACATATTATCCACCTTGAAAAGGAATTATGTCAGTACAAATATTGTAGTGTCATTTATTTTCATGTGTCTAATTTTTGTTTTTGTTTTGAACCAACGTCAACCATTTGACTTGACGTCAACCATTTGACTTGATGTCAACTATATGAAGCTGACTGATTCATAACTGTGGCCGTCATGAAAATGTCCGAAAAGATCGGATCAATTCGTCCCCCATGTTTGAAACCACCGGACTTACTTAATGTATCAATTTCAAGATTGTGTACCTGACAAACATTTACCAGCCGACCAGAATGACGCGATGTTGATTCAGTGCTTTTGTCCGATATTGAGTGATGTGTGAGATACAACAATCTGCAATAACTAATGTATACACACTATGTTTAATTAGTAATGGTGCCTCAAACAATAGTTTTAGCTCTTTACAGTTGTGTTGTTCTTTGGAATTAAACATGCATGGATAAATGAGATGTGTTTTCACGAAGATTAAAATTATCAACAAAGGTTTCGCTTGAATGAATTAAGTGTTTGAATAATTTACACTTTTTCTCTTTTCTTTCAATCCTCACTCATCTCGTAACGATTTAAGGCTGTGCGTAGAGGTTACTGCTACTGGATACCGTTGAAATACACGTTGATGTAAAAATATAAAATGATGTACGATCCTTTGTTAAATCTGTGAAAATAAGATCAGCTCGTGCGGATGCTAATATTTTAACTAGATTTCAGATACGAAATTGCACATCAAATATCTAAAATTGGGGATGGCTTCTTTTCCACAGGTTGATCATGTTTTTGTTGGTCCTTAAATGTATGGATGATCGTAACAACGAAACATGGAACTTCACATAATTTCGAAATAGTGCAATATAAATAAAAGATTCGCTTACAAATATGACTGAATCATTCGAACAAATTCTAAAGCAGCAATGTCGTCCAACGTCTTATCCAATTCAAATGCCGTTAAGTTGTAACATCAATGTTGCACTGTCTGGTAGATATATCAGTTTCTGCAACTATCGGAACCAGGATAGTTGTTGTTAGCTTATTAAGGTAAGATGCAAAGCTTAATCTCTGTATATCATGACACGAAATCAGATTCATTGTACGTTAGGTATAATGACAACTAAAATAAGTTCTACAGCTTTTTTATAATTTTTTCAGTGTACATAGGGATGCAATAGTGCAAATGAAAAGAACCCGGGGTTAATTTTCGAATGTCAAAATGTTAACTATGGACTAAAGGTGTGCAAAGTACCATTACTTTGTGTTAACTATGGACTAAAGGTGTGCAAAGTACCATTACTTTGTGTTAACTATGGACTAAAGGTGTTCAAAGTACTATTACTTTGTGTTAACTATGGACTAAAGGTGTTCAAAGTACCATTACTTTGTGTTAACTATGGATTAAGTTGTTCAAAGTACCATTACTTTGTCAGAAAGTGGTCATGTATCAGATCGATTCTAGTCATAAGGTCTGCCAAAGGTTTGAAAAATAGACTAAGGATGACCTTAATGAGCAAATAATGAATATGGGCGTGTATACGTAATCCAAATATTGGATGCAATTAACATAAGATCGTACATAATTAATGGAGAAAAACACATATAAATTAATTTAGCAAATACAAAGACAAGGGGAGAGTGGTTCACAACGATTTGTCAATGAAACGATGGGTACGTTTACTCACGTAGTAAACAATGTTGACTTTAAATCATGTAGTAAAATAAATTCACTCAGGTAGTAAAATTATGGTGATAAAAAAGGGACAGATATACAACTTATCTTTACAGTCCCGAAAGATAGAATCGGTTTTACGAACCCCAAAATTAGCCCACGGCTAACAAATTACATGTACACTCCGTCATCAGTACACTTTATTTCAGCTCCACGGCTGCTACAGCTCTACTTCACAGTTGCTACGATTGATTCCTGGAGGGGGGGGGGGGCGAGTGGCCGAGTGGTCTAAATCGCTGACCGTTCGGATCACTACCATCTCACCTCTGTCTGCGTGAATTCGAGTCCAAGGCTCGGCTAGCGTGGATACGTGGGAAAGCGTGCCAGTAGCTTCTCGTGAGTCCGTGGTTCTTCCCTGGGTTTTCCAGGGTTCTTCTTCCACCAGTTATACTCGCCGCCATGTGTAGCCTATATTGTGCTGAAAAATGGCGTTAAACACTAAGACAACAACAACAACAATTCCTGTGGTTGGCTTTACAGCTTGCACCACGTCGACCCCGATCACTGATAACTTTGAATACTCGGGTCACTCTGGTCACTCTAGACACCACATATACTCTGAACACTCCATGCGTTAGACCCTCCGAACACTCCGGACATTAGACCCTCCGGACACCCCGGACATTAGACACTCCGAACACCCAGGACATTAGACATATATCAGACACTCCGGACACTCCGGACACCCCGGATACCAGACACTCCGGACACCCCTGACACCGGACACTCCAGACACCCCGGACATTAGACACTCCGGACACCCCTGATATTAGGCACAAGACAGCTGAAACTATATCCAAAACCGTGTACTATACATAACACTGGCGTAATAACGTAATGACGTTATACATGGTAAGTTGTATAGATTACATTATCAGCACAATAATTACAAAAAGACTGGTTCAAAAATAAACCTAAGCCTGCTCAATAAAACTCTTACTATATTAAACAGTTCTTAAAAAATGTAGTTTTACATTGCTAATATAAATCCCTTCTTAAGTCGCAAACAAGAATCGAAATACGTGCATAATACTGCGTACACTAAAGCTGCATAGCAAACATTAAAAAATAAACGTGGTACAACAGTAGCTATAACGTACAGACTAGAAATTAATAAACTTACATACCTCTAGGGCTGAAGACGTGAAAGTTTTTGAAGCAGACTGCTGGCTGACAAGACTTATCCGTATTGTAAAGAAATGTACTTACGGTGAGGCATTTATATACAGACATAGTCTGTGCATTGTAGGCAATCCGGTTCGTCCCATCGATAGCACTTTGCACGTGCGGCATAGGATGTACCGAACTCACTATTTCGAAATACGACACAATATACATAAATCACCCTCAGGTATCGTTGCACACAAATAAACGAAACACGAGTACATGTATTCAGTAAATAAAAGAATTTAATTTCGTGACACGGGCTACGCAATATAATATCTGCTGCGTTAATTCCAGCACCATATTGTGTTGGCGGAAATGGTAGCTACCAAGCTTGACTGAAACGCCTTCTCTATATTTCTGCGATGTGTTTAATGACAGCTGATGCGATGACTTCAGAATAAACTTCACTGCGAAGTAGATCATTAGATGATATGCAGTATAACTTATATTACATTATCACTGTGATTTTACCGCAAAGATCATCGAGTGTCAAACTCTGTCGACAGTGGAAACAGCATAGGTCGACTTCACTACACATCGACAGTTGCAATAGAATCGATTGTTCCTTCCACCCGTTGTGAGACATGAAAGTAAAACATAAGATACATGTTCTAGAATTCGTCCATAGCCCTGTGAGTTCCCGAATCGACGTCTTGTAATATCTGCAGAATTTCTTGAAGGACGTAAGCTTTCTTGCCCAAACTGGTCACCTTAAATTGCTTATTAGGCCCACGTTCATACACGAGTTGCAAGGTAAAGTACGATAGATTTCTAGGGTCAAAAAAATCATTGTTCTTGTAACATTTAATGATAGAAAATATATATATGGGAAGATGAAGTTATTGTATATTCTTATTACTTTTTTCCTGTGTTTCATATATTCTTCATCGTCCTTGACATCGTCTGTATCTCGTTAATCTCAAAATATTCTAAATCAATTTGGCAGACGTTGTATAAAGAGATATCTCCTCAATGACGTGTTTCTGTTCTTCATCACGTTCATATAATTCAACATGCAACGTATTGATATATCGTGACAGATAAATAGGACCAATGATGTCCTCTGAAAATTATAAGTATATCCTAACAACATAGATTCAAATATGCAATCATACACTGAACCTGACCTACGATGGCGACATGAAATCATAAGAAGATGAAGAAATGTAGAAGTATAATGTAGCTTCTCAATACCGTCTACGTTATTATTACCTAATAGCACATAATGCAACGACAGGCATGTTTCTACAAAGCATTGAGTTAGACACGTAACACAAATATGGTATGTCATATGTACCATATCACAATTTTCCTAGTTGGAATAACAAACATATAGGAATGAAATAATGATAACAGGCTAGAAATCGACTAGTAACATCTCAGAAATATGCAATAGAGGATGTTCATACGAAAGAACAGACCTTCCTTACAGAGTCTTACCCATATGAAACTAATTGGAATCGTACCTGGGACCTACCATTAAAACCCGCACATTTTGTCACATTAATGGTTAATGTTTAAATGAATGAGGATCAAAGATGACTGCTTGAAATCATAGGTAGAACGGACAATGTTGAACAGCACATTCCGCCACAGGTGAACAAGAAATCGTCCAAATAACGGCCACTTCAAATAGAGACAATCCATCATATTGATGTACCAGGTGAACACAATATATTATATCTGCTTGGAAAGAAAATTAGAACAGACGTTACAGGTACACGACTGCCGTCATGTAATGTACTGTTTGCTAAGCGTTTATAAGCTTGTAATCGTTAGTAGAACGGCCATTGTCTAATCTCACTGTGTCATAACGTACCTGATGAAAGGGACTAAAGTAATATGTCCTCTTGAAATTATAAGTACGGCGTTGCCCACAGTACCTTCATATAATATCAATAATCCATCTGAACCATTTTTAGAGAATAAGCCAGGAATATAAGGCATTTGTACATGATGATGGTATGTCAGGTTATATTGCTTCATATATTCAGTATCTGTGTTTGAATCTATCCAGTGTTGAATCATACTGTGTGTGTTTCTATTTGTGTGTCCTGATGGAAGAAACATTTTTTCGTCCAGTAGTGATGAGTTGCATTTGTGATACGTATTATCTTCGGTGTGGTGATACTTTAAAAAAAAAAATCAAACAATAGCCTTTGTTACTTTTGATAAGTATTGATAGCTGAAGTTCCTTTACAACAGGTACTAAAACTTAGCGTGCCAGCTGCGTTATCGCATATTACATTATCACATATCACATATCCCTGCGTGTTCTGATAAAAGGAAATTTAGAAACGCTACGTGAACATTTAAAATGCTATTTTAGATCATTTTCTTCCCCTCACTTTTAGTTATTTGTGATGACATTAGTTTTATAAAATATTTGTCCAGAGTAATGGTAGCTTGAAACTAAACAGCCATGATACCAGTGTACTGAAATATGACTAACATGTCAGCAGGAAGTTTTCTTTCTATTTGTAGCTTTTCTAACCTTTATGATACAGCATGGTTCTGTTGTTCGGTATATAGTTCAACATACGTCAAATGCATTTCCAATTTCTGATATTTTTATTTTAAACATTCACTATTAAACAAATTACTGCATTCATGCATTTTGTATTTGACCGTCAGCCAAACTAATTAAGTGGGCTGTTTAACAGAGCTTTCAGATCATAAAACATAACATTAACATTAAGACATGATTTTTTATTTCTTCCCCAACCGGTTAAACTTAAAGACTGATTCCTATTACTCTTGCTACTTCCTGTCCTAATGATATTTAATATGCAAAAATGTTAAATAAGCGCCATGTGACATTATTCATTTCGTTTTCAGCCATTACGTGTATTGGCCTTATTCGGTACACATGTATATAACTATCACGACATAAATTAATATTTCTCTATAAGGGTCGCCCACACATGGATCCTATCCCAGTCTCCTGTCTAAATCTTTTGACTTCCTACAGAACATAGCGGAACTTAAGAGAAAACAAAAGAACCTCAGTTTCATATTGAAATATCAGGCCAAATGCACATGGCATATGCGAAAAACGCAATTCTTACGCTTGTTAGATGATAGTGTGTAAAACGTAATTATTCAACATTTATGTGTACAAACAGATATACGGAAAAGTAAATGAAGCGTGCATTACTATCGCATGATGTAAATCATGTAAAAGGTATATTGTGAAGAATAATTTTGTAGCCTATTACACATACAGATACATGTACATTATATATACCTATACAGACACGTTGGGAGGCACGTGTCCGTATAGGAATACACGTGCCTAAATATCCATGTTAACATCCAGCCGGTGATGAAAATTGTACGCTACTTTCAATTAGATAACTGTTTTCATAATTGTATCATAACATTTTGACAAACTTGCTAATCACTTTTAAAGAGATTAGTAAACTTTATCACATTAGGATTAATATAGTAAAAGGATTTTAAGAACTAACACCTTTCTAACATATTGCGCGCTTTGAGTCGATCTTTGTCGGACCAAATCCTTCCAGCTAGGTGAATCTGCATTTTCTGTCGTTGGCTCAACGTATAACTCAAAAGAAACGCTATACCACTGGTGTAATTGTCCGTAATTACTACAAAAATACTGTACAATCCTATTAATGACAGAAAATTTACAGACACCTATACGTAACTTTTTTTCTCTACCACCATGTAACTAGCGGATGAAAACTTGAGGTACTAAACAAAATTGACCATAGGAGCCAATCTCAGTTGTCTGAAGCTCGTGTGAAATTTAGTTTTCATT
Organism: Sinohyriopsis cumingii; assembly: GCA_028554795.2. NCBI lineage: Eukaryota > Metazoa > Mollusca > Bivalvia > Unionida > Unionidae > Sinohyriopsis > Sinohyriopsis cumingii. The sequence goes on from JAPYKE020000031.1 coordinate 7,480,059, forward strand.
CTCTTACATCTGATAATTATCTTTTAAAATTAATATTGTCTGTTAGAACATGTAACAAATATTTCAAGTATTACAAAATAAAAGTCTGATCCATATTCATTGAACGATTTCCTCCATTATGCTATCTGCCCATCAGTGCGTAATACTACGGGCTGTACTGATATACTCACTTAAGTTAGAATCTAACTCATCCGCTATGAAAATATGGTCCGGTCGTTAATCGGACCGTTTATGTTATGTTAGTTTTGGCCTCGCTACACGTAACAATAAAATGTTTCCTACTTCACTCTTAAATATTTCCTTAAATGTACAAAACCGTAAATATCATGTGTATATGAGATATACGTTGTGAGGGATTGATTGTATTGCGAATTGTGTCTATTGATTTTATTGCGAATTGTGTCTATTGATTTTATTGCGAATTGTGTCTATTGATTTTATTGCGAATTGTGTCTATTGATTTTATTGCGAATTGTGTCTATTGATTTTATTGCGAATTGTGTCTACTGCATAATACTGGCACAATGTTTACTATTTTCTGTCCGATTCCTTCTGTTTATCAAACTGATTTTTTACCGCAGTATTTCAAACAAGTAACATGTGCTTTAAAGGAGACCAGAAGCCAATGGAGATACAGAATAATAATAAAAGTACTATTGCAGAAAACCTTATTCTGAAGTATCATCTGCGACCGTAATGCCAATATTTAAATATTGGCCTATCTTCTAGGAGCTGAATTTCCGTGACCTCGTATGCAAAATTTCCGCGCCTATTCGGTTACTTTCGGTATGTGACGTCATAGTAGCGACTCCAGCAGCCTAAGTGGGATTTGCCAGAGTAAAAGACAATACCGTTTTGCGTTGCTTACGGGTGTAATAGAACATTAAGAAAAGCCTGTTGACATAAAAAAAATTCTTTTCCGAAAGATAAAGGCATAATGAAAGAATGGGTACATTATTACAAACGAGTCGATTTCAAAACAACACCATACAGCACTATGTGCTCGTTACATTTCTCAAAGGAATGTTACGAGGAATCATGACACAATAGCAGCTCAAAGATACGCAAATGCTAGGCCTAGACTAAAAGTTGGCGCTGTTCCAGGCATACCTTTGGACATTTTAAACCCTGGGAAAAGTGTTAAATGTGTGAGTTACGAAAACAGGCAGAAGGACGACTAAGTCACCACAAAATGCAACAATCAATCCACATCTTTTATCTAAAAACAGCAGTGCTAAAAACAAATCTGATAGCCCGACACCCTGGGCCCCTTCTGGTTTTAGTTCTGGCCCATCCTGTATTCAAAGTGCGGTGCCCGTCAGGCTTGTCGAAACAAATATTGTTTGCCTGAGGAAACTTGGATTGCGCTGGTGAAATGAGTAAATGTATTATAAAGATGTTGACATACATGCCTTAACACGGCACAATATAAATCAAATCACCATTGTCCCAGGTGAAATTTAGATTTTATTTTAATCAAATGGAAACTTTGCTAAAAATAAGATTCTAAACTGGTCGTGTTTCGAGAAAACACAATTTTCAGTAATCTTATAAAAATTAAAAATTAAAAAAAAAACTGTATTGTATACATGTAGTATGCATAAACTGTTATCTGAAATAATTGGAACTGATATAAAACCATTCCTTGGGCAGTCTAAAAAGCAGCGAATAAAAAAAAAGAGGTCAAAGTTTCACATTAACTGCCTGACAGTAGTACGGGGGGGGGACTATTGACCCCCCCTTGCCCCAATGTGCAACCGCCCATTTGACGTGCCTTTTCTCCCTGTGATACGCCTTATTATTCCCCCACGACAAGCCCCTTTTGCATATTCTGGTCAGTTCTGGCTGAATTGCAAAATAGCTAAAGTTTTGATTTAAGTACGCAAACGATAAAGCTGGTGTGACTAATGAACATAATCCTTATCCTTGCATTGATCTTGTGAAAAGGACTGCCCTTCGGACATACTTCAAAGAAACCATGTTCGCCAGTGTGTGTATGCGTAAACAACAGCAATTGATTACCAAATAATGCCTATTTTGTTGTTACTTACGATGCCATGGACTTAATTTTAACATTTTATTATTCCCCCAAGACAAGCCCCTTTTGCATATTCTTGTCAGTTCTGGCTAAATTGCAAAATAGGTAAAGTTTTGATTTAAGTACGCAAACGATAAAGTTGGTGTGACTAATGAACATAATCCTTATCCTTGCATTGATCTTGTAAAAAGGACTGCCCTTCGGACATTCTTCAAAGAAAACATGTTCGACAGTGTGTGTATGCGTAAGCACCAGCAATTGATTACCAAATAATGCCTATTACTTACGACGCCATGGACTTAATGCTAACAGTTCAAATCTGCAGTCACAAGTTACTGTATTTGTGGCAACTGTTTTTTGTTTTTTTTTCACGTTTTATGCCCCACCTTATTTCCTTAAGTTTAAGTCTTAATGCATGTAACACTGTTTGCTGAATAAAATGTTTATCCAGAATTAGTTCTTTAGGGCCACATATACTGCATAGTATATTTTGTTTTATTCCTTGTAATTTAATCATGATAATTAAACTTTTCATATACGGTAGAGGATTGTCAGGTGTTAACTGGCCGAGTTTCTTTGGCGGAAATGGAGATGCGATTTTGTTTGCAGAGAAAATTTCAAAGTGATCATTCATTTAAGCTAATTGGTGACAATTTTATTCTTTTAATTTTTTTAATACTATAGTACTGTTATAGTTGTTTAAAAAATCTGAAATTTACTTTAATAATATTTAATCTTCACGTTCTATTTACTGAAGAAGAAAAAAATAAAAATAAACTGTTGTATGATATTAATTACATCGTCCAGTGCCGGTTTAGGCGTGTGTGCGTGTGATTTGAATTTTTAACGTAGCTTTAACAATTTTTTAGTCATATCGCTACGATGTCTGCAGTGTGGCAGTTTAGAATGTGGATTGCATACGTTATATTTAAAAATGGTTTGGGGTTGGGTTTTTTCTTCTGACAAATGAAAATTGACAGACATAAAGTAATAATGTGGACTTCGCTGCGCAAAATTGAGAGATATTACTAGATCGGGAGGTAGATGAGGAAATACCCCCAAAATCGGGAGGTTTTTCTCCCGGCTTGAGAGTTGACAGGTATGAACTGTCCGGGCTTGTGGAATTTAATTCAGGACTTTAGTTTATTTAAGTCATCAGCCCGGGGTCTGTGCCTAACAAATTTCTTTTAGCACTTACCAGTACAGTACATAAACTATTATATCAGATTGCAGATTCAGCTTTTCAATGTGCAACCCAAATGTGGTCTCCAGTCTGCCTCGTTCGCCAGTGTTTATGTTTGCATTCGAGGACTGGCTTGTATAGCGTCACGGTACCAAGTGATCTGTCTTCTAATCAAAACTCGGAAAAACTCGGCAATTTACGGAATCGTGGTATCTTCCACGCAATATAATCACTACCCGCTTACGATATTTAACTTATAAGCATTGCAGTCGAATTAAAATCTAAAGAGAATTACATACATAAAAAGGAAAATTTTGATTTCTAGTCTCCTTTAAGGTAACCAGGTATAGTCTATAAACTGCGTGTAAAATTAGTATTTGATCGTCTAAAACGTGGACAGAAATGCGAGCGAGATACAAGATAAAAATACAAAATGGTATTTTAAAAACGTTGGATGTCGCGGCGAGTTTTCAACTCATCTTCATTTGTTTGTCAGCCAAAGAACACAGAAAGACAAGCATTTAATTGTACCTGGACAGGAGTGATTCAAGAAAGTTTGAACACAAAAGTAAAAAGATCTAGTAAAATAAATTGGGATGAGCGAGTTCAAAATAAATTTTGATTCAACAATTAAATCTCTCTCTCTCTCTCTCTCTCTCTCTCTATATATATATATATATATATATATGTTTATAGTACGTGTGTGTGTCTGTGTGTATTTTGTGTGATGTAATAATAGTGTCTTATATCATTGGTGCGCATGTCCAACGCTTTACAAATCACAGCCTATGCCGAGAAATCATGCAGACAGCCTATATCCTGCCTCGACTAATTCGTGAAATCATGCAGACAGCCTATATCCTGCTCCGTCACCCGACAGTCTTGAACTCCTGACAGCTGTGAGAGCCTGATATATGGGTACAAACGGAATATTAAATGAATTCATGATATATGGGTACAGACGGTACATGAAATCAACATCCGATATTTGGGTACAGACGGTATATGCACAGACCGTATCTTTAAGATCTGTTCGTTTTCTTTGATTAATTATAATGCCACTATGGATACATCATTGACGGTATCATACAACAAATGGCAGCCTTTACCACATGCGTTCTACGGCAGGCAGCTCTGGCTGGCATTGATGGGTATTGAACCATACAACTTGGTTCCAGGTCTGCCACTGTACCAAATGAGGTAACTCTGCTCCCTGTAAGACATAATAATTCGTCATGTCGTCTGTATTTTACGCCATTTGGAACTATGTTTCGAAGCAGCGGATTTCTATTGAGATGAAGTGAACCTAAGTATTATTCTTTCTGAGGAAATGACTCTCTCAAAATAGTTCCAAGCTCACGTTTGGAAGAAGACGCTAAGTAGGATAACACACACACACACACACACACACACACACACACACACACATATATATATATATATATATATATATATATATATATATATATATATATATATATATATATATATATATATATATATATATATATGGCATACATTTCAAATGAGCATTCCTCTGATGTGATATTGCGATACCGTTAATGAAATACTCTGCCAAGGTAACCAGGATAAGGTTTTTCCAAATTACCCGTGTTGCATATTTAAACTTCCTGCTAGTACAAATATTATCACCCCTGTTCATATTTGCTAGCTATGTTTCGCTTGTACCCTCAGTTGATTTCACTGTCTCGTTTTCATTTTCCGTAACTTCCTCAAAGCATATTTGAGTTTGTATTGTTGACTATTTTGCTGATGATTACGAACGAGGGCATGCAGAATAATGCAGATTTCAAAGTGTAAATTATTGTCACTAGGACTAGTAATTGTTTGTGGGGGCCAGTTTCCCTGATCCGAGGTGGACTGAATCGCGACGAATGTGAACAAGGTAAGTAGGATACAAATCTCAGAAAATAACAGGACTAACATTGTCTTATTTATATTGATACATTTGATAAGCAGGACATGGACAGGAGACCTATCCGGTCCGTATTGTTGATAATATTTGTCATTGTAACAGCAATGGTAAGGACAATATTTGTTATGTCTACTAGAATATAATCAATAATAACGATTTTCCAGATTTTCTGTATGGAAATATACATAATGTTACGCTGATTGGAACGAATAACGTTAACGGATCTATTCCGACTGTATTTTTTGATCCTCGAACATGAGCAAATTTGTCAGAGATTTGTATTCTTCATTTTGAAGAGGTCGAGTTTATTCCGACATGTTTTCTGGAAGGATTAGAATATTTAGAGTTTCTGTCCATATCGCCATGTTCCGACTTCGAATACTTTGATTCCGATATATTTTGTTATACTCCATGTCTTAAAGCATTGCAACAGGATAAGAACCCTCATCTTAAAAGTTTCTAGTGTAGACGCGGCCTTGGTTGGCAAACTGGCAAGCTCCAATAACTACAGTCCTTGGAGCTAACTTTTACAAGGCTCTTCGTGGCATACATCTTACATATGTTGACATAAGTCGATGAAACATACTCTTGTTAAAACCTGCTGTAACGGACAATACATTTCTGACGATATTATACATACATAGGGGTGGACTACAATATGTATGTATAGAAGTACAGAATGGAAGTGGTTTATTTCAATGAATGTCGTTTTTGACAGATTGCATGATCGATAATACTGATCACAGACGTATGTGATCTCCTCAAAATTTGAAATTTCGTTTTTCGAAGAATATAGCATGTACTGAAGAGAGGTTAATATCAGCGAGGTGCAGATATATAGAATTTATATCTTTTGATTTCAGCAATAATAACATTATAATTTTAAATTTCACCATCTCGGGAACCTCTAACTTGAACGCATTTCAGGTACTGAACCTAAGTTTGAACAATGTGGAATATATCAAGCCATCCGGTTTAGGCAAATTTCCTTCGTTGAAGATTCTTGACTTACTCAAACACCAATAATTGCATCAGATGGAGAATATGGGCAATTTTATCCATGTATTCTCTCGAAACAACGTACATGAGATAATATTCTTACATAGCAACTCTTTTAGTGTAATAACAGCAAACATGTTTTCATCAAATATGAAGTTAGGCGTCCATGGTTAGATCAACAATTATCACACATACTTGATTAGCGAGTGGTAAAACATGCAGGATTTAAAGACGATTGATTTAAAAACAGAAATGCCTGAAAAAAGCTTGCCTACATCCTTCGCACAACAACTAGTGAGCATATTTGTCATCACGCCACGGCAACCAACAGGAGACCTCCACGACCAGCTTGATGCTCAGTCAGTTTCTTGATGAACAAGTTTTCGCAGAGTGGTACAGATATGGAAATAATACTGGTTACAACATACATTGCGCACAAATAACGACAATTATATCGCAATATTTGACTATCAGCGTTTCTGAGAATCCTCTCTTGGTGATTGTCAAACACTGGAATTTTTAAAATTAATGTTGACAGCAAATATCAGAATTGTTAAATGTATAACATTAGGATGCAAGTATGGCAATAATTGAACTGTATTGAGTTACATAAAGATTTTAAATCTCTCAGACAAAACTGCAGGCTCGCAGTTCTTGTCGGTACTAGAATTTCATCATCTGTTGAAATTATTTTATGTTTATGCGCAATGGCATTTATAAATCATTATATGTACAATATGGCATGAAAAAATGAAGACATAACAAATCTGCTAACAAACATTGCAAATGATAATTGTATTCCCTCAAATTTCTAGTACGTCTAGTGTATTGCAGCACAGACCATGATATCTTAGAGCAAAGGATCATGCAATCGTTAAATAGAGACCTAAATGATGAAACGTTTAACACCGAAAGTGTACTGAAGCTTATTGCTTTGTTCACGGCCTTAGTATCATATATGAGATACACCGATGCATTGATGAAAGTCCAGTTGTAGTCCCTGTAATCACACTAGCATTTCTCCAGTCTCAGTGCAGTCAGGCTGAATGTGCTATTGCCATTGCCAAACACAGAAAAGTTATCCTACTAGTTGAGCAGCATACAGACACATCCATGGAATTACGCCCATCAAGCATCTGATAGAGCGGTACACCAGGGCATCCTGATCGATTAATGAAGGCTATTTCGTTATTCGTCCCCCATGGAATGCATTTTGTTAGGGTGTAATTGACATAGAAGCTGCTTTTCTTCGTAATTATATGAAACAAAAACGTTCACGAGTCTAATGACTCAAAACCATTACTAGAATGAAGAAGAAGTATACTGTAGGATGTATTTTGTGCTTTAAGATAATTTTCATTTATAAATCACATGTCTGCTTACCTAACATGTGTCCATGATTGGTTATAGCAATTGACGATCATGTTCATTTGTAAATATATTGTTTACATAGCTAAAGTTGTCCATGAATATTTATAGTACTTTGAGATAATGTTCATTTGTAAAACACATGTTTACATAACTAAATTTGTCCATAATTGTTTATAATATTTGGAGATAATGTTTGTTTGTACAGAAGTTGTTTAAATAGCTAACTTTATCCAAGTATGTTGTATCGTACTTTAAGGTAATGATTATTACCTGCAAATAATATGATTTTTGAATTGAGAATATTCTAGCCACACTCTGATGTAATTCTCCAACTAGGAAATACTTGCATCTAGGGTATTATAAAACATTCTATTTGTCTTACTTCAATTGAAGTATATATAAATAGAGATCTTCAAAACAGGTATTCATTCATTTTTTTGATTCCTGTTTTATGGATAGTTTCTGTATTTTGTAGTTGTTTTCAAACATAATTCGATAGGAATTAATCGAACTTCTACCTTCGGTGGAGTAAAGTAGATATTCTAAAATAGTTCTCAAAATCTGCTATAAAATATTTATATCTCTAATTTCAGGAACATATATTACATGACCAGAACTATGTTTACTTTGGATCTCCATCTTATACTTGTATTTACATACCAGAAGTTGTGTTACTTTTAGCGCAACGAAAATAACACACAGTGAGTATTTGCAGCCTAGGAATTGTACAGCCACAAAGCGTTCTCAATTCTAAATTAAATGTGGAACCACGGGGTCTTCAAAAAAATACAGAAGCTGGAATGGACATCTATGCTACGGCAAAACAGTAATTATTTAGGATCATTTCAGTCATAATTGTTTTGGTTGGGAAAACAACTTAACTTAAATTTTGCATCGGTGGGGTGTGTGTGTGATCTGGAGTTTTAACGTAGCTGTAACAATTGTTAAGTCATATCGCTATGTCTGCAGTGTGACAGTTCATAGTGATGTCTAGCACTGGGGCATCATGCCGCAGACATGTAGCATGATGTCCCACCCAGTCACATTATCCTTACACCAGGACGACCAGGTCTAACACTAACCTTAATGCTGAGCGCCAAGCGAGGCAGCTGTTAGTACCATTTTTGTAAGTCTTTGGTATGACTCGGCCAGGGATCGAACCCATAACCTACCGCATCCGAGGCGGGCACTCTAACCACTAGACGGCCGGAGCGGTCTACGGCGGAGGTAAATCGGCGTCTACAGCATCTTGTTCCATGGGACTACATATGCCCTGTCAGCTAGTACATTAAGCTTCTGCAGATCTGACCCATCTGACTAGTTCGATTTTGTATTCAAATCGGACATCTAACATGGTACACAGGTGATACACGACACGGCGAGGAGGATGGGGTGGCTGCACAATTCTATCTACATAGCACCTTAACCAGATATCTTGTATCGGACCGAATGGTACATGATGCAAGATGACCCATGTCGACTAATACATTATTCAAATGCTCATATCCCCCGACGCTCTTCACTACCTTGCCGTACCCTTTGAAAAAATCATGCCGGATACGTCTAGTTTATTCATTTTAGTTTTAATTTCAAGCGGACACTGCAGTCTGATTAAAATCAGACTTCCACTGTCCTACGTAAAGATCGGACTGCGACTCCGTACGTCTCATGTTCTGAAGCTAGTTTAATCAGCCAATGGAAATGCAGCTTTCTAAAGTTTTCGAGTGAATAAAATCGTTTATCACAAAATGCTGTTACTCACCCATTCGGCTCAGTCTCCCAAAACGCAAAGGAATAAGACTTAATCTGCTGGCTGATAAAATTAACGATTACGATAATAACAAACCTAACCAGAACATGAAACTGTCCTTGTCAGATCGTCACGTGGGAGAGTGGATATCGAATGGCGGACACTGTATACTTTGATGAGCTGCTACATCATATCAAACACACACGCACATACATACATACATACATACATACGTACGTACATACATACATACATACATACATACGTACGTACATACATACATATGTACGTACGTACATACATACATACATACGTACGTACGTACATACATACGTACGTACGTACGTACGTACGTACGTACATACATACATACATACATACATTCATGCATAGATGCATGCATGCATGCATCCATCCACCCATCCTTCCATTCATCCATCCATCCATACATCCGTTCATCCATGCATACATATGCTCAATAAATTCGTTACTTCACAAGCAATTACTACGTCCTCTGAAAATGAATTGTTTATGATGATTCACGCGATATTAGTTGCAATGTCAATGCCACCAGACACATAGAAAAGTAACTTAATTTTGGAAAAAAGGTCAACCACATAATACATATATAAAGAACCCCACAACAACACAAATGAAATGTACATAAAAATATACACAATAACATACATAACCATTTATCCATCCATCCATCCATTCATCCATCCATCCATCCGCCTACATACATAGAGTCATGCATACATATACACATTAATGCATGCATGCATACATACATACATACATACATACATACATACATACACATGGGCGATAAGCTGTTTATTTCGCGAGAAATTGCTACACCCTTTGTAAACAGTCGTACATTTTGATCAATTTTTTATGATAATTATCTCAATGCGTTTATTTTGTATATGCGAAACAATAATGGTAAATTATAGTTATTATACAGCAGAGATAAACCGACAAATAACACGAAATTCAAAAAACACGAAATTCAGAGCAGAACAAGTAAAAATAAAATTGTATAATACTTGCATGAATTCACAATCATAACATACACTCGAAATGGTCCTTCCTTTGCCTCTTTTAATACAAGTGCTGCCTTTAATTGCATTTATCTAAGACAATGAAAAAATATATTTAGAATCAAACTCAAACAATGCAGCATTCAGCCCAGAATTGATGGTGGTTGGAAACTATGTGCTCTTATAATGAGGTATTTCTGTTAACATCTGGTTTTAATTGCAGCTTTTAGTTTCTCTACCTAAAGAAGACACATCGACAATAAACTCAAGAGGACTTTTTCGAATACAATTTTGAAGGTTGTGAAATAACGATACTATTGATAACCAAGGCGACAGAGTACAACTTTGTGTTTCCCCAATCAATTCATTAATTTTTTACGCAAGGCTATGCCACGAAATGGAAACTTGTATTGTGTTCCTCCAATCGATTCATGGATTTCGTAACCGACTCGACCCGATGAAAGTGAAACGTGGATTGTGATCCAAACAAAATCGATTCATACATGACATAAGCAGGGCGACCACATGACGGAAACGCTGTGTTCCATCGATCGATTCGTGCATTTTCTAATCAAAACTACTCCACGGAACTGAAATTCACAATGTTTCATCTTTATTAATGAATTCATTTCATAGACAGAACATAGAAAGAAGTCGGACTCGGTCAGTATTTTGTATTATATATGTCATTATATCAGCTATTGAAGCTAATGTAACCTGTACTGTTGATGATACTTCGTATCTCTGCAAAAATATAGCCAGCAAGATCGATATTCCACATTACATGCCTTCATATATAGGGAAAGTAACGCTTATTGGAACAGATGAGATGACGGGATATTTTCCGATTGCCGTTTTCAGCAATCAAACATGGGCAAATGTATCAGAGCTTTCTATTCTTGAATTCCTTGCTGTCCATTTTGTTCCACGTGGTGTTCTTGACGGATTAGATCATTTAAATTTTTTGTCCATATCTTCATGTACTGAACTCAGGAGAATTGATCCTGATGTATTTCATAATACGCCTGATCTTCAAGCACTGTATTTGGATGAAAACCCCAATCTTGAAATATCTAGTGTAGAAGCGGCCTTGACTGGCAAACTGAGCAAGCTCAGATATCTATCTTTGATTGCAATCCAAGCTAGATCGAATCCCGTTGTCCTTGGAGTTAACTTTTCAAAGGCTCTTCAGGGAAAGACGTTTACATATTTTGATTTAAGTGGGGCCAACATTGCTTCTATATCAATTAGTTTAAATGACATATTTCCCACTGTAAAATACCTAAACTTTTCTTACTCTTCATTAGTTCTTCTAGGCTTGCAGTTCAATATACATGAACCGGGATCTAGTTTGGAACTGTTAGATGTTAGTGGATGTCGTGTTTTCATATAATCCGATAACACTTATAGAAATGTAACAGAACCATGTCAGTTCGCTCCAAACTTAAAATATCTGTATTTAAAGAATGTCGTAGATGTAATTGGTGGAATGATAGTAAAATCAACACATCATTATCAACAGTGTGAAAATAAAGAATTTGTTTTGTTAGATTTAAGCAATAATGACATACCAATCTTAAATATGACTTTCGCCGGAGAATTATATTTACACGCATTTCAGATACTGGATTTAAATAGTAACAATATGGAATACATATCGCCGTCTTTATAGGCGTCATGCCTTCTTTAAAGATTCTTGACTTGTCCAAAAACCAGTTGCATAAGATGCAGAATATGGACGATTTTGTCAATATATTCTCTCGAAACAGGGAACTTGAGATACTATTCTTACGTAGCAACTCCCTTGGTGTATTACCAGCAAACATATTTTCATCAAATATCAAGCTACGCGTCCTTGATTTGAGTGACAATGACCTGACGCACTTGAATATCGAGTGGTACAATATGCAGGATTTAAAAATGATTGACTTAAGAAAGAATCGGCTGAAATGGTTGCCTATTCCCTTCGCAGAACAACTAGATAATATATTTCAGTATCAGGCAAACCAAAACAAACATGCGACATCCATGACGAACAATTTGATCCATGAGTTTCTCGATAGGCATCTTTTAGCGGAGAGGTACAGATATGGATACAATGCCGGGGAAAAAAGACAGCTCACATACAGGCCGGAAATTATTCAACAATATTTGACCATCAAAATGTCTGAGAACCCAATCTTGTGTGAATGTGATAAACTTGACTTTTTACAATGGCTTGTGACTACAAATGTCAGCATTGTTAACAGGACAACATTGCTATGCAATGATGGCAATCATGAAATTTTACTGAATTACAAAGGCTTTGAAACAGTCACACAGACATGTAAACTCCCAACCATTATCTGTACAGCAATTGCATCATCTTTGGTAATTATTTTAGGTTTTTCCATAATTGCCATTATACGTCGTCATAGGCACGAAATGGCACGCAGACATAAAGACATAGCAAATCTGAAAAGAGCAATTGTAAAGGGCACCCACAAATTCAGATCTGTTGTATTTCTTGTATACTGTAGTGTAGACCATGATATAGTAGAGGAAAACATCCGGCCCTCCTTAGATACGTACCTAAAGAAAATGCTCAACACCGACAAGGATCTTGTGTGCACTGGAGCTAATTCCTTTGTTCCTGGCATGCGGATCATAGATGAGATACACCGATGTATTGATGAAAGCCTAGTTGTAGTCCATGTAATCACACCCGCATTTCTCCAGTCTAAGTGGAGTCAGGCAGGATGTGCTGTTGCCATTGTCAAACACAGAAAAGTTGTCCTTCTAGTTGAGCAGCATACAGACACATCCATGGCAATTACGCCCATCAAGCATCTGATAGAACGGTACACCAGGGCATCCTGGTCGATTAATAAAGGCCATTTCGTTTTTCGTCCCCCTTGGAATGCAAGTTGTCAGGGTGTAATTAAGATTGGTGCTGATACTCTTCGTAATTATAAGAAACAAGATGTTAACGATTTTAATGACTCAGTGTCATTGCTAGAAGAAACAGTATGATGCTCTTATATATATATATATATATATATATATATATATATATTCGGAGTGACCTAATATTAACACATAATTCCAAATTATTAAAAAAGAGTGACGATGTTAATTTAGAAATGAGTTGAATTCGTTTAATACTATTAAGCTTTATTACATACGTTCATCATCATTGGCGACTCAGTCTTGAAAGACCATGCGAATAGCGCCCTTGGGGTGTTGTCTGTCTCTGTTGGCATCGTCTGCTGTGGCTGTGCAGGCCTATACGTGAGTGTCAGTCCCTATTGCAGCTGGTGCAGACATACTGGGAAGTCTGCATTACTGTGGTTGCTGCCGCGTTCTTCTTTCTCTTACGTTTCTCTGCCGCCAACTGGCCTCTCCTCGCATCAGCGACTGATATGCCATTGTTTACCGTTAGTCTCCAGGTGTCTCGGTCCTCGGCCAGCTCTTCCCAGCCATCGGGTGAAACGTTGCATGCCTTCATGTCCCTTTTGCATACATCCTTGAAACGGAGTGAAGGGCGTCCGACTCTTCTCATGCCAGTGGCCAGCTGTCCATATAGTATGTCCTTTGGCAGCCTTCCATCCTCTATGCGTTGGACGTGTCCTAGCCATCGAAGGCGGCGTTTGCTCAGCAGGGAGTACATGCTGGGGATACTTGCACGCTGCAGGATCTCGCTGTGTGGAGCACGGTCTTGCCAGCTGATTTTCAGGATGCGTTTTAGGCACCGTATATGGAAGGAGTTGAGCCGGCGTTCTTGCCTCATGTAGGTACTCCAGGTCTCACTTCCATATAGAAGGGTGCTGAGAACGCAGGCCTGGTAGACTCGGACCTTGGTGTGATCTGTCAGCGCGTTGTTTTCCCACACCCTCTTCGGTAATCGAGCCATGATGGTGTTTGCCCTTTCAAGTCTTCTGTCCATCTCCATATCAATCGAGAGAGTGTTGCTGATGGTTGACCCTAGGTAGGTAAAGTTGTTGACTGCTTCCAGGGTGACACCGTTGATTTTGAGGGAAGGGGCAATGGTGGTATCTTGCACGCTGACATTTGTTTTTTCCAAGCTGATGGTGAGACCAAACTGCATGCAGGCATCAGCAAAACGGTCTCCCAGTCTCTGGAGGGCTTCCTCGGTGTGGGTCACAAGAGCTGCGTCATTTGCAAAAGCATCTCCCTGATGAGCACAGCTCTCACTTTGGTCTTTAAGCGCAGTCGTGCCAGGTTGAACAACCTCCCGTCGGACCTGGTGTGTAGATATATGCCATCGGTGGACGTGTCGAAGGCGTAGGACAGGAGCAGGGAGAAGAAGATCCCAAAAAGTGTTGGTGCCAGCACGCAGCCCTGCTTCACGCCTCTGTTAGTTGGGAAGGAGGATGAGGAGGACCCATCATACCGGATTGTTCCCTTCATGTCTGCATGGAAAGAGATTATCATGCTGAGGAGTTTTGGGGGTCGACCGATCTTACTCAGAAGTTCAAAAAGGCCCTTCCTGCTGACCAAGTCAAAGGCCTTGGTGAGGTCGATGAACATCATGTAGAGTGGTTGACCTTGCTCTCTACTCTTCTCTTGGAGTTGTCGTAGGGAGAAGATCATGTCTGTCGTCGACCTGCCTGCTCTGAAGCCGCACTGTGATTCCGGGTACACACGGTCCGCCAGCAACTGCAGCCTGTTGAATATGATGCGGGCGTACACTTTACCAACGATACTCAAGAGCGAGATCCCTGTGTAAGTATTACAGTCACTGCGGTCGCCCTTGTTTTTGTAAAGGGTCACAATGGTGGCATCGCGCATGTCTTGGGGGACTACTCCTTCCTCCCAGCAGAGGTAAAGTAGCTCATGCAGTGGTTTAATCAATGTTGGTTTTCCACGTTTGATGGCTTCGGGCGGGATGCTGTCACTACCTGGTGCTTTGTGGTTTGGAAGGGAGTCAATTGCTTTGCTGAGCTCCTCTAAGGTTGGCACTTTGTCGAGCTCTTCCATGGTGGGCAGATTCTTTATGCTGCTGATGGCTGCATCGGTGACTGACGTTTCTCGGGAGTATAGCTCTGAGTAGTGCTCTACCCATCTGGCCATATGTTGCCCACGGTCTGTGATCTTCTCTCCCGTCAGAGATTTCAGGGGAGCGACCCATTTCACTGTAGGGCCTAGAGCCTTCTTGATGCCACTGTACATACCTTGGATGTTTCCTGCCTCGGCACTGCACTGGATCCCTTCACACAGTTGTTGCCAGTACTCGTTCGCACACTGTCTAGCAATGCGTTGGGTGTTACTTCGGGCACTTCTGAGAGCATCAAGCGTCCGTTCATTAGGGCATTTTTTGTAAGCTATGAAGGCTTTTCGTTTCTCCTCGATTTGTGGTTCCATCCTTGATAGGTGTGCGTTGAACCAGTCCTGGCTGGGTCGTTCCTTCTTGCCAAACGTTGACATAGCTGTACTGTAGATGGCACCCTTCCACTTGGCTGTAGCGTCATACTCAGGCAGGTCCTGGAGAGCCTTGTTCAGGGCAGACACATACTCTTCCACCTTGGCAGGGACTGACATCTGTGCAGTGTTTATGCGAGGACGTCCTTTTGGTTTTGAGCGGTGTAGCGTGTGTGGCTGTAGTTGCACTCTGCTGCTCACGAGGGCATGGTCGGAGTCGCAGTCTGCACTGTGGTAGGTTCTGGTGGAGATGACGCTGTTAAGGGCAGAGCGCCTGGTGATGACCATGTCGAGTTGGTGCCAGTGATTAGATCTGGGGTGTTTCCATGTCACTTTGTGTTGTGGCTAACACTTGAAGAAGGCGTTTGTGACGCACAGGCCATGGTAGGCGCATAGCTCCAGCAGTCTCTAACCGTTGTCGTTGGTCTTTCCAGTGCCATGATGTCCGAGGCAGGTAGGCCATGACTCGTGGTCCGCACCTACTCTGGCATTAAAGTCGCCGAGGAGGAATAGTTCTTCGTTTTTGGGGCATCCTTTGATCTGTTCGTCCAGCTGCCCATAGAACTGATCCTTTGCGTCTTCTGACGACGGGAGGGTTGAGGCGTAGACACTGATGATGTTGACATGACCTGAAGCAGTGGTGAGGCGGATGGACAAGAGACGCTCAGTGTCCCCTGTGGGAGGTTCAATCGAGGCCAGGAGATTGTTTTTGATGGCGAAGCCCACTCCGTGCTGGCGGGGCTCCTCAGGTTCTCGACCCTTCCAGAAGTAGGTGTAGTTTTCCTCTCTGAGAGAGCCACTAGAGGCGAGCCTGGTTTCCTGGAGGGCAGCTATGCTAATATTTAGTCTGGTGAGTTCTCTATCGATGATGGCCGTCTTTTTGGTGTCGTCCACTTCTCTGAGGTCGTCGGAGATGCCTGTGCACATGGTGCGCACATTCCAGCTTGCAAATCGAAGAGTTAGAGTCTTCTTTATTAGTTTCTTGTTTCTTTTGTTTAGTGTGGAATTAGCGTCTGCTTGTCATGCTGAACAACACACTGAGCTCCAGACACCCACTGGAACAGGCAGACGATGGCGGGTCAACACTTTATTGACCGGGTGCTGCCCGGCTTGAGGCGGGCGATAGTTGGCCAGTGGGACACGACGATCCCTCCCACCGTCAAAGCTGACCCGTGGCGCCCCTTCCCTTTGCCAATCGGGTGGGACTTATAACCCGTCAACTGTCAGCTTCCGTGTTGTTTCCTCACTCAGTAGCGAGACTGGAGTGTCGTCTCCAGGGAGCAAGCCTGGGCGTGGAGTATAGAGATCCTGTGCTGCCCAGACGTCAGGGTCCCCTTCTCGTCCTTGCTGGTGGGGTCCAAAGGAATGCTGAGCATGCCATATGGCACCAGTTTGGATGCAGGAGCTGCCGGAAGGAGGTCGTATTCGACCCCCAGCTGC
Organism: Sinohyriopsis cumingii; assembly: GCA_028554795.2. Classification (NCBI taxonomy): domain Eukaryota; kingdom Metazoa; phylum Mollusca; class Bivalvia; order Unionida; family Unionidae; genus Sinohyriopsis; species Sinohyriopsis cumingii. Next base: position 7,497,240 of record JAPYKE020000031.1, read on the forward strand.
CTTAGGGGCTCCACTCCGGATTTTCTGTCTGGGTTTACTCCCGTAGCCTTTCCTTCTCCCGAAGATATCCACAAGGCAGTGGAGGCATAATCCAATGGATGGGACTTGGTGGGTTTTGAATCAGAGTTTCCTTTTCCGAGATGAACTGCCTGACAAGGCTAACGAGCTTCATCTGCCCGGGTTTGGAGTCAGAGTTTCCCTTCTCTTAGACTGGTTGCCTGCGAAGGCTAACGAGCCCAGTCTGCCCACCCAGTTATACCGCCGGGCACTCGGTCGCGCCACACAGCAGGCTCTGTTTAAAACAGGGGGCCCCACGTGAAGGTGCTGCTGTATACACAATAGTGTAGGAGACGGCATATGCAAGTAACCTCCTGCCCCGCAGAGCGAGACAGTGGTCCTGCAGCGATCACTACACCTGGGAAGGAGAGGTTGTGAGAGACGCTTCACTTTCCTTTGGCAAGCGGGACGTCAGGCCCAGGCCTTGCACACCCCCCATACGTTAGTCAGCATATATTGTAACTACACATACACTCTTTTGACTTCATGCTGTTAGATGTGCAATGGAGTGTCCTGTCCTGGATTGTATTAAAAGTTTATTTTGTATTCCATAGTAGCACATTTTACACGCTTGTTGCATCCATTGTTATGCCTCTGATATTTCAAAGTGATTAGAATATAATGTAAACAAGAAATTCATTATTATTAGAAAGGTTAGAGGTTTTATTTTGGATAAGGTGTTCCTAGAATTTTACAAGACGTCGGACATTTTGGAAAACCTTTTATTACTTTCAACGTCTAAACTACGTTTGAACCAATATATCTTAATAATTTTAAATCGAAAAAGACTGCCACAAGGTATACGCGGTTATTTTTATATACCAACAGGTTCGCTGAGTGTTCTTGAAGATATATTTTCTGTACACATGTGGAGTCTGTGTGCAAGACAAGTACTTAAAGTTTAGGTTTTTATAAATGTATACCTCTATAAATATTTATATGTACAAACCTGAACATATTAATAAATATTATATGTACGTGGTAACAATGATGTACATGTACTTCTGAAACAACATCACGTTTCCATAGTTCAATTTGTTTGAGCTTCGGCGATAATTGAGATTCTTGTGGAACAGTCAGAAACCTTGTATATTTACCACTTTCACCATCTGTGTTTTACTTGCAAACTAGCTGCTACTAAATTATAATTGAATAAATAAAACATAAAAGTAATATTTTTGTTAGATATGTGGAAACAAAGGTCTGATAAATATTTTAGGATAATTGATTTCGTAGCACATCTTTCAAACTCTTTTGGCAATGATGTAATTAACCATAATTGAATTTCATCAAACGCATGTTGTCATATTTTGAATGTAACATTTGTTTGCTTATTATATTGTATTATAGATGAATTAAGTTTGTTCAATAATGGCTTTTTTGTGCAGTGTAATGAGGTATAAATGATCATTTCTTGATATAAGAATATTCCAGTTGCTACGTTTTACAGGCTATATCTATTTCTATTGTAGTCGTGGCCTTTTAAATTTTTATCTTTTCTTCTCTTTCTATCTTTGTATGTGTGCATTATAAATATAATTTGTAAATGCTAGCCGTTTTCGAGAATAATCGACGCTTTACTTGAACTGATGAAATAATGTAGTTCTCTAAAATAAACCAAGCACAATTGTTTCGAATTATATTAAATGATGTTGTTCGTCTATGTCAATGAACTGTCGCATCAGTAGAAGCTCAGAGTTAAATAACACAACATGATCTCTGATCATGGTCTCAACTATAGTAGCGTAGCGTTTCAGCTTCTCATATGTAATTCTTTGCACTATTTAATAACCAGACCCTAAATTTATGCAATGCCCATATTTGAAGATGCGACCGACGATCTAACTGTCTATAGATATACTATCGCTACGTTTTACTACCAACACTTCATGCTGACCTTTCGCTTTATTCACAATCATTATCTTTCAAAATCAATACTCTTTTGAATCCATCAATGAAAGTCTGTCTGGAGTTCCAACAGTAGCACTGGCAAGCTTGCAATAACAGTCGAGAACTAAAGAAAATGAAGTTTATCTTAAAGAGCAAAGATGTGTGGTTCTCATAGAGTAGCAGACGGCATCATCCGAAGACAGTGATGTGCTTCACATTACCATGGTCCGGTAAAGGATGCAAATTTATTATTCACAACTTGTGGGATGATCATTATGTGTAAACAATTAACATTAATACACCATTGATGTAGTATTTACCCTAATACAGCCAAGTTATAACTTGTATATATTGAACAATTGTAATAGCCACGGTGGTTACAAGATACATCAAATTAAAGATTTAGTGAGTCACTGGAATGCATTTCAAAGTCTATTCAAATACACTAATAAGTGATTTGTATAAAATCAAATCAGTACTGTAATACAGCAATATAAGCTATCGTATGCACACAAGGTTTGTGGAATACTTTGAATCCTCAAATAGTTAAAATGTGAATTCATTCAACTCATCCTTTGAACACTAATAGCGCTACAAGTAGTATTACTTTATAGCCTTACTTAATGACATTCTTTATTTATTACAGTCAACATGCCTGTTACTTAATGACATTCTTTATTTATTACGGTCAACATGCCTGTCACTTAATGACATTCTTTATTTATTACGGTCAACATGCCTGTCACTTAATGACATTCTTTATTTATTACAGTCAACATGCCTGTCACTTAATGACATTCTTTATTTATTACAGTCAACATGCCTGTTACTTAATGACATTCTTTATTTATTACAGTCAACATGCCTGTTACTTAAGGACATTCTTTATTTATTACAGTCAACATGCCTGTTACTTAAGGACATTCTTTATTTATTACAGTCAACATGCCTGTTACTTAAGGACATTCTTTATTTATTACAGTCAACATGCCTGTTACTTAAGGACATTCTTTATTTATTACAGTCAACATGCCTGTTACTTAATGCCATTCTTTATTTATTACAGTCAACATGCCTGTTACTTAATGATATTCTTTATTTATTACAGTCAACATGCCTGTTACTTAATGACATTCTTTATTTATTACAGTCAACATGCCTGTTACTTAATGACATTCTTTATTTATTACAGTCAACATGCCTGTTACTTAATGACATTCTTTATTTATTACAGTCAACATGCCTGTTACTTAATGACATTCTTTATTTATTACAGTCAACATACCTGTTATTTAATGACATTCTTTATTTATTACAGTCAACATGCCTGTTATTTAATGACATTCTTTATTTATTACAGTCAACATACCTGTTACTTAATGACATTCTCTGTTTATTACAGTCATCATGCCTGTTACTTAATGACATTCTCTGTTTCTTACAGTCATCATGCCTGTTACTTAATGACATTCTCTGTTTATTACAGTCAACATGCCTGTTACTTAATACAGCTTTTCACCAATGCTTAGATTAGTTCTCATGATACTATTGATAGGGAATTGCATTAAGAAGTATATTTATATTGTGTGCTTTAACCTCTGTCTATGATTGTAAATTTGTCTTGAAGGTAATATTTATTTGTAAATATCATGTTTTCATAGTTAGCTTCTGTTTATACTCATAAGCTATACATAACATGTTGATAGAGATTTTTGTTGTCAGAATATTATAGAATAAAATTGAGGGGAATTTACTAATTGAAATGACTCCCATTTACGTAATTCGTGAACATCCTATTGGGTCTTAGTCCACATATATATAAACAGGTTTTCAGTACAAGTTGTCCATTAATGTTTCATTCCCGTCTTATAGCAAGTCTCTGGAAGATTTGGTCATTGTGTTCAGATATAAGTCGAGAGGAATTAAATAAACAAATCATTGTAATTTCTAAAGAGCCAATGAAAGGAATTATTCAAATCATTCATTGGAATTATTAAAGAGCTTTTGAAGGGAATTATTCAACTCATTCATTATAATTACTAAAGAGATAATGAAAAGAATTATTCAAATAATTCATTGAACTTACTGCTGTGCTCATTGACTTCTCAACTAACACATTATTTTAGAATTGTTGTGGCTTAATTCAATGACATCTTGGACAGCTTCAATGGTACATCATTGTCACATCGTTACATTAATGAATACTGCTATTTATTCAGTACGTTCAGTACATTTTCACTTGTAAAGGAAAAATTAAATATTATTAGGAATTTCTTTAATTCATAATATTTTACATATTTCTTAAATTGTCACTTTCTAACTTAGAGAAAAAAATAATGTGTTACTCAAACTTACATTATTAGTTTATCTGTTACCTTTTGTAAGCTCTAGTGATTCGATAACATAAAAATTGATTCATTACACAGTCGTGACTATATATGTTACGTCCATCGATTACCTACACACAATTGCATCTCTTATACGGATTTAATATGACAATAAACATTTACGTTTTACAAAAATTCCGATTATAAATTTAGTCACATATCCAGAGATGCTCAGTGTTAGATACATTGATACATTGATCATATTTAGTTTTCCTGATTTTCAATGGGAATGTTTTATTCGCTAGAGAGAGAAACAAATTAGCAACATTCTTTCTCCCCAATATCTAGAAAACGCTCGAAACTTGTAGAAAACGTTCATCGATGTCGTTCTAACCCAATCAGCGTTATATGACATTTTAACCTTACATGTATCTAACATGAGCCCAAATCAGAAATTCATTCTAATCGCTTTAAAAGTAATTATTTGATTCTAGTCTCTCTTTATTTAGCTTAATGTTATACCTTCTTGTAATTGTTTGTGGTTTCGTTAATTGTTTATCAATTTTTCAATGTCCATTTAGTTTGTCCTATTATTTTAGGTACATTTATAAATGTGCAATACAACAACAATTGTGTCTTATTTCTTCTTCTTCTTCATAATCACCATCATCATCATCATCATCTTCTTCAAACTTATCAAATACACATGCCCCTCACAACGATTTGGATAGGTTTGAAAATTAATGTTTAAAATTTTAACCCTCTCATATCGTTCTGGATAGCTTTGAAAATGAATATTTACAATTTTAAACATCTCACGTCGTTTTGAATAGCTTTAACAATTAATGTTTAAAACTTTAAACCCCTCATATTGTTTTCAATAGTTAAAAGACTCTGGATTACTTCCTACTATTTTTAAACCGCTCTGTGATAATGTCCTTCGTCCTGGTACATTTTACAATCGTATATGTGGATATGTATGTTTCTTATATATAGTTCGAAGATTAGCAGATAAACATCAAAGTGTAACAAGAATGACAAAGATAGATAACCAGAATGACCGACACGGGTAACCAGAAGGACGAAAATGGGTAAACAAAAGAACAAAGATTGATACCCAAAGGAATATAGATAGTAGGCAGAAGGACACATACAGGAAACAGAAGGACAATTTTGGATAACGTAAAGAAGGGGAAAAAAGGAGCAATCATAAAGACAATTATTGATAACAAGAAGGACAAATGTACAATGGGGCTTCATGCTTTCAATAAAACAAAAATCTTTACAACGAATGTGAACCCTTCTTATCGTCTGCTTTATCAGAAGGCGTATGTACTATGAAGGTGTCATGAAGTGTCCTTTGTCCCAATTTCTATAGCAGCATGGAGATGGCATGTTATTTGTTTGTTTTTTCTTTCTAAAAGCAGTGTCATCATCGTTTGAGAGAATAAGTTCAAAAAACATTCTTCATCCTCATTTATTTTATCTCACAGCTATGAAAACATTTCGCATTTTACCAGGTGTACTTATTTGCAATCTATCGATTCCGACCTGAGGCAAATACCATCGCAATAAAACGCATATCATTTGATTTCGAAGACAGGAAAATAGTTCGGAAAAATCTATGCATAGATGATACTCATCTGATCTTCTATGCATAGAAATGTAATATCGCTCTTGTAATAATGTAATATGATTTTTGTTATAATATAATATCTCTCTTGTAATTTCCATAGAAATGTAATATCCCTCTTATAGTTTGTATATAAATGTAATATCCCTTTTGTAGTTAGCATAGAGGGGCAGACATTATTAAATTACAACCTTGTACTCAGTCTCATATAGTACTAATCAAACTGCTTGTAGTAATTGTCATAGAGTACTAGCCTTAACTCCATAAAATTAGTGTCTTACAGTACTGATCTAGCTGCCTGCAGTTAGTGTCATGCAGTATTCATCTAAAGCTATTAATTAGTAGCGTATGGTATTAATTAAATTGTAATGAGAGCATATAATATAATGGTAATTGGTATTGTTAGTGTCATACAGAATTAATCTAACAGCTTGCAGTTAGCGCATACAGTATAAATGTAACTGTTTGTAATGAGTGGCGTACAACATTACTCAACCAGTGTGCAGTCGTCAGTGGCGTCCTATTTATCTACATGTTGTGTCATAGTGTATTATTCAAACTGAGTATGGTTATCGACAAACATTATCAATCGAACGTCTTACAGTGCTAGACGTATATTATTAATCTAACGTCTTATAGTGCTAGACGTACATTATCAATCTAACGTCTTATATTGTTAGACGTAACATTATCAATCTAGCGTCTTATAGTGCACGACGTACATTATTAATCTAACGTCTTATAGTGATGGACGTACATTATCAATTTAACGTCTTCTAATGCTAGATGTACATTATCAGTCTAATGTCTTATAGTGCTAGATGTACATTATCAGTCTAACGTCTTATAGTGCTAGACGTACATTCCCAATCTAATGTCTATTTTGCTGGACGTACATTATCAATCTAATGTCTTATAGTGCTAGACATACATTATCAATCTAATGTCTTATAGTGCTAGACATACATTATCAATCTAATGTCTTATAGTGCTAGACATACATTATCAATCTAATGTCTTATAGTGCTAGATGTACATTATCAGTCTAACGTCTTATAGTGCTGGACGTACATTATCAATCTAACTACTAATTTTGATAGCTATACAGAATTAATCAAGCTGCTTATATACAGTGGTCACATGACATCGTCACGAACCATTAACCTAACAGCTTGTAGTGAGTGGTTAAAAAACAATATATATGTCAGTGGTTAGTTGCATTCAGTATTAATCTAGCGGCAATATGTCAGTGTGATACAATATTACTGTGTTTCTTTTGGCGAATGTCAGACTGACTTAAACTAATTGTTTTTAATGACTCTCACACGGTAATAATTTAACAACATTGATCGGACTAAGTCGTGTTTCGTATAGTATTAATCTAACTCAGATTAACAGGCGTGGCGACTTGATGTAACTATTTATTAAACAGACTTTCCACCTAGAAATAATTGCTGCTAAATGATAATCTTGTTTCCAAACCAAGCAGAATAAATGATTAAAATTATGCATCTATAATAAGAGAACCAGTCTCTTACACGTTAAAGAGGATAATAAAGGTGTACTTTATAAACAAGGGTTTAATTATTTGCAATCAGCAAGAATACCTCAACAGTGATTAATTAACAAAACATACAGAGAGCCATTAAAATGATCGTCTCGAAGACATATCGCTCGCGATAACAAAGATGAAGTTGGACTCATTATCAAGTATACAGTATTTGAGAGTTTGAAATAAAAGAAGTCTGTTTGATCTAAAAGATGTGTAAGCTACGTGACATTTGAACAAAGTTGTATTGGTCGCAAGACAGGAAGGAGAAAGTAAAATACATCTACAAAACATAGTTCAACAACAAATGGTGCCCTTGAATATTGTGATAAGGATACTAGAAAATAGACAATACACTAATATATTCCATCATGACATCAAATAAGAAAGTAAGAAAGTAATTGCAACCCTATCAAAAGAGGATTACTGAACATTGACTATTTCAAATGTAAATCAGAGTTTAATGTCAGACTTTTTATTAATTTTCATCTGAAGGATCACAGCGGGCATTTATTGCTTCCTTGCAAGATTACAAAACCCTTGTGCGTAATGTAAGTATGAAGACAAATGACATTGTTGCTACTCGTGTTTGCAGGTTGATGGAATTTTCAAGGCAGTCTGATTTATAACCGCTAGAGGAGCTCAAAACTGGGCAAAGGATTTAAATTTCCAAACTCATGAGCTGTTTGTTTTCATATCTGCTGATTACATCGTATACATGATACTTCGCAACGACATCATGATGGATGTCTTATTTCTGTTGTGGTGGAAACCAATTATTTCTTTTTTTCCTCCTTATATATAATACTTTGGGGACAAGGTTCAAAACTCCCTTTTCGTTATACAATTTTAGACAATAATAGATTTGTGAGCAAATAAAAACGATTAGCTCCGGTTATACAGATCATTAATAAGATCGCAACTTGGCCATGGTTTGAGTGGGAACAGGTTAACTTGTAAGTTTTACATCCATATGTGCTATTTGATATACATTCAGTTAGAAACGCGTCATATGGTGCATTTAGAAAGTTTTCTGAAGAAAATGAAAATGTTGAGACAAATCAAACATCATTATATCTCAGACAAGCATAAGTGCTTATTCATTATGCCTCTAAACTATCTTATAATACATCTGACATATGATGGGGTCTATAGGCTCGAACGCTAAAATATTTGTACCCTCAGGCACCGGACTTCATTCCACATTTGCAATTTAAATTGGTCCTCATTTAAAAACAGCACAAAAAAAAGTTGCAAGTATTGCACAATTGTGGTCTGATGTCCCTTCCGTGGAAATTAAACGGTCCAAAATAATGTTTGCCCAATGCAAATTCGAAATGTCTTCTTTCCTGTCTCGATGAAATATTCAATGAAATCAGAGTATAATAAACGTTCCATGCAGTTATTTTAGTCAGATGATTGCCAGGTCTCTAACCTGTCCATGTCAAAGTCTGGAGCATTTTAGATTTAACATTCTAATGAACGAGGCTTCAAGCATTTAGTAATATTGCATATGTAATCAAGGTTATATAGACACAACCTACATGTTTCGCCAATGTTTGCTCTAGATATAGTAATTGTATATCAGCTTAACAAAATTGCTACATATGTGAGAAGTCTGAAGTTCTTTCATTGAAAAGTACGTAATGTCACATGACTGAAAACAATCTCTGTTCTTGACCTAAACCATTACCACGGTAGTACAAACAGTATGTGAATCAGCTTTCCTTCGAACCATCAAGTTCTCGTTCGATCCATAAGACCTTACACACATTCATATATCCATACACATGCTAGACAAATAACACAAAAGCGAATATATATATATATATATATATATATATATATATATATATATATATATATATATATATATATATATATATACGTTTGATAGTTCATATTTACGTACGGTAGAATTATAATTATGGTAACTCATACTTGCACTTCTAAAAGCATTGTATCATTACACGAGTTTCCTCTAAAGGAAATTCTTGATTTTATCCGAACCAACCAGGGTTATATCACTTTCAATTGGTGATCTCAGAAGGTTGCATTTTCTAAGTCGTTTTACGTTGAAATTTAAGTCATCAGGCTAAAGACAACCTTAATTAGATTTCCACTCTTGTATTATATTTTTTAAAAAATCAAATCTATTTCAATATAGTTTTATTTCTGGATCAGTTCTTTTTATCGCGGGCACACACACCACACCTCTCAAATACAGACACACACATACACACACACACACACACACACACACACGCACACACATGCATACATCAACTGTAGTTGACACATTCTGCAGTATTTTGTTCAAGTTGCCTGATAAAGTGCAGTTGTCTTCGAGGACTATAGTCCACCACGCGACACGTTTCAGAAGACACCGTACATACTACACACGTCTTCATCATTTATGCTGAAATTGGCAATGCAGAAAACCCACAGTGAACATTCAATGACGATTGAAATCCCTGAATATAACGACATGGAGTTTAGACTTATTTCCATAATGTAAGATATTTGAGTTTAAACTTTGAGTGTGTGCGTGTGTGTGTGTGTGTGTGTGTGTGTGTGTGATTTGTATTTTTAACAATTTTTCCAGTCATATCGCTACGATGTCTGCAGTATTAAACTTTATTGTAATGTCTAGTACTTTGATATGATGTCGCAGACATGTAGCATGATGTCCCACCAAGTCACGTTATCCTGACACCAGGTCAACCAGTCAGAACATTAACCTCTTAATGCTGAGCGCCAAGAGAGGCAGCTGTTGGTACCATTTTTTAAAGTCTTTGGTATGACTCGGCCGGGATCGAACGCACGACCTCCTGCATCCAAGGCGGACGCTCTAACTACCAGGCCACCGGAGCGGCATTTAAACATTGAGGAAAACGCTAGAAATATAGTGTTCCGCGACACATCCTGTAATTTCGTTGAGACTCTTTCTATTTGACTCTCTTTATAAGTGGGGTGATAATTATTCTATTTGTCCCAACTCACCATTTTTGTATATGGCAATTGATAATGATAACGTGATCGGTACTTCTACCCAAAGGGGACCAGTTTATTTACAAGGAAGATTATGAATTTCATGCGATGTTTTGATTCATTGTGTTATATGCTATAAGCATGAACCTTTGCGTCAATCATGGTAAATCATCCCTTCCGCATGTAACATAAACCTTGAGGTTCATTAGTTCCAATACAATGTACGTGATAAATGTTTTCTAATACATTCTATAAGTTAGATGCGTTCTAATACGGTCAAACTGTTAGATTACTTCCAACACGGTTTACATGTTATATTTCTTCGAATACAGTCTATGTGTTGGATTTGTTCGAATACGGCCTACATGTCGGTTTTTTTTTCAGGATATAGTAGTCTTGGAAGTTTTCACGAATGAATTATCTATTTCAGACGTGTTTCAATATGGTCTACATGTTAGATGTGTTCCAATATAGTCTATATGTTAGATGTGTTACAAAATCGTCTACATGTTAGATTTGTTCCAATACGATCTAATCGATAACTTGTTTCCCATACGGTCTTCATATTTGATTTGATCCAATCCAGTCTACAGTGAACATGTGTCCCTATATAGATTACTTGCTATAATGATTCCAGTACAACCTGAATGTTATAATATATCGGTTCCAATTCGGGCTACGTAATATACTTGTTTTTAATACGGTCTTCTTAATTGAATGTGCTCCTATGCGGTGTACATTTAACATGTATGTCAATGCAGTTTGCTTGCTAGATCGCTTCCAGTATAGCCTGCATGTTAGATGTCTTCCAATGCGGGCTTTATGCTAGATGTCCTCTTATACGGTCTATATATCAAATATGTTACAAAACATGCCAAGTGCTAGAATTTTCTCAATACGTTCTACATATTTGAAGTGTTCCACTGTGATCAACATGTTACGTTTGCTCTAATACGCTTTTTACGTTAGATGTGTTATCAAACGGTCTTTTATTAGATTTGTTCCAATACGGTCTACATGATTAATTTTTGTCAATACCGTCTTCATGTCAGACGTTCTGAAACAGTCGAGACAAAGATTGTGTCTATCTCTAATTCAGCAGCAGAAAAAAGATGGAAAGACAGAAATAAAAAAACGACATCAAGAGAAACGTGATTCCCGTTAATGGTTACAAGAACAAGCTACGTACAGATTACACAATACGACTCGACAAAAAGTTTCCAGAAGGCAAAAGCAAAGTGAATGGCATCGATGTTCACTGGAAAGCCGATTTAGCCAATGTCCCTCATTGGCCCACATACAATCGAGGTGATAAATATTTGCTTTGTGTTATCAACGTCTTTTCCTAATTTTCCTGGGTCATAGCATTGACATTCAAAACTAGCTATGAGTTTGAAACGTTTTCGAAAATATATATTGGAAAATATTTCATACATAGACACACGCTCAATGATATCGTAGTCATATTCAATTAAGTCGTTCATTAAAATCGTACCATCGGAGATACGAACGTGCTCCCGAAAAAAGTGACCGTTTACCACAAAGTGGCAGCCTTTGTTGAAGGGGAGTTTCATTTTTCAAATACAAACCAAATCTCCGTTCCTTAGGACTGAACAGGACATCCTAATCTGTCGACAAAAGTATAATGGGTTCCACAATAGTTAAGTTACTTAACTGTTTCGTGTCATTGAAGAAACTACCCCAACGTGATCTCGTCGTCTAATATTGTAAGACATCAACGGTAAAGTAATATAAGGAACTTCTATTTACTTGTTCTAATTAGAAGATGTGTACGATATGGAACGCATTCTCGATCGAAGAACACTTAAATTCGGCAAATGACGAGTCAAAGAACTGAACGTGGGAATGATATCCACTGAATTTTGAGTTTTGGATAGACACTTCGAAAGTCCTCGATTATACATACAAAGACGTAACGATCAATCCCTTCAACAGATGGAGCGTGAGAAACTGCAGGAGACGCAGAGTGGTAAAATGAAGAGTTATCTTGCTTTTTTAGTAGAAGCAGTCCCTATCAATTGGTAGAGCCCCAGGAGAGACGAGGTCCTCCTTTCAAATACGAAACGGCAATCAGGACAAAATACCAAAATTAAATTGCCCTTTTCAGGGCTGGCCAGATCTCTACAAGGAGACTAATTCATTTGCAAAAAAAACAAAAACAACCTCTGATATGTGTGGGCTTAGGAAATCAAATAGACAATTACTCTTCTACCATGTGTGTGCATATGACAGGGTATAGTAGTGTGGTTATGAACACTTCCTACCCTTTCGTATGTGATAGTTTGTATTTGTATGTTTGTTGTATGAATGTATTTATACTTTTGGAAAGAAACATTAAATATGTTTGTGTTGAATATTTGTTTACAAAAGTTAGAGATTGTCTCATTTAGGTACACGCGATATTTGTATTGAATGTTTTGTGTAGTTTTTGTGAGGGACTGTTCTCTTTTCTCTACCTGCTTCAGGCATATAATGATGCGCGCTGGTCAGTAGATTCTGCATCGTTGACGCATCCAAATCCCCAAAAATGATTAGGAAATAAAAGTTCTTCGAAATTCGAGTGCACCTGGAACATGCTTGTCGACTACTTAACAAACTGGCCGTAGAGACAATTCAGGAAAGAACAGCTCTAGAAGTCAAGACCTAAAACAGTAAAAGAGAAAAGTGGAACTTCCCAATAGAGACGCATCAAGCCTGTGAGTTGAACCCTGTGACGAAGACACCACCATCACAACGCCAAATATTACAAAAGATGGTAACATACACTCAGATAGAGGAGAAGCCTCAGCAGCATCCACAGGAAGAGCATCAACGAGCTAGGGACACAACATAGTCCCTCTTGCGAAGAATTAGAGCTCGGATGCCAACCAATACATCTCTTCATTCCACGTCTCCATAACTTTCCGGGGTGGAGATCCATGTTGTAGAAGGTCTGGGAGATGAGGGCATTAACCAGGTATATAAACGCAAAAGAAAAGGCCGTTTTCAGAACCTACACATTCAATATTAAATCAATGAACATTTGAGATCCTTTAAAGTTATTTTACGGTAATTTAATTCTTCTGAGCTGAGTGTTACATATTTCATATGCCATTATATACATTGTTGCACATATTACAATCACATCGCATGCGTCATACCGCTCTTAACGTGTTTAAACTTCCCGACTGACCAATTTTTATAAACCTATTTATATCCTTTGATATACATTATTGCACACAAGCTTTGACTGATCGGACGTGCATTTAACTGCCAAGATTATGTGAAAGGTAACTTGGAACCCCATAATCTCAGAACACCATGCAACTAACAGTATATAATATGTATCAACTGTACAGATGCACAACAAACGAGTGTTGTTGAGAGAGGGAATGACTATGAACATTTCGAGATTGCATCAGTTGCAGAATTCTTGAATATAGGAGGCCAGCCATCCTAGCCACTCTGTGAGTGTTATCAGAGAGATTACTATTGGGTGGTTGATTATGGTACTTCCTTGAGAATGTTGTCAGAGAGGTTAACATAGGGTGTTTGTATAAGGTACTCGAAATACTACTGGATATATGCTGTGAGATTATGCCATTCAAAGCTGTTATTTCACCTTTCCACGTATGTATATGTATGTATGAATAAATGAAACCATCCATCCATTCATCCATCGATACACACCCATATACACATACATACAGCACACGTATTGTTGCAATGTCTTCTATTTCTTTTTGTTCCACATACAACGAACGTGCTCATGGTATTATTTAAGTTACATAGTTATTAGAATAAATCCTCCGTTGTTTTTTTTTTTTAAATTATTAAACTTAAAGAAAAGTGTCATATAGTTACTACAAGTAACCCTCCTATACATATAAACACGCACACACACGCACACACACACACACATGATACAGAGGTATTTCAAGTCACCGAGAAGAAGACGGAAAATAAATGTTGCTAAATGCTGCTAACAGGAAGAAAATGTAGGTTTACAGGTTAAAATCTACCCGAATATATCACATTTCTGGTTATTGAACATCTGATACAATTTGAGAATAAACAAAACAAAACGGAATTTTTTATGCATTTCAATGACGTGGACATAATGACAGGGCCGAGTTTTGTTGTTTCCAACATATCTAAGATACGTTGTTGAGGAAATTTCATCAATACTATTAGATGTATGTCCACGTCATTGAAATGCATAAAAAATTCCATTTTGTGTTGTTTATTATCAAATTGTATCAGATGTTCAATAACCAGAAATGTAATATTTCCGGTAGTTTAGTTCATTCTAAAGCTAAATTATCTTCCTTTCCGCATCCCGTGTAAAATGATTCAACAGTCAGGAGAGATTAAATATCACATTTTACAAGATTGTTAATTTTGTTTCTAAAATCACGATAATTTTTAATTTCCTTCTCATAACAAAAGTTTATTTTGGACAGACTAATGCCTCCTAATCGGCCTAAAATATAAGTATTTTGTTAAAACATGACACCATGATGAAGCATCTGTTCACATTTCATAAGAACCATTAACTCTTCAGAAAACATCCACACTGATCAAATAAGGGAATTGGTCAATTTAAAGAATAGTCTGTAATCTTCAGCAAACATTGCAAATCGTTATTCGAATAGAGAAGACTATCCTATAACATTTTAAGGATCGGGAATCCCGTAAAAGTAATCCACTGATTTCTAATTTGGTAATTTTTAAACTTAACTTTTTGCGCACACCACTTGCGAAGACAAGATAAACGTAGGAAACATGCTGTTATGCATTTCTATAATACAAGACTACAATAAAATTTTCTGAAACTTGTATTTTCTTTATTTGCTTTACAACCTTCTGGACTTAAATTTGTATGGATTTCTGGAGTACGTACGTTATCTTTGCAATGTTTAGCTGTAGGTTTAGACGTGTTTAATAGCACCGAAGCATATGAGTTTCACAAACACAAAGTTGATTCCATTTTTCACTGCTTTCAATAGCGTTTTGAACGTTTTCTTTGGGCTGTATGAGCCTTTATATCATGACGTTAAACTTGAATGCTTAAGAACTATTTCAACAAGCTTACTAAATATTGGCAGAATGTAAAAAATATAAAACAATGCAGACACACTATGATATCGATCTAATAATTTATTTTCATCCGTACACGCAATTAATATAGATTTCAATGTGGGCATGCCTACTATGCACAGATGCCTATTTCACTCACACTGTACCATCACGGCTTTGGTTATGAGTCCTGGTCGTGATTGTATAGAAGCCAGTGTTTACCGAAAAAGCGAACGGTGTCATTAACCGATGAACCTGGAGTAATATCAGCGTGGATCTGGCGTAATATCAACACCTTCGTGGCACTTCCATCCTTTCTCCCCTCTACCTTCCATGACAATTTAGCCCATAAGTATCCGCTGCACCTTGATAAGCTTTTATATTATCCACGGGGGTGCAATCACCCAAAACCCACGTGACGTGAGTGCACCAGTCTTAGAGGTAGAGTCTCATGCAGATGGAAGTGCCCCAAGGAGTTTCAAAAGATTGACATAAACCACCCTTTGATACTACTATGTGATTGCAGAATCAAATCTGGCAGATTATACTTATTTAGACAAGGATATGGTAACGATCAATAAAAACATCAGTAGAGAGATGGTGAACAGACCTTTTACTGAAACGTCATTTGCTTAAAATAAAACAATTTACGAACTGAAAAAAATAACGCCAATAACGCCAAGCTGAATCCTCTAAATTACCTCGAGTTTCTAGAATTGGGTTTGTTTATTGTGTTACCTTTTTTGGTTGCTTTGTTTCTAAATTTGTACGCACGTTTTCGTCTACCCGCCTGACGTTTTATTGAGGTCGTACACTCTCTGCTACTTTAATTAGATCAATATTTATCTATCAATAATGACACCGGGTACGGATTCTTATATAACTAGATTAGCAAGAGAAAGATTGGAATGAATCAAAACGTGCTTGCCTGTTCGCGACTCTCTTAGATAGAAAGGTCAACAACGTCACGAATCTCAGGTAGAACTTGCCGAAGATAAAATCCAGGTATTTAAACGTATTAAAGAAGCAACTGAAAAGCTGCAGAAGTTACGGAAAATCTTCGTCCAACGTTGTAACAGATTGCTAATTATACTAAGAAAACATTTTTATTTTAAACTTCCAACTGAACTGGCTGCTGCTTAACGCCCCACCCACCCCCGCAGATGGAGAAATACAGGAGGGTATTGGCGAAATAAAAAAAATGTTCTTATATCAAAGCCGAAACTAAAAGAAGAGGACCAGATCAACGATATATTAAGATGCTTGAAAAAAATTAATGATATGGCTGTTAAGGCAGTATGCAAAATATGAGATTTATCTAAACTTGCCGCATTTGTGGTTTCAAGTTTTAGTAATAGATACAGATATTTAAAACCTGGACATGATAAGCCTGTAGGTAAACAAACTGGTATAAATAGCGCATACAATGTAAAGAAAATTGAATCACAAATGCTGATATTATATATCAAGCGTACGTAGACGAAATACGTCAGTATAATTTAGGTGCTCACTTTTCTCGACAACTTTTCCAACCTCAACCTATACCAAAACCTCCCCTTCATTTCGACTTCCTCCATCACAGCAACAAATAGATCGACAACAAAAGCAAACACTATCTCCTGCGTCACGAATTCCGCGACCACAACAAAAACAAAATCAACCTCATAAACAAGAAATAATTGATATTAAAACAAATTGATATTAAAACAAATTTACAACTAAAGGTTTCACCGATATCAGTAATTCAAGATACAATGAATTAGCAAAAGCTGGTGCGCGTGGGTTCCGTCAAACGGAAGATATATTGATTCTTAGAGAAGTGAAGATGATTGGATCAGGGATGCATATTTCGTATCTGCTAATAAACCTGTCAAAGATAATGACACAAATTTATTTGCTTCTAAGCGTGAAGTAAAAAGACAAAAAGAAGACGATACACTTGAATCATTATCAGCCATAGATCCTGCTGAAGGAGAAGAATTTTATGATGTAAATCTGAGCCTCCCGGCGCTACTGGAAGTGGATTTCACTCAACTGCACCAGGAGGGAGTGATTAGATACATAAGTAATAAATGAAATGATAATACATCATGCTCAACGTGGACAAATCATGGTTTGAGTAGTAAATTCGCGATTACCAACGTTTAAAACAACTTACGGAGATGGACTATGTGATGTTGTTATGGATTTCTTTAGAAAGATGGCTCCAAAAGCAATACCGATTGTAAAACGATAAGGGGTGAAGGCTATTGAGACTGTTCGTGATAAAGGCATCGGCGCTATTGGTCATCTTGCCGGTAGAGCGTTCACGACAATCAAGGATAGACTAGCACGGTTAATTAGACAAAAACCGCAGCTAGCACAATTACCCAGAACTGAAGTTATGGCTGAAAATTTCAGTAAAATAATAAATCAAGCCGCAAATTAAAACTATTTGAGTTGGCTGGTGAAACAGAATAAAATATGACTACTAGTATGATAGCAGAAATTGGTCTTCGCGTGGGACGATGATAAATATAATACAAATTTTAAACGTATATCCGATCAAGCGTTCGATATGGACGCACCAGTTCTCAAAAATGAATCAATACATGATTATAAAATTTGTTCTTACTACACACGACAACCAAATCAACGTGGAAAAATCGAATTACAAGTTGAATAGACAAGTAGATATTTCTTACCCGCCAAAGCATTCATTGAAGTAGAAGGTAACTTTATAAAACAGACGATACTGAATATAACGCCGCTGACATAATATGTTTTGTAAATAACGTAATTAAGGGTTGTTTGACAGCGTCACCTATATGATTGATGGAAGTAATGTGGATTGTATTCAAAACGACATTGAGTTTGCTACAACAATAATATATCTAGCAAGAAATTCTGGTGATTTTACAAGATCACCTGGTATACCAATAATATTTGCTGAAGACACTTCTGTCTTTCCAGAATATATAAGTTTTAATACAAGTAACGAAATTCAGAAACACCCAAAGTAAAATCAACGAATTCAAATTACAGTTTAGTATTTGCAACACGTCGATCAACGTTAAACAGTGTTCGTAGAAGATTGTCATGCGCAATTCAGTTATCCCACATATTTGGATTGTGTAGAAATGTTAGAAAATTTTTTTTTGGAGCTAAACATAAGTTGTACTTGTAAGAAAAGCTGCTGACGATGATGCTATTTGGCGCAACGGTGGTCTTGCTGCTGGTAAAGTAATATTATTTAAGATTTCGTTGCGGATGCTGGTAATGACTGCATCGCTCTATGAAGAACAAAAACTACTTACTTTTATGAATTCA
Source organism: Sinohyriopsis cumingii (assembly GCA_028554795.2). Taxonomy (NCBI): domain Eukaryota; kingdom Metazoa; phylum Mollusca; class Bivalvia; order Unionida; family Unionidae; genus Sinohyriopsis; species Sinohyriopsis cumingii. Next base: position 7,516,075 of record JAPYKE020000031.1, read on the forward strand.
GGTGGTAAATCATTGTTATCATGGTTGTCAGTAACTAAAAACAGTGTTCAAAGTGCTGTCAATCGTATATCTACATGGCATATAGCATCACAACAAGGAGTTTCTGCACCTAGGCATATTTTCACTGTTATTACACGATTAAACTCGCAAGAACATAGTCCAATGATATTTGATAAAATTGGTGTTTCTGATGTTTCTTTCAGAAAAAAGAACCACCTTAAGATATATTAATAAACTTTGATCAAAATTATATAGCGCGTGCATATCATCTGTTAATGACATTTATATGACGTGGTCAAAATATAGATACTGGTTTGTAAATATCACAGTTAGATTTATTACATTTCGTTGGAACATATTGATTTAAGTAGACAATATGTCGTTGACATACATTTTCGAGGTCGCATACATCCAGATGTTTGTGTTAAGTATACTCAGGAACAAAACAATGTTACTTGAATGTATTTGTGGATGAATGAGAGTACTTGACGGAGCATTTGTAGTATAAAGTTAATATGTCACTCTGACTTCAGGTCGGTTGAAACAAACTACAATGAAACTTGCAAGTAAATGCGGTATATAATTATCATTATAAAAAATCAACAGGAAAAGGATACAAAAAAGGGAAGGGGTCTGAGATTACCAGGAACTTATCAATAGGGAAAAGGTCTGAGACTTCCATGAATACTTTGCTAATTTTGCCTTTGTCAAAGTTTGATTTACTTCATGCTGCTAAAAAATTAAATTTAAAAAATGTAAAGAGGTGTTTTTATGCGTGATCAATTACCAAACAACAAAAAAATAATACTTGGAACTAAACTTGGAACAATTGTTTTCTATATAGATGGCGATTCACTACAGTTTGCTATTTTAAGATCTTCGATGTTAACGTATGTTTCTATAAATTTATTATCAATGAAAAACATATTTCCTGATACCGCGGTTAGAGTTACAAAATATTTATATTATATTGATAGGAATTATGCAGGACTGTTAAATAAATTACATATCGGGGATGGGGCATTATGGGGTGAATGGATAATAACAAGAGACAAATTACTCATTCATTTTAAATCAGCCGTAAAGATTATATATATATATATATATATATATATATATATATATATATATATATATATATATATATATAAGACACTAATAATTCACATACCTCAAAAGCTAAAGATGGGCAGGTTCTTAAAGTAGATCGTTTACTAACAAGACATTCCGTAATTTATGAAGATTTAATCTTATGGTGAGCCATTTATACACAGACACTGATTATTATAAAGAAATAAATGATGATTACTGAGTGTTTGATTTGACGCTGTGGGAGCTCATGAAGCTAATCAGACTACAACCAGATACATTTCAATGCTAATAAATGCGTAAGATAATTCAAGAAATTTCTATGAATGATTTTGGACAATATAGAGACCACCTGATTTGATAGTTGCAAGTAAAAAGATAGTTCGTGATATATTTCAACAGCAATTATTTATGTTACATAAAGAACGGTTTTCAGATTTATCTGTGCCTTTGTATTATCGACAAACATATGTATGTAAATAATATATTTATATTCAAATTCCTGGAATCATTGAGAAACAAACACTTGTATTAATTGATATTGTTTTAGTTATGATTGATGATGTTGAAAAGGAACTGACGATGGATAAACCTCCATGGGATTTAGGATATGCAATAACAATTAATTCGTCACAGGATTGTTCGATCCCCCGCCGAGTCATATCAAAGACTTACAAAAACGGTACTAACAACTGCCTCGCTTGGCGCTCAGCATTACAAGGTTAGTGTTACGACTGGTCGGCCAGGTGTCAGGATAATGTGACTGGGTGGGACATCATGCTACATGTCTGCGGCATGATGCCCCAGTGCTAGACATCACTATAAACTGCCACATTGCAGACATCGTAGCGATATGACTGAAAAATTGTTAAAGCTACGTTAAAAATCCAAATCACATCACACACACACATCGTCACAGGATTAGCTATTTCGGATACTAATATCTGGATTGTTCGCATTGAACAGTCAAATGTAGTTTATTTGGTAGTGTCTTAACTTAGAAGAATGTTTAAACTGCAGATGGTTATTCGTAGACTGCGCAGTGAATAATACTCATATTCAGAAAATCAACGACGAAAAATTGAGCTCGTTGCAACAATCTGACGAATAAAATAAATACGACTTAGATCTTGATTGTTCATTAATCACGACGCTGAAATACAACAGAAGAATCATTGTGCCAGATGCAACACAGTAATGTTGTGGAAGTATTCTCCTAGCGACGTAAAACAATTAACCGTGGATATAATTAATATTAGTCTCAGTCAAGCACGCACAAATATAATGTTGACATGTATTGAAAGTAATCGATGCCGAGAAGTTGCTGTCCTGCTAGTAAATCATCCTCCACAGAAGTGAAGGCGGTGGTAATTGTGTATCTTCAGGAATTACATGGAATTGTTCACGTACAAATACATGTTAAGGAGTTGTTGAATTTAATCTGTAGATTGCAGGCCTACCCGTGGATCGTACTAGGTTGGAAATTGTATGTGTGCTACACTCCAGACTGGATCAGTCGATCTTTCATACCCCCTTCACGTTCACCATATTCATGTAAACATCTGACTGTCACATTACCGAGTACTGTTTTTTATTAAAAATAAAGAGTGATGCCCTTGTACTGGTATGTTTTTCGTCGAGACAGCATTGATGGATTTCAATGAAATTCCAAGAGTAATTTCATTATTTAACGCATTATTTAAGTCATGCGACCCGTTCACAAGCATTTCTTATGACCTGCCTTGAGGAAGGTCGATATTTCGTGCGCATAATGATATCCTAGTAATCGCTCATCAAATGTTCGAGTAAATCGCTCAACAATTGCCTGATAGCTATCAATTGCGTTATGTCCTTGTACGATTTTGGGTTTATGTTGTTTCATCAAAGATGTTCCTGCATAAAGAAATTCATTCCCATGATCAACCTGTAGCAGCTGTGGCCATCTCAGGCCGCCACGTTGATACATTCGTTGAAAGGTAGATGAAACTTCAGTTGCTCTCTTTGTTCATAGTGACTCTGCTTCGTTATATCTACTTGCAACGTAAACGACCGTCAACGCGTATTTGTATTTGCGCGATTGACGTCGACCAGTTTTGATGAATTTCATTGGGAATGCCACCATCAAAATGTGCGTACTGAATTGTTTTAGATGGTGGCAGATAAATGTGACATATTGCCTCTCCTGCTAAACAAGTATCAGCAACAGAACGTGCGACATTCGCTGCATCAGCAAGTTTATTAATCGCTGCTCTATCCCTCCAATATCATCGTGGGGTACAACAAATTAAGTCCATATAGTAGTTATTTATGATTAATTACCTGCCCCTAGCACTAGGTTACCTTTCATTTTAGATCTTATCAAAAACTTAACATGTCATTCTCTGAGAGATTTATTTTTTACGACTTTAACGTGTGTATCAACATCACCTCCGTTATATGTCTTAATTGCTAATCTGGATTTGTATTCGTGGCATCATGAACTTATCACGCTTGATCAATCACATTTATTGGATACTCCCCAGGTCTTGCCTGATTTTTCTCGTCGAAAATAAAGTCGGATTCCATGACCGTAATAATTATATCCAGGATGATGCTTCTCGCCTGGACACGTCGCCCATGGAACCCCTTATAATTTTATCAAAAAATCAGAACATCTCCGTAAGTTGCATGAGAGATAAATTAATATTTTGTATCACATCTCACACATTTTCCTGTAAGTGCATGCGGTTGATTCCTCGTTGTTATTGTTTTTAACCCGGTGGTGGGGTTGGATACTCTGCATCGAGGACAATATAAATTGACATGCTTATTATATTTTTACAACATGGATGTCATTGATTTCTCAGCGACACGAAAGCAAGAGCCAGTCAAGCATCATGCAGCGCTATCAAATTCTGTCCGAGCAATTATCATATGCTAACTCGGTCTGGTAAGACGCAATTGTTTCTTAACCTGATAATGAGATGGCTCAAGGGGGATATGTTATATATGGTGGTGCCATCTGTAGATAATCATACATGCTACGACGTACTTAAAGATTATAGTGAAAATGGACGATGATGGCGATGATATGATTGACTTTATCACCGACATCAACGATGCAGGATTGGTAGATGATCTTGATAATAATATTAATACTCTCGTAGTAAATGATGATGTGATGGTAGATAAATATGTATGCATGTATGTATGTATGTATGTATGTATGTATGTATGTATGTATGTATGTATGTATGTATGTATGTATGTATGTATGTATGCATGTGTGCATGCATATATGTATGTATGTATGTATTTATGTATGTATGTATATATGTATGTATGTATGTATGTATGTATGTATGTATGTATGTATGTATTTATGTATGTATGTATGCATGTATGTATGTATGTCTGTATGTATGTATGTATATATGTATGTATGTATGTATGTATGTATGTATGTATGTATGTGTGCATGGATATATGTATGTATGTATGTATTTATGTATGTATGTATGTATGTATGTGTTGGGGTGAGGGTGGGGGTGCTTGTATGCATGCATGCATACATGTATGCATATTTAAATCAAATTGCTGATGCTTTATCGTTGGTGGGTTTTGAGAATTAAATATATATAAACATGTATATAAACATGTATCATTTACCTGGCAGATTGTATTGCATTAAGGTATGAAATATAAAAAATAAGCAGTCACGTTGGTGATGGCTGGTAGATACATCCTTACTAATGAATAATATTCTGATCCATCCAACCAATTCCCATCATTATCTACTACCTAACAGATATTTCCATCACCACATCACCAATATACGAATGTGCTCAGATACAAGTACTTTAAAAAACGAAGCCCTTGAATTAATGGGGTACTGAAAACGGAGAGGAGTCAGAAAAATATCTACGTATAAATACATCGTCAAATATATTATAAAATTAAAAGAAAATACTTATAAATGGCATGAAAAAATAAATATAACTCAGACAATCCAATCCGTATTGGAACGCAAAAGAAAACATATGATTGCCTCTTTATCTCTCTCTCTTTATATATATATATATATATATATATATATATATATATATATATATATATATATATATATATATATATATATATATATATATATATATATATATATATATATATATATATATATATGTTACTTTAAATGTACTGTGTACATGAAACAGTTTTACTCAACGTATATTTGAACAAAATACGAAAGGAGGACATAGAAATAACATGTACAAAGTTATTCCTGATTATAATTGAATATATGAAAACATTACATGTTGGGGGAAGTTCCAATAAAAACAGCTACATTTTTGCCTAGATGTCGTGTATGACTACCTGTTACTTGCTAATTGTCTTTCGGTGCTTCGTCCGAAAACGACATGGCAATAGCAACGCAAAGTGATGTCATAATCTATATTTAGCACAAGGTAGCTTTAAATACAAGCGCCATTTGCGAATACTTTGGAATCAGAGAAAAACGTTACACGCCTATTTGCGGATAGTTCTCGTTTTATTTTGTGAACCCCTGAATATGATGTTGATTGTAGCTTAGCGCTAAATTGCATTTCATTGTTTGCATCATTATGAAAAGCCGAAACAAAATGCATCAGACAGTCATATTCTTACAAAGCAGCTATAGCTTCACAGAGAATGCATACAAATGTTTACATGGTATTTGTCTTGAGGATTTCGTGATGGATCAACTAATTAGTACTAGGTGAAACCATCGTTTAGGGACATTAGAGGCTATCAAGAAGTAGGACAATTGCGGGAAATTAATTACGGGTACATTTATGATGATAGGACGGCGTCCAGTAGAGCCGAAGAATCTGGAAACACAGAAGCAATGAAATGTTCACACCCTGACTTCATCAGGAAATTTTCTGTGCATGAATTGCAGGTGTATACTTTTGCCCAACTTGTGTTTTCCCATATTTAGCATTTAGAGTACTTGAAATAATATTGTACATAAAATACCTAAAATAAATTCAAGCAAGAAACTCTCAACGTAGATTGGCTTATTTAATTTCAAATGTGTTGTACTTCTGTGTATGGCAACTAAGTTCTCATCAAAACACAGATCATGATAATCGCCAGTGTATGTTATACCACATGTTTCTAAGACGTTGCTAGCGTCGTCATAGTCTTCGTCTTAAATATGAGTTCCATCCTACTTGCAGTAGAACTTTCTTTTGTCAGTGCTCGCGTCAAATTTTCTCAATTCATGTAGTCATGAAAGTAAATTCATTTGTGAGACAATACGCTTAGAATGTCACCGAAAACATTCTTCTACGATTGTTTTGAAATGGTTTTGTATTGGAGACTATCTTCTCTAACGAAGCATCCAGTAACTGATGGCAGTTTACGAATCGCAGCTCGAAAAGAGAAAACAAGTATGTATCACGTTTGTTTGGTATTCACATTAATTTCTTATCGAGTCGTATAACAAAGGTTATGAAACACAACGGAAATAAATTTTGGCGTTATCAGTTGCAGATTGAATTTACTATGTGCTGCTCCACGATATCGATAAGTCAAATAACAGTGATTCCAATCTCAGTGGCTTCTGAATGGCTGTAGGTAAATTCAACACTATGTAGAAGTCATCAGCAAAAACAAATTACATATACGGCTGGGATACGATAAATGTTATCAACATTTCCTAGCTGGCACTATATGAAATCCTCGCTTGTAGATGACAGAAGACATTGTATTAGTATCGACATGGAACATGCTCTTGGTATTTTCTTGTACATGAAATTTTACCAGATAGCTCTATGTATATGTGAATAAGCAGTGACATAAACAGCGCATGTATCATAGCACTGAAAGTTTCAAATTTTGACACGTTATAATTGTTATCAGGCATGATCGCTCTCATGCAGTTGGCAAACACGCAGCCGTGGCCAGTATGAAGATCCTCTTCGTGTATGCATGTTCTACAATTGCACGTTTAGTCGTTGTATTTGTTACTCATCGTAGCTGGGAAATTTAAAATACAGACTTACGAACCACACTTAGTATCATATGCCAACAGAACCAGTCAACTTCTTGCTCACATGCCGCACATGAAACATACAGAGGATATATACTTGCCTTGTCATTGACAGCAAAATTGTTCACCCAAACAGTCTGTTGTTCTGAATTTGGCAAGTCTTTCACTTGCACTGTTGTATGTATCCCAAAACAAACGTACTTTGATACGCAACATACTTTATAATTCATTTAGTAATCATAGGTAAATGACACAATATGTAATACCAAAATATGAGCAATTCACCTTTGACGTGCTTACTACACATGTTGATACCCCTTTCAAGAATGGACCCGGATCCGTTGCGTGAAAGTCATCCTTCTTGTCTGTGAGAGAGTTGAAAACAATTTTGAGACCTTTGCAGTTGTCAAATGCACTCACTGTCTTTGTGATGAAATATCCTTCCTTTTCATGTATAATCTCACTTAGCAAACAATATGCATTTGCCAAGAGAAAAACTTTATACCACGATGCACACATAACTCTGCAATTTTCTTACATTAGATTCCCTGTCATTAACATATTCTTGTACGACAGCAGTTGTTTCGGTCGCCTAACAAAGGTCTTGTCAAAACAACCTAAGACATGCCCTAATACAACGAAACTCATGGATGAACTCATTATGCATAAAAAAACAGATTTTGTTTCTAATTTACAATTCCCAGAACAGATGGCAAGACGTTTTTCTTGATACATGCAGTTTTTGGACTCATCAGCAAATTGTTGTATAATGAAGACTTGACCGCATGATCGTTCTTTGCATCGCTGACCTTCTGACAGCAATATTGTGTGTAGAAAATCTCGAGCTCATTATCGCATTTTGAAAAATCAGCAGGATCTAGATTAATTTCATATCATGATTTTTTTTGTAGTTTAGCTATGACCTCGAATCTTTGTGGCTGTACAAAGTAGAGATTTGTAATATATACAACAATTCCCGATATAACATGTTTCTTCGATTGGATAACATGTACGGCTTAGATGCAGTAAGAATCTGCAATTGTTTGTGACTACGACAATTTCGTTGAGAAAGAATGCATGCATTATGGTACCAGGCCAAAATAGGTATAACTGAAATTAGCTCATCAAAAATAAATGTATCTCGTCTTATGATTAATTGGCGCGATAAAAGGAAGCGGTTGACATTTTCATTGTACTAATCATGCCAGGAGGACAGAAATATGACAACTTTGATCACGTCTTCGAAATAAAATATATCTTCTCCTGGGTATGTTAGAAAAGGTGGCATTGTGTGAGTTTGTATCCAGCAAAAAGTGTTTGAATTATGTGTCAGTGTCTACGAGACGATAAAGAGGCATCAAATAATTGTGATATTTCTGCAGAGTGCGTGTAACATGTTTGCTGAGGGATATCATTAAGATGATGCGGATCAGTCTTGCAGCCAAAATAATCAGAGATGGGGTCTCAACCAACGTCTGCAATTCTGAATATCATGGAAATCTTGTTCCGTATTTTTCACACAATGCAAAGTTTGCCCATTTGCCGTTTGACCTTTCGCAAACTTTTTCCTATATTGTATTAATGCTCTATGGTCTTAAAATTAGTAACAGAAAAGAGAAATTCAACAAATTATTTATTTCTCTCGAAAAAGGTACACTTTAAGAAAGGGACTTAAGGTATTGCGAAATAAATACCAGATAATTCTTAAAGTAATCCATAATATATCTAATACTGGAAGTATCGCTGTGCCTGTGGTACCCTGTATGATATTGATGTGCCTTTTGTTGAATTTCAGTAATACGATTAAAAGAATATCCTTATTTGAATTACAATGTAATTTAAGTCTCTATTAACAAGAATGTTATTTTGAGCTCTTTGTATTTCCTGTGAAGAGTCCTTTCAATTTTATTATTTGAATAAATAAATTCCAGCCGAAAGGATGCACTGTACATAGCAATAATGCAACTTCTTTAGCCCTGAACTTAAAGCACGAAAACATATTTTCACATTAACAAAATTATATAGTTCTCTACCTGACCTCAGGTCACAATTAAAATTTTCTGAAAACAACTATTACCAATTTGACAATTTAATTCTGGAAGATTCCTCATGATTACAAGGTAAAATTGTAGATATGTATGAAAGGTCTGTTCCTTAACTTATCATACAAAGAACATAGTAGACACAATATCCTTGATTCGGACCAAAATAAATATATTTACTTCCATTAATAATGATTCTAACTTTAAACCCATACTGGTGGAGAACATATTAGCTATGTAATAGTTAATTTTTTTATTTTCATTTTGCCAATGAAATGAAGAGGGTGCAGAACATTAAATACAATACTGCGAGAGGAAGCTGAACTAATAAATACAAAGTTCTGCAAATGCAAATATCAAAGCCAAAACTTCCTCCTCGTATGTGAAATAATTTATCTGGTGCTTATTTAACCTTTAAGAAAAATAGGACGGAATGATCTACACCAATTTTGTCTTCTTGATTCAATACTTCATCAGCACCAAGATATCACTTGCATCAACAGACATTTTAAAAGATTGACTAAAACTTAGAATTGAAGGTACACGTGCACTTTTGAGTATGGGATTGTCACGTTTACCTGCCCGCGATTCCGTAAGTCAGGAACAAAGGAATGGGTTAGCGCAATGAGTATGTCGACCCTGCACTGTTACGGCGATTTTGTTTGTACAAGGACCCTCCGTTAGGTGTTAACACTAGCATATAGATGTTAGAAGCTTTGTTCTAAGAACAAAGGACCCTCAACGCTATTGTAAATCTCCCCTCTTTGAGAGATGGCCTGAGGCTCGTCTGTTAATCTGGACCGTCTGGGGGTATAATTGATATCCAATCAGAACTAAGGAAGGGTGGGGCCATCAATTCGAATCAGAACTTAACAGTCATTTGAACTGATAACGAATTAGTGATTTGTAAGCCGTCGTACTGGTAAAGCAGAATATATTCACTCCGAGGGAGCCACTCGTGATTTGGCTGGAAAACTCTTAATACATTCTAAGGACAGAAAGCTTCGTAAAAGTCAGTGAGTTTTTTGCTCGATTGTTGCAGAATTTTACGGCATTGTAATTGTAATTAAGTGCAGTATGTATATTTACTTACTAGAATCGTTAATACATATAATTACTCTTGTATAGTTTAATTTACATGCGTACTTGAGAAATGAGCTATGATTATGTAGATTGCTCGCTCGTCAGAATTAATATTGTATTTCGCTATTTAGTTACTTCGTAGTAAACTAGTGTATTTATTCATGTGATATTCTAGATTTTGCCATTGTGAATTAAATGGTAGCTTGTACAATGGTTGCAGTGTGTAAATTTAAATAATATGGATATTTGAATAGTTGTGTACACTTGTGGGAGTGTACTGTACAGAAATGCGTCAGATTATTGTGATATTGTTGAGAATAATGAGATTAAGAATATATATATATATATATATATATATTGATGTGACGCAGTTTAGTGATTTCTGTATGATAAGTAGGATACCGCTCTTATTGCAACGTTGTTTTTATAAGAACGTGTGTGTTTTTCGATGTGCACGAATGCGTGACCAAAGATGTAGATAACCTTGATCTGATGATTGATTGATTGTTGATTTAGTCTGAGGGAGATGGCTAACATAAATGCTAACGTCCTTGTGTTTTTCGTAGGAAGCTTTTGGGGACAGAATAGTCAAGTCCCTAGTCTCAGAGAGACAGGATAGAAGTAGGCGGAGAACGTCGGAAGAAGAAATAGAGAATAGAAGTAGGCGGGGAACAAGCCTCGTTGAAGGAGAAAGAGAGAAAGAAAAGGAGGAGGAGAAAAGAAGACAAAAGGAGGAAGAGGACAGGAAGAATCGGAGAACGCCGGAAGGAGGAAAGCAATTGGCGTAGTAAACACAGATGAGTAGAAACCAAGTACACGGGAAAGCCATCTCACACTAAAATGATGTGATGAAATAGGTTGTCACAGGGTCGAAAGGAAGTAGAATGGTTGAGAAATTAATATCGTTTAATTTGTATTAAATTGTTATTATTTTGGATTTCACCTTTGTGTTCTTAATAATTTAATTGTCGGTATTGCGGACTGGGGGCTCCGAGCTTTACCTTTCTCTATCACTAATTTCACTTCCTACAAAAACGAGCCAGGGTGGGAATTCCACAGTAATTCAAATAAATATTGGGAGCACCCCACCCCAACGCATAACAGTGAGTCACATAGAACTTCACAGGCCTTTAACTTATCAAAAGCCTCGTAACATGTTTAGATCGATGAAACTTAGTTTTTAAAAAAATACAAAATACATTTGTCAAGTGTGCAGCCATTACGGATATAAACATTGGAGAAAATATTTAGATAGCATCCATCCATGCCTAAAACTCTCAATAGTTGCATTTTAATGACAGGCACAGACAGTTCAGAGATAAACTTGACCGTAGCATCTATAAGTTTAACATGTCCCTGTCGCACAGTATGTCCTAGAAATGTAACGCAAGCACGCCAAAACTCACTTTTGAATAATTGTCAAATTTGCATCAAGGATTTTGTCAAAAACTTTCCAAATTTTATAAATGATCTTTCCACGTGTCGTTGTAGTTTATGATATCATCAATGTAAGAATCAAAATTATCTTGACTAGATGTAATCATATTCATTGAAAAGTTCAATGCGGACTTATCATTCCAAACGACATCAGTTGCAAACACCAACATTTTCTTTGTACTTCCAGTCAATGGAATTTGGCATAATCCTTTCGAAAGGTCACATATGGTGACATATTTTTGCAATTCCAATTTTATCAATACAGTGAGTGATTCTTGGGGAATTTCAACTTTGTTTTGCATGTCCATATGTGTAAATTATTATCTAGTTTCGGCATAATAATACACTGAACCTTAGTCACATTTACTCAGATCCATGAAATCATTCTCTAGCAATTACGGAATTTCTTATTTTTCAAACATTCCAGTTTGAGAGGATTCGTCCTGTATGAATACTGTTTCATAGGTGTGGGATCTTCAATTTCAAGGTTCATGGTAGATTGTATTTGTTCCTGTAAAACGTCTGAAAAGAAGTGCTCATATTCAAGTAACAGCTGTTTGGGTTCATTCTTTTCTTGTTGCTTGCAGATCTGAACGTTTCTAATCCAGATTATTTATTTTTTCTGCATTCAACGACTAGATATTGCATGGTCATTACAGTCTGACTGCATTCCATTCAGGTAATCTCTCTATCAACATGCCGACGGTAATTCAACATGATTTTTTCCCATGATTACTAATATCGCAGTTTAACTCACTCATTTTCTTTTTGACTTTGTAAGGACCATACTACCTAACCTGACGAAAATCGTGAAGATTTGTTGTTGTTGTTGTTGTTATGGGGTATAACGCCATTTTTCAGCACACGATAGGCTATACATGGGGGCCAGTATTAATGGTGGAGGAAGAACCCTGGGAAAACCCCAAAATGAACCACCACCCACGAGAAGCTACTGGCAAGCTTTCTCTCATACCCATATTGGCTGAATTCGAGACTCGAACCGGCGTAGACAGAGGTGAGATGGCAGTGATCCGTAACATTTCTAATCCAAATTATTTATAATTTCTGAATTGTAAGACTAGTTATTGCAAGGTCACTACAGCCTGATTGCATTCCATTTAAGGACACACGGTACTAATTCAACTCCAATAGTAAACATATTGAAACACCATCATATTCAAAATTCAATAACTTAAAATTTCTGGGTGCTGATGATGAGACCTATAATTCATCATGCACATCTAACCTTGGTGCAAGCATATGAATGGAGAACACCATAAGACCCGTGGCATTTTGTTTACATACATGTGCATGAAACACATCTTATTGATTCTGCACCAAATGAATCAGGTGCTACTTTCATTATTCAGTACTCCTGAGTCAAGCCTGTTAGAATGTTAAAATTGCATCAGTAGAAATTTGTCTATTTTTTTTTAAAATTACGTATAGGATAAGCTCTCAAAAGATATTTTTACTAAAATTTTAATTTTCATTATTAACCAATTATGGACAACAAAACCCGTAAATACTCTATTATTTCTTCACCCATTTCTTGACTGGTTTACAGTTCTTCCGTATAATTAGTACCGTGTGTCCTTAAGCTGATTGCATAATTAACCAGGTAATCTCTAGCAACAAGCCGGTACTAATTCAACAAGATTTTATCCCATGATTACTAATATTGTAGTTTAACTCACTCATTTTTGTTTTCACTTTGTAAGGTCCATGCTATCTAACATGACGAAAATTGTGTAGAAAACGTACGAAAAAATAATGTTATCACTATACTGACAAGTTTTTTCCATTGTAGTTAAATCGTATTTTAGTTTCATTTTTGAGTTGAATTACTGGATCCCTAACTCATGCATAACTTGCTGGAAAATTATAGAAGTAAAATTTGACCCTTGATACGATTGGACATATCTTGGTGGGACACATAAAAACAATAACGTTAAACCGCTTACTACTGATTAAGCTTTAATATTCCGGAAAGGACGTTCCTCTGGGATTCTTGTAGACGCACACATTATGATCAGCAGGTAATAGTTGTTTGACTTGGTCTTAGGTAAGGGTCCGATACAGTCTACTATTATTCTTCTAAATGGTTCGTGAAATACAGAAATAGGCTAAGATGAGCCTTATGTATCTTTTGATAGGGCATCTAAATAAAACTTTGTTTATGCCCTCTATAACTGCTCTTTACTCATCAAGCATAATTTTATCTCATCCTTTTGTTTTGCTTTTTTAGTGTCTGTAGAAAATATAATACAATTGATTTATGGAAACGTTAAGATTAAGTATGTAAGACAACGATCGGATTATCGGTACAAACCAAAAACAGCAACTGCTATGACACACTTGATCTTTTTCCTGCAGGAAGTAATTGATTTCACCACAACACGATTACTTTTGGTCTGATATAGAGTTCCGTCGAGGCTTTCTGTAGTCTTCTTGCATGATAGTCACCACGACGCTCATATTATACTATAAACTACACGATCTGTCATAAAGTATCTTATTGCTTGACGAAATTGCTCAATATTAATTTACCGTTGTTGGCAGCTCCCTGAACTGCTTAAACAAGGCTCCTGAATATCAAAATTACTAGGAAACTGCAGACTGTTCGGTTGATTTGTATGATTTTTGGGACCATTAGTTTGTGGATGCCAGACTGCTGCCGTTGTGCAGACAATTTAATTGACGGAATAGGTCATCTCACGTTTTTATGTTGGATTTTGAAGAGAATTAGACTAGCTTCTAAACATGTTATTTCTATGTAGAAAGGTTGGACATAATTCTATCTAAAAATGCGCTGTCCTCTGTGCGTAAGTCCTCTGTCAGTCAACGCATTTACCTGATATCGCACCAGATTCTGCTGAAATATCTAAATAAACCATGTGTTCACATAAATGTTGGACCCGCTGACATGAGCATGTGCAATATAGCAGGGAAAGTGCCGCTTAATATCTACTTGAAGAACATTCGGATGGTAGGCCTTTCTAAGTTACGCTGCTACGCAATTTGTAATTTGCTACGTTAATGTCAGTACCAGATTGTGTTGACCTTGGCGGGAATAGTAGCTAATAAGCTTGATTGAAACGCCGTATGTACATTTCTGCGATGTGTTTGCTGATATCGCATGCAATGGCTTCAAAATAAACTTCACTTAGATGTAGCTCATTAGATGATATGCAGTGATAGCTTATATTGTACGATCACTATCATTTTACCGCAAAGATCATCGAGTGTCAAAATTCTTTCGACAGTTGAAACAGCATAGGTCGACTTCACTACACTTCGATAGTTACCATGGAATCGATTGTTCCTTCCACCCGTTGTGAGACATGAAAGCGTAGCATATGATCCAAGTTCTAGAACTCTTCCATAGTCCTGTGAAATCCTGCATCGAAGTCTTGCAAAATATGCAGACTTTCTTGAAGGAAATAAGCTTTCTTGCCCAAACTGATCACCGTAAAAATCATTGCATAATTTTCTCAGGTTCATACACAAGAGTTACAAGGTAAGGTGCGATATATTTATAGGGTCACACAAATCACTGTTCTTGTAACATTTAATGGTACAAAACATCTATATGGGAAGCTTAAGTTATCGTACATGCTTAGTTCTTTTTCCCAGTGTTTCATACGTTCTTCCTCGTCCTTGACGTCATCTGTTTCTCGTTAATCTCGAAATATTCTAAATCAATTTGGCAGACGGTGTATAAAGAGATATCTCCTCAATGACGTGTTTGTGTTTTTCACCACGTTCCTGTAATTCAACGTGCAACGTATTCATAACACTTCCAGTTTTTAATAACTTTGATGGTGAGAGCGGCCTCAAACAGATCACTGATGTCATTATCAATGACGGCCTCAGACGTTTCGCTTTTTTCGTCTCTGTCTTCTTCGAATCTTTCTGTTAACGTCTCAGGTACCGTTCAAAGCTTCACATCATTACCATTACAAATAAAGGTGTAACTATTGTCTCATTTAATACTCGTGATATAAAGAACAAAATTAGTTAATTACGTATTACAGTTTTATATATGTTAGCTACCAAATATGTATACTTATGTTCGTGTCTCTTTCTGTCTCTCTAAAATTGTATTGTATCATGCGTTATCCAAGCCGTACAGACTTTAAAGTTGCTTTATGACTGAAATTCGTTTTGTATGGGGTTTCTTTTTTTTTGTGTTGTTTGTTGTTTAACAACACAATTGGCCACAAGATAACGAAACATGGGATACTTCACTTGAAAAGTAGGTATTAGGCAGTGGACACTATGGCTGAGACAACCGTGCCGATACAAGAGACTGAAATAAAACGTAATATTAAAAATCAGCTAGGTTTCTCTGTCGCATGAGTGACAATATAATCTGAGAGTGCTTCTACTCAGGCTTGTGTACATGTTCGCTTGATTAGAGATTTCATTCTCTATGCATGAAATTAAGGCCTAAACGATGGCGATGAACACTTTAAAGACATAATTTACAGATCAAACGTCCTGACAAGGTAGACCTGCTTCGTATAGTTTTACCAGATAGGAAAGGTCTACTATATTCACTTTAAAAAATACGTAAACCACAAGTAGTAGATCCACACATGCCGTCATATAACGTAACAGATAAACAGGACCAATGATGTCCTCTTAAAATCATAAGTATCTCGCAACAGCATAGATTCAAATATGCAATCATACACTGTTCTAACTGAACCTGACTTAAGGTGGCGACATTAAGTCTCAAGAAGAAATGTAGATGTAAAATGTAGCTTCTGAATTGCATCTGAGATGTCCTATTTAAATTATTATGGGTAACATAGACACTTAACCAAATATTACATAATGCAACGGCAGACCTGCTTCTACAATGATTCAAGTTAGACACGTAACACAAATGTTGCGTATATCTTTGTCGGACCAAATCACCGAATAAGGTGAATCTGCGTATTCTGCCGTTTGCAAACCCCAAGCTTAAAACATAACTCGAAAGAAACGCTATACCACTGGTGTAATTGTCCGTAATTACTACAAAGATACTGTAAAATCCTAGTAATGACAGAAACGTTACCAACACCTATACGTACGTTATATCTCCACCACCATGTAACTCGTGGATGAAAACTTGAGGTACTAAACAAAAAATGACCAGACGAGCCAATCTCAGCTGTCTGAGGTTCTTGTGAAATTTAGTAATTCTCTTGCAGTTGATAATTATCTTTCATAAGTGATATTTTCTGTTAGAACATGGATCAGATATTTCAAGCATTAACTTGAAAATAAAAGTATGATCCATATTCATTGAACGATTTCCTCCATTATGTTATCTGCCCATCAAAGTGTAAGACATGGATTACTACGAGTGGTACTGATCTACCCTATTTAGGTTGAATTCCTCTAACTGATCCGCTATGAACATATGGTCCGGTAGTTAATCGGACTTTTTTGTATTGTTAGTTTTGGCTTCGCTACACGTAACAATAAAATGTTTCCTACTTCACTGTTAAATATTTCCTTAAATGTACACAAACGTAAATATCATATGTACATGAGATATACGTTGTGTAGGATTGGTTTTATTTCGAATTGTGTCGACTGCATAATACTGGCAGTGTTTCCTATTTTCATAAAGTAACCAGGTAGAGTCTATATATTGCGTGTAAAACAAGTGATTTGATCGTCTAAAATGCTGACCGAAATGCGAGCGAGATACACGATAAAAATACAAAAAGGTATTTTAAAAACTTTGGATGCCGCGGCAAGTTTTCAACTCATCACCATTTGTTTGTCAGCCACAGCACACAGAAAGACAAGTATTTACCCGTACCAGGACAGGAGTGATTCAAGAAAGTTTGAACATAAAAGAAAAAAAGATCTAATAAAATGAAGTTTAAAATTAATACTGATACGAATATTAAAACTCTATCTATCTATATATCTATATATCTCGTATATATATATATATATATATATATATATATATATATATATATATATCTCGTATATATATATATATATATATATATATATATATATATATATATTTATATATATATAGATAGATAGATAGATAGATAGATAGTGTGTGTGTGTCTGTGTGATATCATGGCAACGAATAGGACTTATTCGTCTTTATAATATAATATGCATTTTAATGTTTAAATTTATTTCAAATAAATGAAACTTTTATAAATATAATAATTAGTGTACTATGTCATTGCTGCTCATGTCCGAGCCTTTACAAATCAGTGCCTATACCGTCAAATCATGCTGACAGCCTATATCCTGCTTCGTTTACTTCTTGAAATCATGCAGACAGCCTATATTATGCTTCGTCTAATTCGTGAAATCATGCAGACGGCTTATATCCTGCTTCGTCACGCGACAATGTTGAACTCTTCGCAGTTGTGATCACCTGTTATATGGGTACAAACGGTACATGAAATGAACGCACAAAATATGGGTACAGACGGTACATGAAATGAAAGCCCGGTATAAGGGTACAGACAGTATATGCACATACCGTATCATCAAGACTTGTTCGTTTTATTTGCTTTATTTTAATGGTACTATGGATACATTATTGACTGTATCATACAACAAATGGCAGCCTTTCTCACAGGCTTTCCGAGGCAGGCAACCCTGACTGACATCGATGGGTATTGAACCGTAAAACATGGTTCAAAGTCTGTCGCTTCACCAAATGACGTAACTAACACGGCTCCTTGCAAGATATGAGAATGTTTACTTGTGGTTATGTTCCTGCTACCACAGTTACGTTTCGTAGGGCTGCACTAGCGTGACTGACACTTAAATGGCTCTTCCTTTCGTCTGTATTTCACGCCATTTGGAGCTATGTTTAGTAGTAGCCTATTACTGTTGATATGAAGTTGTGCGATACCGTTTCCCAAACAATAAGTCGTGTTATTCAAAAGAGTTTCCAAATTACCCGTGTCGCATAATTAAACTTCCTCATAGTACAAATATATCACTCCTTTTAGTATTTGCTAGTTATGTTTCGCTTGGACCCTCAGTTGGTTTCAGTGTCGCATTGTGATTTTTGGCAACTTCCTCAAAGCATAATTGAGTTTGTATTGTTACCTATTTTGCTGATGATTACGAACGAAGGCATGCCGAATAACGCAGATTTCAACGTGTAAATTATTTTCACTAGGACTAGTAATTTTTGGGGTTCGGCTCCTGTATGATCGATGCATAATATGTCAAGAACAGTTCTTCAAAACTAGAAAATATTCTTTCCGAACAAGCAGTGTGGCGATATTATTCCATTGTATTATTATTTGCCGCAGATGAATTTTGTCCAAGTTCGCTTCATCTGAAAGCAAATTTCCCTGATCCGAGGTGGACTGAATCGCCACAAATATTACCAAGGTAGGTATGATTGCATAGAATATCAGAAAACTACGGAACTAACATTGTCTTATTTATATTAGCTGTATATAATAATTACATATTGCGAAGATAATAAACACGATCATGTCATTGTGGGAGTGCTGGGCGCTGACAAATTTGGATATTTCGACACCTGCAGAATGCAAGTATAAAGACACCAATCATCATAATTACTCTGAGATTGTTTTGTAATGAATATTTCAATATGGGGTGACTCTGAGACTGCTTGATAACGGGTGATGTATTAAGGTAATACTTTGAGACTATTTTCAGATAGGATAATACTGAGAGTTTGACTAAAGTACTAGATGATGTAAATGAGGTTTAAAACGTGAAGGCGCAAATGATAAAACTGGTACATAAAGATTTCAATGCAAATCTGTACCCAATTCTAAATATTAAAAGCATTTAACTCATGTTAAACGGATTCAAAGATGAGATGGTAATGAATGATTTACACCGTTTTCTTAACATTTCAATATTTTTGCAAATGTACATAAGTATTATGTACATTTTGAACAAAATCTAATTCGCATGACAACACACACAGATATATATATATATATATATATATATATATATATATATATATATATATATATATATATATATATATATATATAAACAGGCATGCACACAGTTTCCACTTTCTCAAATCTGTCGAAATTACGCTTATGTCGAGTTGCAATCGACAGATGAATACACCAATCAGAATAATTTGTGACAAATTTAATTATTTATCTTTTGTTATTATGCTTCCAAAATATAATATAAAACTATCCAAACATAGACAAGTCATGTACCTATTAAAATCGTGTTATATATATATATATATATATATATATATAAATATATATATATATATATATATATATATATATATATAATAATAATAATAACGCTGATAATTATGTTTTATTCGTTTCTGTTTATGCTTACTTTTTTGTCATGGAAACAAGACACAATTGCAATGAAGAAGGAGGACCTTTCCTCAAAGAGAAAATTGACCATTGCAAATAAAATAAAAATTCTTTACAACCAAACGTAAGAAAGTATAATTCTGATTGTATTCCACCCATCGGTTCAAGACATGGAAAGGAGTCCTATCCATACGGTATTGTCGATAGTAACAACTATGCTAAGGACGATATTTGTTATGTCTACTAGAATATAATCAATAATATCAATTTTCCAGATTTTCTGTATGGAAATATACATAATGTTACACTGATTGGAAGGAATAACATTAACGGATCTTTTCCGACTGTATGTTTTGATACACGAACATGAGCAAATGTATTAGATCTTTCTATTCTTCATTTTGAAAAAATGGAGTTTATTCTGCAGGGTTTTCTGGAAGGATTAGAGGATTTAGAGTTTATGTCCATATCGTTATGTTTCGACATCGAATACGTCAATTCCGACATATTTTATTATACGCCAGGGCTTAAAGCATTGCAATTGGATGAGAACCCCTATCTTAAATTCTAGTGTAGACACGGCCTTGGTTGGCAAACCGGGCAAGCTCCAATATCTAGTTGTGGTTGCAATCCATGCTAAAGAGGAACCAACATTCCTTGGAGCTGACCTGTCCAATGCTGTTCATGGCATAAATCTTAGATATTTTGACATATGTAGAGGAAACATACTCTTGGTAAAACCTGCTGTAATGGATACCACATTTCTGTCGGTACGATACATACATCTGTCGTGTTCTTCATTCGTTATCTAAGGGATAGCCTACACTATTTCTATATAGAAGTTCAGAATGGAAGTTGCTTATTTCAATGGCTGTCGTTTTTAAAGATTACATGATCGATAATACTGATCACATAAGTATGTGATTCCCCTCCAAATTTAAAATATATTTTTTCGAAGGTGCGGAGATAAAGAATTTATATTGTTTGATTTCAGCAATAAAAACATTATAATTTTAATGTCACGATCTCGGGAACCTCTAACTTGCACGCATTTCAGGTAGTGAACCTGAGTAGTATCAATATAGAATATATCAAGCCATCCGTTTTAGACAACTTTCCTTCGTTAATGATTCTTGACCTATCCAAAAACCAGTTGCACAAGATGCAAACACACTTGAATAGCGAGTGGTACAACATGCAGGATTTAATTATGATTGATTTAAAAAAGACCCTCATGAAATGTTCGTCTAAACCCTTCGTACAACAACTAGAGAACATATTTTGTCATCAAGCCACGTCAACCAAACAGGAGACCTCCACGAACAACATGCTGCTCTGTCATTTTCTTGATAAACACCTTTTAGCAGAGAGGTACAAATATGGTTACAATGCCGGCAAAAACGAACATTGCACATAAACATCGACAATTATTCCGCAACATCTGACCATCAGCGATTCTGAAAGCCCTCTCTTTTGTCATTGTAATGCACTTGAAAGTTTACAAATAATTTTTACAGCAAATACCAACATTGTTGAAAGTACAACATTATTATGCAAACATGGCAATAATTAAATTGTATTAAGTTACATAGAGGTTTCGAAGCTGTCAGACAAAACTGCTGGCTCACAGTTATATTCGGTACACTGGAATTTCATGATCTGTTGCTTATAGTTTATGTTAAATAGGGACCAAAAGGAAAGACATAAGACGGACAAGGATCTTGCGTGAGTTAGAGCTTATTGCTTTGTTTATGGCACGAGTATCATAGATGAGATACACCGATGTATTGATGAAATTATAGTTGTAGTCCGTGCAATCACACCAGCATTTCTCCAGTCTCAGTGGAGTCAGGCAGAATGTGCTGTTGCCATTGCCAAACACAGAAAAGCTGTCCTTGTAGTTAAGCAGCATACAGACACATCCATGGCAATTACGCCCATCAAGCACCTGACTGAGCGGTACATCAGTGCATGCTGGTCGATTAATGAAAACCATTCTTTATTCGCCGTCCTTGGAGTAGAATTAGTCAGGGTGTAATTAACATAGCTGCTGATAGTCTTCGTAATTACAGGAAACAAAATGTACACAAGTCTAATGACTCAAAGCCATTACTAGAAGAAGGAGCATAATGTAGGATGATGTATTTTGTGCTTTAAGATCATTTTCATTTATAAATAACATATTTACTTACCTAATATGTGTCCATGATTGGTTATAGCAATTAACGATTATGTTAATTTGTAAACATATTGTTTACATATCCGTGTCCATGATCATTTATAGAACTGCACAAAGTGTTCATTTGCAAATAACTTGCTTACATAGATAACTTTGTCCATGACTGTTTATAGTACTATGAGATAATTTTTATTTGTAAATAAGTTGTTTACATAGCCACATTTGTCCATGATTATTTATAATATTTTGAGATAATGTTAATTTTAAAGAACTTGTTTACATAGCTAACTTTGTATTTGTTTGCTTGTTGTATTTTTAGTTAATGATTATAAGACGGTTTTTGAATTCAGAATATTCGAGACTCACTCTGATATAATTCTCCAGTTAGAAAGTACTTGCATCTAGAGCATTCAAAAATGTTATATTGTGTCTTACTTCAAGTAAAGTTTATATAAATAGAGATTTTCTAAACATGTATTCATTCCTTTCTTGATTCCTGTTTTATGGTCAGTCTTTGTATTTTGTACTTTATTTCAAATATAACTTGATAGGAATTAATTAAATCATTTACTGGAATTACTAAAGTTCTCATTGATTTATGAACTATCGCATTATTTAAAACTTGTCGTGAAATCCAATGGATTCTGAATAGCATCATTGGTACATGAGAAAATTAGAACATTTAAAACTCTTCGGAGTTATTCAGAACACTATATAAGTTTGGACTTGTGATGGAACAATTAATATTATCTGGGTCTTAATCAACAATAATGTGCGTAGTTTCTTAAAAGTCGACTTAGGAACACAGGAAAAAAGAATATCTTTTTACTTATATTTAAACTTTTGGTTTAGCTTTTGTTCTGTTACCTTTTAAAATCTAGAGAAAATACAAATGGATTCATTATGCAGTCATTGGTATATTTGTTACATAAATCGATTTTGATCACACCTCCAGTAACAAGTGTAAACTGATATTAAATATCTTATATTTATAGAACACCTGAAAATAAATTTAGTTAAGCTGAGAAACGTGCCCAAAATCAGATACAAATATACTTTGTCGTATAAAACTTTTATAATTTTGGTGGGGATTTATTTAGTTGTATTATTCTATGTGTTTTTGTGTGTGAGGGAGAGAAAAAGAGGGGGGATACCGTATCTATCAAGATGGACTCTGACTAATTTAGGTTAACAAGCACAGCAGATGTGCAACAGTTTGCATATTCTCCAAGCTCAATTTGACGTTGATTTATAAGTAGATTTGAAAATTAAATTAACAACATTCCTTTTCCTAATATCTTGATTAGTTCCTAAATTTTAAGGAGAAAAAATGGTAAACTAATTCTAGTTTTAAAAAAGAATTAGAATAGTTCAATCAGATCAAGTATTTCCCGAGGATCAGCTGTTACGTTTTACAAAGACATAGCTGGATATACGTGTTTCTTTTATTTCGTTCTTCAAGGCGGTATCGTAGCATATGATTTACACATACATGATTAAAGAAAGGAGGTGTGAATCGACCTTCTGCTGTCAGTGGAGGAAAGTAAATATTCTAACGTAGTTCTTTAAATCTACTATAAAATATTTATATCTCTAATTTGAGGCACATCTTTACATGACCAGAACTATATTTACTTTGGATCTCCATGTTATACTTGTATTTACATACCAGAAGTTGTGTTACTTTTAGCGCAACGAAAATAACACACAGTGTGTATTTGCAGCCTAATAATTGTAGAGCCACAACGTTTACTCAATTCTAAATTAAGCGTACAATATCAGGGTCTCCAGAACAATATAGAAGCTGAATTGACATCTAAGCCACGGCAACACAGTAATTATTTAGGATCATTTCAATCATTGTCCTGTTGGGAAAGAAGCTTATAGTAAAGGTTACGGCGGAGGTACATACATACACACATACATACATACCCTTCCTGGGTTTCCATACTTTTTTATGGGAGTACATGGAGTATATAAAATCTCCGTGTCTTGGAATTAGGAGGTAGGACAAAGTTTCGTGCATTGTGCTCATCATATCAATGTGTTCTGCTCTTAGATGTTACTTTTGTTTCTTGCAGAACATCTACTAAGATAATTTTCTTTCTGCTTAATCTATGCAGTCCGGTCTAAACATTAAGAAAATCTGAACCCCAGTGTTAACTGATTGCCTGGTCATATCATACTCGTCTCTTACAATATAAGTTTGATACATTAAAATTATTCAGTATTGCAAACATTCCATGATTGTAAAGCAGTGTATACCATTATTTTCAATTGTCCGATAAGAATCTAACACACTTTAAAAACTCTAATACTCGTAACATCTGCATCATGCTGTTAGATGCAGTATATTTTCCATTATATTGCAACATTTACTTAGTCTTTTTCTCCGTTACAATTTCTGGTCTATGCACTTAAGATCCTTCCAATTAAAATAAACGCCACTAGATACGTAGGCCACTAACTTTATTTTGGACAAAGGTCAATCACAAAATATAGATATACCTAAAAAAATATAATAGAAAAAAATGAAATAAATACAAATTAAATGCACATAACAAAATACACAACTTGCACGCATGCGTCAATCCACCATACATTCGTACATACATACATACATACATACATACATACATGCATACATACATACATACATACATACATACATACATACATACGAACGATAAGTTGTTTATTTCACGAGAAAATACTACACCCTATAGAAACAGTCGAACATTGTAATCAATCCTTTATGGCAATTCTCTCAATTTGTTTTTTTTTTATATATGTGCAACATTAGTGGTAAATTATAATTATGATACAGTAAAGATATTCTGACACTCAAATAACACGAAATTCAGAGAAAAACAAATATAATTTAAAATTGCATAATTCTTGCATCATGTCACAATCATTACATACACTCGAATAGTTTTCTCCTTCGCCTCTTTTCATACATTTGCTGTCTTTAATTTCATTTATCTAAGGGAATTAAACAATATATTTAGAATCAAAATCAAACAATGCAGCGTTCAGCGCAGAATTGTTGGTGTTTAGAAACTACGAGCGCTGATAATTAGGTGTTTCTATTCACATCTGTTTCTATGTTTCTAATTGCAGCTTTTAGTTTCTCTACCTAAAGAAGACCTATCGACAATAAACTCAAGAGGACTTTTTCGATACAATTTTGAAGGTTACGAAAGAACGACACTATTGATAACCAAGGCGACCCCAAGAGAGTACAACGTTGTGTTCCCCGAATCAATTCATCCATTTCATAAGCAAGGCTATGCCACGAAATATAAACCTATGTTGTGTTCCACCGATCTATTCATGGTTTTCAAACCGACTCGACCCGATGAAAGTGAAACGTGGATTGTGATCCACACAATTGATTCATACATAGCATAAGCAAGGCAACCACACAACGGAACATTTGTTTTTAATCGAGCGATTCATGCATCTTCGAACAAAGACTTCACCACCGAACTGAAATTTATATTGTGTCCCTTCGTTGATTTTATTCATTTCATAGACAGAGCATTGAAAGAAGTCGTTCTTGCTCAGTATTTTTTTTATTATGTATAATATTATAACAGCTATTGAAGCGAATATAACTTGTACCGTTGATTTGTTTCATTTCTTGTAACATGGAAAATCGTACTCGATCAGTATTTTGTATTATATATGTCATTATAACAGCTATTGAAGCTAATGTAACTTGTACCGTTGATGACACTTCGTATTTCTGCAAAAATATAGCAACAAAGAATGATATTCAACATTCGTTACCTTCATATATACGGAAAGTAACGCTGATTGCAACAGATGAATTGACGGGATATTTCCCGATTGCAGTTTTCAGCAATCATACATGGGCAAATGTATCAGATCTTTCTATTCTTACCTTCCTTGCTATCCATTTTGTTCCACGTGACGTTTTTGACGGATTAGAACATTCACAATTTTTGTCCATATCTTCATGTCATGAACTCAGTAGAATTGATCCTGATGTATTTATTAATACGCCTGATCTTCAAGCACTGTATTTGGATGATAACCCGAATCTTGAAATATCTAGTGTGGAAGCAGCCTTGACTGGCAAACTGAGCAAGCTCAAATATTTATCTTTGATTGCAATCCAAGCTAGAATTTATCACGCTGTCCTTGGAGTCAGTTTTGCAAAGGCTCTTCAGGGGAAAAAGCTTACATATTTTGATTTAAGTAGGTCCAACGTTGCTTCTATTGCATTTAATTTAAAAGAATTACTTTCAACCGTAAAATACCTAAACGTTTCGTATTCTTCATTAGTTCTTCTAGGCTTGCACGTCAACCGGGGTCTAGCTTGGAATTGTTAGGTATTAGTTGATGTCGTGGTTTCATAGAATTCGATGACAATAATAGAAATAAAACAGAAAGATGTGAGTTGCCTCCAAAAATAAAATCTGTATTTTAAGAATGTCGTTGATGTAGTTGGTGGAATGATAATAAAATCAACACATTATTATCCACAGTGTGAGAATAGAGAATTTATTTTGTTAGATTTAAGCAATAATTACATACAAATCCTAAATATGACCGTCAACGGAGGACTTGACTTACACGCATTTCAGATACTGGACTTAAATAGTAACAATATGGAACACATATCACCGTCTTTATTAGCCGTCTTTCCTTCTTTAAGGATTCTTGACTTGTCCAAAATCCAGTTGCATAAGATGCAGAATATGGACAAGTTTATCAATATATTCTCTCGAAACAGGGAGCTTGAGATACTATTCTTAAGTAGCAATTCCCTTAGTGTATTACCAGTAAACATATTTTCATCAAATATCAAGCTACGCCTCCTTGATTTGAGTGACAATGAACTCACACACTTGAATAGTGGGTGGCACAACATGCGGGATTGAAAAATGATTGACTTAAGAAGGAATCGGCTAAACTGGTTGCCTATTCCATTCGCAGAACAACTAGATAACATATTTCGGTATCAGGAAACCCAAAACAAACAGGATATTTCCCTTACGATCAATTTGATCCGTGAGTTTCTCGATAGACATCATTTAGCAGAGAGGTACAGATATGGATACAATGCAGGGAAAAAAGAAAATCTCACAGACTGGCCGGAACTTATTCCACAGTATTTGACCATCAAAATGTCTGAGAACCCATTCTTGTGTGATTGTGACAAACTTGATTTTTTACAATGGATTCTGACCTCAAATGTCAGCATTGTTAACAGGACAACATTGCTCTGCAATGATGGTAATCATGAAATTGTATTGAATTACAATGGTTTTGAAACATTCAGACAGACCTGTAGACACCCAACCATTATCGGTATAGCAATTACATCATCTTTGGTAATTAATTTAGGTTTTTCCATAATTGCCATTATATGTCGTCATAGGTACAAAATGGCACGCAGACATAATGACATAGAGTATATGAATAGAACAATTGTGAAGGGTACCCACAAATTCAAATTTGTTGTATTTCTAGTATACTGTAGCATAGACCATGATATAGTGGAGGAAAACATCCGGCCCTCGTTAAATATATACCTAAAGAAAACGCTTAACACCGACAAGGATCTGGTGTGCACTGGAGCTGATTCCTTTGTTCCTGGCATGCGTAGCATAGATGAGATACACCGATGTATTGATGAAAGCCTAGTTGTAGTCCCTGTAATCACATCAGCATTTCTCCAGTCTCAGTGGAGCCAGGAAGAATGTGCTGTTGCCATTGCCAAAGGCAGAAAAGTTGTCCCTCTAGTTCAGCAGAATACAGACACATCCATGGCAATTACGCCCATCAAGCATCTGATAGAACGGTACACCAGGGCATCCTGGTCAATTAATGAAAACCAGTTTGTTATTTGTCCCCCATGGAATGCAATTAGTCAGGGTGTAATTAAGATTGGTGCTGATATTCTTCGTAAATACAGGAAACAAAATGTTAACGATTCTAATGACTCGTTGTTATTGCTAGACGAAACAGTATGATGCATAATAATGACATCTCCGCCTCCAAGTTACTTTTGCACAATTATACTTTTAATGTTCGTCAGTAATCCTTGTATCAGAATGGTATGCAACTTGCAACATAGCACGTCACAGCGCAGCAGCGACTCATGCACATACGCAATATATATATATATATATATATATATATATATATATATATATATATATATATATATATATATATATATATATATATATATATATGTGTGTGTGTGTGTGTGTGTGTGGGGGGGGGGGGAACGACCTCAGATTAACACTGAATTCCAAATGATTAAAGAACAGTGATGAAATTAATTTTCGTGGAGTTGAATTCTTAGCCCTGATTTAATACTGTTATTTTTTGGTACAGATATTAGTCAGCTTATATTGCTACGAAACATACACTGTTTTCGCTTCATGCAACTAAATGTAGAATGGAATGACACTATCCTGGATTGTAGTACAAGTTCATTTTGTATTCCATAGTGCCACATTTGGCACACTGGTTTGTTCCATGTTTTATGCCTCTGATATTTCAAGATGATTGAAATAGAATGTAAACAATGTTTCATTATTAGAAAAGGTCAGAGGTTTTATTTCTGATCATTTGATCCTAGAAATTTACAAGACTGTCGGACGTTTTGGAAAACCTATTATTACTCTCAAACTCTAAACTAATTTTACACCAGTATATCGTGATAATTTTAAATAGAAAATGATTGCCACAAGCAATACACATATATTTGTATATACCAACACGTTCGGAGAGTGTTCTTGCATATATATTTTCTGTACACAGGTGGACTATATGCAAAACAAGCACTTAAACCTTAGCTTTCTGTTAATGCATACCTCTATAAATGTTGCAATGTGCACACCTGATTATATGCCTGCATATCATTTGTATGTGGTTGCTATTCTAAAACAAAATCATGTTTCCATAGTTCAATTTGTTTGAGCTTCGGCGATAATTGGGTTTCTTGCTGAACAAACAGAAACCTTGTAGAATTTCATCATAATTATGTTGTTTTCTTTTGAATTTAACATTGTTTACTTATTATAGTGTATTATATTTGTATTACGTTTGTTGGATAATAGCTTTACAGAGTTATTTAACAGTGTAATGAGGTATACATGATCTTCTCTTGATATAAGAATATACCAGTTCATACGTTTTACAGGTTATATCAATTTTTATTGTAGTTTTTGCGTTTTAAATTTGTATCTTCACCAGTCTTTTTGTCTTGGTATCAATGCCTTATTAAGAAAATTTGTTAATGTAAACTGTTTTCGAGAATAATCTACCCTTTACTCGAACTGATGAAATGATATTGTTCTGTAAAACAACCCAAGCACAATTTTTTTTCGAGCGTTTTTTATTATACTAGATCAGGGGTGTCAAACTCAATCGCTCAGCGGGCCAAAACTCAAATCACACGTAAGGTTGCAGGCCGAACAGGATAAACATTCAATAAGCGGAAAATTAAACCTTTTTAAACATTAATATAAATTAAAACAGAAAAAAAGTTTTAATAATAAAAAATCATTGGCATACCCATTTTCGCTCTTATGCCAATTTGTCAGAGCTGGATGTTTGGCAAGGCTGCTAATTAGGGAATTTGATTTGCACTTTATATCGCAGGGCCATTAAAAAATATTTTTGCCTAAAATTCTCTCTCGGGCCGGATATAATTGTACGCCGGGCCTGATGTGGCCCGCGGGCCTTGAGTTTGACACATGTGTGCTAGATGATATTGTTCATCTATGGCAAAGAAATGTGGCATTTGTTGGAGCTCAGAATTACATGACACGACATGATCTTTGGATCATTGTCACAACTGTAATAACGTTTCAGCTTCTCCTTTCCTGCACTGTGTAGTGACCAAACCCTCAATGTGTATAATCCCCATATTTGAAGATGCGACTGACGATCCGCTTCAGTCTTTTGATATACTAGCGCTACGTTTTGCTGCAATACTTTATCCTGGCCTTCCGCCTTCTTCACTATCATTACCTTTCAAGGCCAATACTCCATTGCATCCATTAATGAAAGTCTTTCTGGAGTTCTACCAGTATCTCTGGCAAGTTTGCTATTACAGTTGTGAATGCAGGAAAATATGTGGTTATCATAGCAAAACAGACGGTATCATCTAAACTTCCGAAGACAATGAAATCGTTTACATAGAAGTACACGACATAATCATATTCAGGTAAGGATGATATTTCTATGAAATAATTAACATTACTAGTGATGTAGCATTTACCGTAATACAGCGAAGTTATGATTTGCCCGTAAAGGAAATTCTTGACTTTCACTAACCAAGCAGGGTTATATCACAATCAACTGGTGATGTAAGAAGGTTGCATTTTTTAAGACGTATTATGTTTAAATTTAAATCATGAAGCTAATTAGAGCCTTAATTAGAGTTCCATATTGGTGTTATATTTTTAAAAATCAAATCTGACTATTTCAAAAGTTTTATTTCTGGATCAGTTTTTTTTTATCGTGGGCACACACACTACACCTCTGAAATACACACCCACATACACACAAACACACACACACATACACACACCAACTGTTGTTTGACACTTTCTGCAATATCTTTTCAAATATAAATAGAATGTGGTCTTCCTCCCGGACTCGGGCCCACCACGCGACACAAGTCATATGACACCTTACATTCTACATTTTTGTAAGTGGGAAGATAATTATTCTAATGTTCCTAACACACCATTTTTGTGTACCACAGATGGTAATTTACAATGATAAAAGCATTTGTATATCTAACCAAATGTGACCAATTTATTAAAAAGGAGGAATATGACATAATGATGTGGTCCCGAATAAGAGACCATTTGCCATGTAGTGGCAGTCTTTGTTGGAAACCAAATCTCCGTTCCATAGGACTGAACAGGACATCGTAATATGTTTACAAATGTATACTGGGCTCCACAGATTTTATATTACGTAACTGTGTCGTGTCATTGAGCAAACTACGCGACGTATCTTGCCTTCTAAAATTGTAAGACATCAACGGTGAAGTGATATAAGGAACTTCTTTTTACTTGCTCTAGTTAGACGATGCGTACGATATTGAACGTATTCTCGATCGAAGAATACTTAAATTCGGCAAATGATGAGTCAAAAAAATGAAAGGAAAACATATATCTAATGAGTTTTGATTTTTTGGATCAATACTTTGAAAGTCATCGATTATACAAAGACCTAGCCATCAATCCCTTCCACAGAGGAAACAAGAGGAACTGCAGATGGCAGCAGCAGCGACGAGAGGTAAAATGCAGAGTGGATACAGAAGAGTTCTCTTGCTTTTTTAGTAGAAGCATGCTCTATCACCTGTGAGAGCACCCAGCGAGACGAGGGCGTCCTCTCAAAAACGAAAATCCAGTCAGGACAAATTACTAAACTAAAATTGCCCTTTTCAGGGCTCCCAATATCTCATTCATTTGCAAAATACACTATGATATGTTTGTTTTAGGAAGCCAAAAGACACCTTCCCTTCTGCCACGTGTGTTTGCATGACAGGGTATAGTAGTGTGTTAATAAACACTTCCTACCCTTACGCATGTGATATTGTGTGTTTGCATGTTTGTTGTATGTATGTATTTATACTTTTGGAAATAAATATTAACTATGTTTGTGTAGAATATTTATTTGTAAAAGTTAGAGATAGTCTCTTTTAGGTGCACGCGATATTTGGTAGTGAATGTTTTGGGAAGTTTTTGTGAGGGGCTGTTCTCCTTCCTCGTCCTGTTTCAGGCATGTAAAGGTGCGCGTTTGTCAATCAAATCCACATCGTTGGCGCATCTAAACCCTCAAATATGAGTAGGATGCAGAAGGTCTTGAAACTCCGAGCGAACATGGGACATGCTTATTGAGTCCTCAACAGACTGGCTATAGAGGCAATTCAGAAAATAACAAGTCTAGTAGTCAAGCACAAAAACAGGAAAAGAAAACAGTGGAATTGCCCATCAAAGACACGTCAAAGCTGTGAGGTGAAACGTGAGACCAGGACACCACCATCCCAGCGCTGATACCTACAAAAGGTGGTAATAGACACTCCGATAGGGGAGTGTCATCAGTAGCACCCACAAGAACAGCTTCAACGACCGAGATACACAACATAGTCCCTCTCAAGAAGAATCAGGGTTCTGATGGCTCTTTTCATTCCACATCTCTATCACTTCCCGGGGTGGAGATCCATGAAGTAGAAGGTCCATTGCGTAGACACTCAGATGGAGCAGTGGCCCTAGCAGCATCCACAGGAAGAACGTCAAAGAGCGAGGGACACAACAAAGTCCCTCTCACGAAGAATTAGGGCTCAGATGTCACCCAATACCTCTCTTCATTCAACGTCTCCATCACTTCCCGGGGTAGAGATCCATGAGGTAGAAGGTCTGTGAGATGAGGGCATTAACCAGGTACACAAGCACAAAACAAAAGACCATTATAAAAATCAACCAGATCTCTAGAAAAGATATTCTCATCATTGTTGATGTGTTTACATGTGAGAAACTAGAGGTGTATCTAGAAACACTTTCTACCCATGCTTTTGTTATTATGTATTTTGTATGTTTGACGCTTGTATGTGTTTATCATTAAATAATATAACATTTCTTTAAGTTCTCTGATGTCTGTTTGAATAGTGTATTGCATGTGTTTCCAAATTGTGAGTTGGTACGGAGTATATTGTGTTTGAAAAGAAAATGTTGATAGAGTTTCTTTTTGGTCCGCGCGATACACTCTCTTTTGGATGCTTTGGTATTGTGTGTGGTATTTTGTGTCAGGGATATTTTTGTTCAATTTCGTACTTTAGGCACATAAAGCGTACCATTCCTCGAAAATCGGACAAGAGGAAACTAAAGAGAATAAGCTGACAGGAAAGTTGCAGGGGCGTGGAAAGCCAAATGAGACTCTCAGTGCTACAGGCTAAGTCGTGTTAGTAGAGACATGTCTGCCCAGAAAGACAAAGAACATGGTCAAATATATCACAAACGAGGAATCTGATACGATCAAGGTAGTTTGTACTTAGGAAAGAAACGAAGCGGAGAACAAGAAAAAACAGCAAAACATTGAAACAAATGAATAACAACAGTCTCGAAGTCTAGGCTAAAGTTACAATGACGGGTCCTCCTAACTGTAAAGATGAAAAATAAGAAAAAGAATGAATGTAAAGTTGATAAACACACTGAATATATAGTGAAAATATGTAGATTAACCAGAAAGTGAAACGAAACCCAACGGCCCATTTCAGAGCCACTCAATTGCCAGAAATGATAATATTTCACTACTGGCAAAAACATTATGTCACTGTTTTTCCGATTTTTTAAATGTTTTTGTTTATGTTTGTTTCTCCGTATCAACTATATACACTCATCAATACGTTCACAAAGAAATTACAGTAAATATGGAATTTCTGCATGCAGTAATCAACCTTTCGCATGAAAATGCCTACAACTGATATGTTTACTATTGTAATTGATACACTTTAGCGTTAACATAGATCGTCAACCCTAACCATTACCATACTATTTCACATCACAAGCATTGGATACTCTGTCTTGATAACTCATTTTGTCAGTAAAATGTTCATATTTTCCTGAAAGACATTTACTGCTTGACTTATATTATCCAACAAAATTATTTTGATATCAGTAGGTGTTCGATCTAAGTCTGAGAGCATTACTTGTACATGCAACAAATGAATGCTGCGTCAGCTGAATATAATAAACGAGATTTTTCCTTCTTCTGTTTTTCTAAGCTATTTGCGTTTCAATAATAACTTTGACAAACAGAATATCAACTAGATAATCATTTATTATTACATTCATAAAACTCATTGAATAAAGCCCCGCTTTTGAAATCCTCGGCGACAAAAAGCTGAAGATTATTAAACTAATTTCATAAATTAACACTAACGAGTGCCATTGAGAGAGGGAACGAATGTGAACATTTAGTGAGTAAAAGATGCCAGCCATCCTAGCCAGTTTGTTAGGCTTATCAGAAAGATTACTCTTGGGTGTT
This sequence comes from Sinohyriopsis cumingii, assembly GCA_028554795.2. NCBI lineage: Eukaryota > Metazoa > Mollusca > Bivalvia > Unionida > Unionidae > Sinohyriopsis > Sinohyriopsis cumingii. The sequence goes on from JAPYKE020000031.1 coordinate 7,550,302, forward strand.
TGATTACGGTACTTCCTTAAGTGTGTTTTCAGAGAGGTTAACATTAGGTATTTGTATAAGGTACTAGAAATAGTAATGGATATATGATGTGAGATTATCTCATTCAGAGTTGTTATGTCGAATTTCCACGTATGTACATGTATGTATGACTGAAACCATCCATCTATCTATCCAGGGATAAACACACATATACACATACATACAACACATATATGAACATGAACAAACACACAAACATGTTATATATATATATATATATATATATATATATATATATATATATATATATATATATATATATATATATATATATATATTAATTTCCAAAAACGTCTCAACCTTTTGTCATAAGTCCAAAAGCGTCCCAAGTAAGAGGGATATTCGTAATAATATTCAAATATTCAATGTGTTGATGTGCTTGTAGTTTCGAAAATTCTAATATGCCGATGGACTTTTTTATATATGAAAATAATATAAGCAAAAACTGGCGTGAATAAACTCATTAAAATTCTAAAGAAGACTGAGTGAGCTCATTGTAATTCAAGTCAATAATTTAAGAAATGAACAACCCAAACTAAAATAGAACACAAGAATTAGACTGACTCCGCAATGGATGTTGTCGGAGTCAAGAATGTTTCAGAAACAGCATTCTAATAAAAACTTAAAACTCAATAACAGAACTAAGATGCTGATCAGTTTCCCTTATCTAGCATTCAACGTAATCAGCAAGATCAGAAATTCTTAGTGAAAAACTAATTTCTATCCTCAGGAGGAAACAAACATGTTGACCTCCATAACTAATGATCGAAATGTGTATTATGTGATCATAAAGAAGTACTATGTTGCTTGCAAAAAGAATGACAGTAGACACGTATACCACAAACATGATTTGGGACAAAGGTCAATCACAAAATGCAGATATATAAAACACATTATCATAGACGAAGCCTTAAAACAATACAAACTAAATGTACATATCAATATAGATAACCATGGATCCATCCAACCAACATGGATACATCCATCCATCCATCCGTCCATCCGTCCGTCCGTCCGTACATACATGCATGCATGCATGCATACATACATACATACATACATATATACATACATACATACATATATATATATATATATATATATATATATATATATATATATATATATATATATATATATATATATATATATATATATATATATATATATATATATATATATATATACAGTAAGTTCTTATTTCACAAATAGTTATTATACCCTCTTACAAATGTTGTAAGTCACTAAATGAAAACTGGATGAAGGTGAAGGAGAAATTTAGATCGATGTGCCATCCTTACTGGATGCAGAGAAAGAGAAAAAGAAGAAGAAAGAAATAACTGTTAAAGTGAGGAAATGATGGAAGAACTGGAGAAAACAGAAGATCCCACAGGCCCTTTTCAGCGTCACTCATATGCGTCGAAAATATTTGTTTTCTTGCCTAAAATTTTGTTTAGTTGTATAGTTGTTTGAATGTTGCCTGTTGTAGATATGACTCGAAGATATTTACTTTCTTGCCTTAAAATGTTTTTAGTTAGTTGTATAATTGTTTGTATAATGTCTATTGTCTGTGTTATCTCGGTCTTTGTCCCGCCTGTTCCGTTCCCGCCAAACGTTCTATGTTTTGCTTTCCCCCGCTGTTTATTTGATTGACGTCAGCTCCTTGCAACATTGATACGCATCGTCAGCTCTGTGACGTTATTTTCCCTGTTCCATTCATATTGTCCGAATACAATCAAACCAGTTTTGTCCGTATATAGTCACAAGGTGTTTTTGAATGAGATTTTCTTTGTCAGTATATATATATATATATATATATATATATATATATATATATATATATATATATATATATATATATATATATATATATATATATATACGGATTAAGATAAAATAACTTCGCGAGATTATACCAATGGGGTATTTATACACATTTGGAAGATACATTAAAACTTGACCCGAAATTGTGTTTTCCTTTGTTGCATCAAAAATGAATTATCCGCTTTCTTGATGAAACCATTAGGAACTTCTGATGTAGTACGGTCAGCCTGAGAGAACTTTTATTATCAATTATCACCTGGTTCTTGATTATAAGTTTGAGGCATATTTCTCACCTCATCAACAATTATTAAAGAGCTAAAAATCGATAGAAATTTGTCTTGTTCGGTTTCATATAAATCAGACTTTTTGCCATTTGAAGAAATATGTTTTGATTTTAATGCTAATATTAATAATTAAATAATTTTGATCATTGTCTTAAAAATGCGTAAAGGTAGTATTTATTAGAAAGCGACCATTATTCTTTTACATAACAGATAAATAAGTCCTGCGTGTTCAATACTAATTCCTATTAGTCAACATTTTATTACAGCGCCACAAAGAATCATAATAAATACATTTTAACAACCTCTCTTCGTTTCATTCTATATAGAAGTTACCCTAACATATTTGCGTACTCATGTACTTGCCGTTCACGATGGAGTTCACTCAAAAATTTCCTACAGCTTCAGATATGTAATTATTTCGGAATAAACAATGCGCATATTTATTGAGAAAAAAATGTTTTACAAACTTACACGAAAAACAAAATATTTCATAGTTTTTTTTATCAATATTTTCTAGTTTTCCAAAAACTACTTCTTGTGGCTTTTTCTTCTGTTGCTCAAGTCAAAATACTCATGGACTATCTCTCAGGCTCAGATTCTAACAAATTAGCAATAGATGTATCGTGTACGAAACAATCATTAATACAATGTCTAATTGAAATGAGTAACTAACTATGATAGCGTAACGTAACAGCTGAGCGGGTCTAAGAAGTCCGCTCGAAGTAATAATTAGACCGAACATCGCACACAAAGACTCGCTCTTCAGTGTCCGTGGTATTCCTTTCAAGTCACATGTAGAGCAATGCGCGTTTACCCCGAAGTACCATAATATGATGTGCCACTTGAACAGATTTTATATTATCACCATGCAAGCATAAGTTGAAGGAACATAGTTGAGCCATGCCTCCCATCGTATTAATTATGTTCGAAACCCAATCTACTAAGCTTTATTGAAATCGTAAAGACCTGTGTATTGGCTTTAAATCAAATGTTATCGTATCCGCAGCTCCATGTGCCGTCTTCGTTGGGTTAAGCTTGTCAAGCAGCCTCCGCTTTTGCTCACTGTGGTACATATTCTTTGCTCGTTTGATCGTCTTTTCAGAGAAACATACAAATAGAATACTTTTCGCTTGCCTCGAATTTAGTAACTCGGCATAATGCACTGTCGCCAATTTCGTGTTCGAATTGTGCCGACCTCTTTGGTTCAAAATCTGCTAAATTCTTTGTGTCGCAAAGACGATGATATCAATCTGAAAATACATTAAGTTCGGGTTGCTCGATTTTAATAACGCCCAAGCTGCCAAAGTCCAGCCGTAAGGCACCTGCTGCCTGATCTGCTGTCGTTACAAGGAATTAACTATGCATGGGCCGTCTGTACTTCTCTAAGTGGATGATTTGCTCGTAGTTTTCATAAAACGCCTTTAAATAGCTTGCTTGCCCTGTTTTCTTTACAAGATATTTGCATTTGTGCTTTTTTTTCCCCGAAACATCATTTATTTTTATCTTGAAGAATAAACATTATACCAGATTACCTTATTCCTCTAATGTAATTTTTAATGTTATCTAGAAATCGAATTAAAGTCTCTTGATAACTATTGCATGAGTCAAATAGATGCGTGTGTGAGTATCACTTTTTTGCGGGCATATTGATGTTACATCCGGTTGCAGCAATAGAACATTCTGCATCTAGTTTATAGCAGTCCATGATTTATTGTGACATATTTTTGTCTTGCCTTTTTCATTGGCGATTTTGTCATAACTTTGACCAGGGCGGCGCAATGTGGCGACTTTGTTAGAAACATGAGATAAATACTATATATACGGATATAAGCCCCCCCCCCCTTCATCGCATAGTTCTCCCATCCATTCATGAACTAGACACATAGAAAGTTTACAACAGAAGTCACTGCGGCTATTAAAGAGATCAATTTAATTGTGGTAGTTTCTTAATTTTCCTTCATTCACTTCAAAGTAAAGTAATAGGACGACATTTTAAAACATCATTATGGGCCTTTAGGGTCTAACGCATAAAACGGGGATGCAGCAGGCCCGTTAACTGGGGGAGCTACCCATGAGATGCTAATTTTTCTAACATGCCCACTGGCCTCAAGAGATAGGTCCTGGGATCTTGATGCCATTGGATGCCGTGGCGGCTGCAAGGGCAACCGCTACATCCACATTTTATTTTGTTTGGTTGTGGAAGCCGCAGCGGTGGCACATATGACCCCTATTACTCTCGTTTGATGTATAATTGGAAAGCTGTGGGAGACAACCAAATAGAAACGTGATATATTTGTTTACATTCATCCCCATATCAAATTTTGGTTGAATCCAGATACGCGATCAAGTAATGCGTCAGGTGTTATCTTGAAATGTAACAGTTTATCATGATGTCCGATGTCCGGTTTAGTTTATAAGTATAACGAACTGCACAGATCCAGACCTGTCTTAGAATAATGTACCAGTTCTCATCGTTATATGTAACAGCTTATCATGGTGTACGATGTCCGGTTTGTTTTGTAATCACAACGAACTGTATAGACCCAGACATGTCCAAGAATAATGGAACAGTTGTTCAGGCTTTCTGCTTGAGGACATACAATAAATAGTGGGACGAATATTTTGTCAGCTGTTCGGGTTCATTGATGTTTCTATTCAATTCATAAAGTATAAGAATATTGTTCGCCTGTTGTCGTATAGATAATCGTGTTATCACGATCTAATTATTCCACTTAAAATGCTACTTATAACAACAGCGTGGACTGTTGTCAGGTGTCATATAACGTGTTAGGTCTCATATTTGACTTGAGCTAATTACATTTTTGCAAAATAAGTTTGAAAGTTCTACGACGAATTTTATTGCCGCATAAAACATATCAGATCTGTATTGCCACTAATCAAAGCATTAAAATAGTACTATCTAATTATTTTTTCAGGGTGACAAAATTAGCTACTAGCTAGTTTGTATTCTAGGAGTGCAACTAAATCAAATATTCACAAACGTAGTAACATGCACAAGATTATGCCTAAAGCATAAGAAGTTACAAAATGGCAGAAATTCATACAAATTGTAGAATGTTAGTACGCGTCTATTATCGTAACAGAAACAGAATATGCGAATGTTATTCGTCAATATGATCCTTACACGGCGTTTAATGTGTTAATGAGAGGTTCAGAGGTATCAGAACTTGAAAATATTTTCAGAAAATATTGTTAGATGTGATATAGATACTGTCATGCAGTGGGCCCATTGCTATTTGACAAGGGAAGATATATACACTTTCTGAAAATTTATCTGCAAATAAACTGGCAGCAATTAAATTTTATGTTGATTATTAAGATTATGTGGTGCATCTTTATCAGATATAAGAAACTTATTTCGTGGTCACTACAACGTTAAAGCTCAATTCAAATTAGATCGAGAAAAAAAGTTGATATTGTTCAGAAATGTTGCGGTCGATACGTTAATTGCTGTCAGACAAACAATGATTTGGCAAATATTTTAAATAACGATTGCTTCTTATCGAAAGATTATTCTCCACTTGTTTTTGGTACAGAAGATTTGGTACTACCATCTGCAAAGAGTTTTACTGATGCAGGGCAAATGTGAAAGTGATTTGCCACTGGACTTATTGATGGTAATGGTATTTCTTTGCCTGTGACAGAGTTAGATGAAACAACAGGTCTAAGATTTTTACAATTGTCAATATTTCAGCACCACCTCACCTAGTATTTCCTTTCTGTGTTACAAGATCATTTCTTCGAATCATCACCACCTCACCTAGTATTTCCTTTCTGTGTTACAAGATCATTTCTTCGAATCATCACGTTGAAGAAACCATAATTATTTATATTTGCAACAACACTCTTGTTTGAATATTTCTGTAGATATAGAGAAATGAGGATTGATGCGGATAGCAAGCTATCGATCTAAAAAAATTGCAACTGCATCTGTTGGGTTAGATAACTGCTGAAGATTTGATAATAAGCTTGTTCTAGGAAATTTCTTTGCCACAAGCATATATAACCTACTTCTACCAACTGTAAAATCAGAGCTTGCCAAACACAGAGGACAAAAGATTATAGTTCAGTTTCGTGTTCCATTTTCGAAGCTAAATATTACTTCGGTTATTCAAATATCCCAACAAGATCAACGCGCGGAATTTGTTGATCCTTATATCACATCAAAATCTCGTCGAATTTTAATTGGGACAGATTTGATATTTTCTTGTCCCATAAGGTAGCTGATAGGTCGAGCTTCCAATTTATTAAAAAAACTCAAGATATTGTGTAAATATTTAAAATAGTGGGAACATGTGCTTTCAGTGTGCTATATTATCAACGTTATTTCCAACACGAGATCATCCTTATCGAGTATAGAATTATATTTGTAATTAGGGTTTCTGAAAAACAGTCATTTTTAAAAAACAGCTGTTTACTGTTTTCAGTTTTCAAAAAAACAGCTGTTGACAGGTGTTTTTACTGTTTTTTCCATATTTTCACTAATTTTACAGTCAATAGCTTATTTGTGTGATGAACACCGTTTTATTATATATCTTTCGTGATAAGTTCTAAATAAATACATTTTTACTTCTTATAATAATATTTCAAGAATACAAGTGCATTAAACGACTTGTCTGAGAGACGCGATCTTAATTTTGTACAAAAATTCGTACAGACCGATAAAACTCTTTCAGCGTCCGTTGATGTCGGTTTAATGGATAGAATTGCGTTGTACAATTTCTGTAGATTTTCAGTACGCTGGCCAGAGTTCTTGAAGAGCGGGAATTCGGACCTGAGCCATTTGAAACTGTCTTGCTCTCCGACTGCAATTGATGGTCCATCTTTCTGAAGCAACAAATTCAATTCATCTTGAAGAGACAAGTTCACACTTTCAGCATCATTTGACGACTGTTTGACGACATCTTCTACATCGTTGACTTCAAATAGACGAGATGCTAGATTTCCTGCGAACTTTAGCGTACTTTTTTGACGGGGCGACAGATGGATCTTTGAGACTGCGCAGGAGGTTCATGACATCATTGTTTAATCGCTCTTCAACGCGACACTTCAAATTTTCCATGACCTTGTTACTAATGTCATTATTCAGGTTAGAGAGCTTGTTGAACATGAATTCTAAAATTGTGTCAGCACTCATCAACGTCGCGTTTCTCGACTTAGATTCTCAACAGCAAGTTTCACAGGTTTCATTGCCTTCCAAAGAGTTTTGAGAGCGTCAAAATCCAATGTATCAATATCTTTTAGAAACAGTAAAACAGTTAGAAAAAAAACAGCTGTTTACTGTTTTTTCATTTTGGACGAAAAACAGCTGTTTTATTGTTACTGTTAAACAGTTACAAGAAACCTTATTTGTAATGTTAACAATCTAATCTTTAACAAGATTAACTTTCCACTTGATGAGAATCAATGTCCACGATTTGAAAAACAAAACAATCTCGTTATAACATCTTCGTAGTGGATGCTGAATCACAAGAGATATATCGAAGATATATCGCGATTGAACAGCACAAACGACAATAAATGTATTGTTTGATAAAACACATTACGCTTTTATAAAACAATGTAACGGGTTTGTCGGAGGTCAGTAAAACAAGCGTAACGGAAAGAAATACGTCTGTGTCAGATGCTTGCATGGCTCTAAGTCTCAGCAAGTACGTGAGCAAAAGCTCGAGTAGTGCTCTCACGTACAGCGGATATCTATGTCTGGCGTAGATGAAAAAATATTTCAATTTACAAATTACAGAAGCAATATGAACGTGCCTTTTATTATTTACGCAGATTAAGAGTCTATTTAGCTTCCAGTGCTAGAAGCAGAAAATAACCCTAGTAAATCCTAGACAATAAAAATAAAGACAAACTCCTTGTGGAGTAGCATATAAAGTTGTCTTTGCTGTTGATAAACGTTTATCAAAATCAATAAAAAAAGGTATCGTGGAGCGGATCCTGCTGTTAGGCTTCAGAATAATGAGTGAGCTTGCTTACATCCTGATGTTACTAGCTAAGATATCAGCGATGGAACCGCTCACAACAAAATTGGAAACTGATTTTGCAGCAGTGAAATATGTCATATTTGTGAGCAGACGCTTACCTCTCAAGATCATGTAAAAGATCGCTGTCATAAGTGTCGCGGTCAATCACATGACAAATATAATTTAAAATATACCGCAACAGATTTTGTTCTTGTTGACTTTCACAATTTTAGTGGTTATGATTATCATATTTTTAGGCGTTTTTCAACAATGATATAATAAACCGTCTGAAAATTAACAACAACGATAAAATAAAATATATTCCTGATAACACTATAAAGTAAATGTCAGTGACCTTCAGCAAGTTAAGACTTATTAGTAGTCTGCAGTTTATGACAGCATTGTTGGATGAGCTTGTAAAAGGCTTAGGAAGGTTAGATAATTTGACAGAGCGTTTTGGTGACCAGTCAAGCTTATTGACATGAAATCAAACCTCCCCTCCCCCCACGAATATCCTGACAATTGGGTTAGATTTGATAAAACAAGTTTACCTGACAAAGATAAGTTTTATTTTCGGTTAAAACTTGAAAGCGTTAGTGATGATGATTATGATTATGCTTAATCGATATGGGACTCGTTGGACAGTTAACACGTCGGTGATTATCATTACTTGTATCTTATCACAGATGTGTTCTTGCTTGTATATATATTTAACAATTTCAGAGAAGTCAGCGTTGATAACTGCGTACTTGACCCAGCTTGGTACTGTTCTGCACCAGAATTAAGCTGGAACGCATTACCGACACATAGCAAAATAAAACTGGAGCTTTTAACAGACCTAGATATGTTCTGATTCATCGAGCAGGGAATCAAATGTGAAATAAGTGTCATAACACAATTATGTGCTAGCGCCAACAATACGTATTTGCCCTTCTATGATAATATATGGCCATGAGGTTTTTAACCTATCTCAATAGCAATAATCTGCGTGAATATGCCATTTGTGACTCTATGCCGTATCGTGGTTTCAGCTGGATCAGTGAAAACAATCTTTTTTGATGACACTGATAACCTTTTTAACATCGGGATGCGAGCATCCTTATGTTAGTTACTTTGTTGGAGTCTATCTTGACTGTCCTCTACAGTTTATTATCAGAAACACAACAAAATTATTCGCAGTGTAAATCGGTTCTTCATAAACTAGTTTCTAATCTGCTTAACAAGTGGTGATAGGTTTTGCATTACAAAACTCTGATACAGGCACATGATCATGTTCTGGTACTAAGAAAAGTTTATTTTGTGCTATAACTTAATCATTTATGTTGGGTGAAAGATTATATCGACATTAACACTAGTCGAATAGTAGTTGCTAAAAGAGAATTAAAAATAAATTTTCAAGCTCCTGAACAACAACAGTGTCTTCGGCAAGACTTTGCAAAATATCAGAAAGCGAGTCAATGTTCAGATTGTTAATAAACTATGTGGCATCTGATGATTGTGTTAGTATGAAAATATAAAAAATATTTAATGAACTCCAGTAGCCGTTCATGACAGAAAGACAATTCTGAAGCTGAATAAGTAAGTATGGAAGTACTTGAGATATCCAAGTAGTTAATTTACTGGTGAGCAGTCAAGCTTGTTGACATGAAATGAAATCTTCCCCCACGATTATCCTGACAATTGGGATATATTTGATAAAACAAGTTTACCTGACAAAGATAAGTTATATTCTCGAATAAAACTTGATATCGTTAGTGATGATGATTACGATTATGCTATACCGATATGGGACTCGTTCGACTATAAAAACTTCGGTGATTATCATGACTTGTATCTTATCACATATGTTTTATTGTTCGCAGATATATTTGACAATTTCAGAGACGTCAGAGATGTTAACTACGTACTTGACCTAGCTTGGTACTATTCTGCACCGGGACTAAGTTGGCCCGCACTACTGACAAATACCAAAATAAAATTGGAGCTGATAACAGACCTAGATATGTTCTGTGTCATCGATCAGGTACTCAGAGGCGGAATAAGTATCATAACACAATTCTGTGTTGCCCTCCAATGTTAATACATCGCCATCAAGCTTTGAAACCTATCTCAATGACAATAATACGGTTGTTTCAGATGGACCAGTTAAAACAGTCTTTTTTATGACACTGATATCATTTTTAACAGCGGGATGCGAGCATCCTCATGCTAGTTATTTTGTTGAAGTCGATCTTGACTGTCTTCGTGAGATTCATGGTAAGCGTAATGATTATTCATTTTGTCCGAAATCTACAGTTTATTATCAGAAACACAACAAAATTATTCGCAGTGTAAATCGGTTGTTCATAAACTAGCTTCTAATCTGCTTAACGTGTGGCGATACGTTTTGCATTACAAAACTCTGAAACAGGCACTTGATCATGGTCTGGTAGTACGAAAAGTTCATCTTGTGCTAAAACTTAATCAGTCATGTTGGATGAAAGAAATATCGACATTAACACTAGTTGAAAAGTAATTGCTAAAATAGAATTAATTTTTTTTCTTCAAACTCATGAAGAACAGTGAGTTTGACAAAAATTTGGAAAATATCGGAAAGCATGTCAATACTGAGGTCGTCAACGTCGTAATAAACATGTTGCATCTGATGGATTTGTTAGCATACAAATATTTAATGAAATCCAGCAGCCATTTATAAAACAAAGACAAACTTGAAGCTAAACAATCCAGTTTATGTCAGTATGGAAGTACTTGAGATATCCAAGAACTTAATTTACTCCTTCTACTACAATTTTGTTAAGGTTAAGTGGCCTGATGCAGAGCTGTTATGTAGAGACACGGACTAGCTAATGTACAAAATAGAATCTGATGATATTTATCATTAGTTTTACGAAGCCAAGAATTATTTGACCTTTCAGATTATCCAAAAACAGCGGATTACACTATGACAATAACAACAAGTAATATGATACTTTAAAGATAAAACAAAAATTGTCCATATCGTTGAGTATATATGATTGCGAAGTAAAATGTATCGCATAATGAAGCTAACAAAACGAGAAAACGAATTAAAATAAATGGAGTAGGCAAGGTAATAGGATTTGACAATTATAAGGCTGAGCAAGAGCGATTTTCTGATTATGTTGATATGATGACAATACAATCTAAGCATCATCAGATTGAGACTAATTTTATCACAACATCTGGATTGTGTAATTTTGATAATAAGCAATATTGTTCTGATTGCATTAACACATTCGTGTTAAGGTATACAAAATCTGATGTTGACTTTACCTAGGTGGATTTTGTTAGATTGGTTATTTCAGTAAATTGTGCAAGTATGTCAAAGTACATGTGATACATATTTAGTAATCTATCTCCAAAAACCGAAGTAGTCTTATGAAAGGAGTTTATTTCTGAGCCAAACCTATTTTGTTTGACGACTCTGATGATTTCCTTGATTGCTCCGCGAGTTTGATAATCAATAATGAAATCAATGTTTTTTTGCCTGAACACAGTTGTTTTCGTATTTTGTTTGGACTAACTTTGTGGAATCTGGAATGTAAAAATCATGCTGTCGTCCCAATACAAAATAGGAGTTAGTCTCAGAAACGTATTATTATAAAACTAGTGAAATTGATGTTTATTTTAATGTTCTACAATTAAACATTATTACAATAATCTAAAGCTGAGCTATTTTAGCCTTTGATAGATAGAACATTGTTTATAAAACGATTGCGATTATTAATTGATATCCTTCTATTAGCATTGAAAGAGATGAAGCAAATGTTAAATTTGTCATCCATCTAATATAATTGAAAAGAGACGATACCGATTTTAATGTTGGCATCCATCTAACAATACTGAGAAAAAGATGACGCCCATGTTACTTTTGGTATCCTTCTAATAGCATTGAAAATAGACTATACAGAGGTTAAATTTGGCATCCTTCTACTTGCACTGAAAATATACCATTCAGAGGCTAAATTTGGCATGCTTGTAATATCATAGAAAATAGACGACACATTGGTTAAATTTGGCATCATTCTAATATCATTCAAAATAGACGACACACAGGTTAAATTTGGCATCATTCTAATATCATTCAAAATAGACGACACAGAGGTTAAATTTGGCATCATTCTAATATCATTCAAAATAGACGACACAGAGGTTGAATTTGGCATCATTCTAATATCATTCAAAATAGACGATACGGAGGTTAAATTTGGCATCCTTTTAATAGCAATGAAAATAGACGATACAGTAGTTAAATTTGCCATGCTTCTAATATCACTGAAAATGGATGATACAGAGGTTAATTTGGCCTGTTAATAATAGCATTTAAGATAGACAATACGGAGGCTGAATTTGGCATGCTTGTAATATAGAAAATACACGATACAGATGTTGAATTTCGCATGTTGCCAATAACATTGAAGATGGACTATACAGAGGTTATATTTGGCATGTTTCTAGTAGCATTGAAGATAGACGATATAGAGGTTGAATTTGGAACGCTTCTAACATCATTGAAGATAGACGATACACAGGTTAAATTTGGCATGCTTCTAATAGTATTGAAGATAGACTATACACAGGCTAAAATCGGAATGCTTCTAATAGCATTGAAGATAGACGATAAAGAGGTTGAATTTGGCATGCTTCTAACAGCATTCAAGGTAGACAATACGGAGGTTAATACTGGCATCCTTTTATTGCAGCATTTATTGCTAAGCGAGTTGTTATTTGTTGTACGCTGTACGGTCTGTAACTTGGTCCATTATAAGATAAACTAATATGACATAGAACTTTTTTGTCAACCAATTTTATTTGATACTTGGATGCAGCACTTTGGAGAATCGTTTCATAAAAATACGACACAATAATCTTAAAATAAGTAACAGGAAAAGCGAAACCGTCAAGTTTAGTAAAATTTGTGAAGGTTGCTTTTACGTGCAAAGGTCCATCCTTTTATGATACAAAAATGCTGCATACCATAAACATTAATATTATTTTGCAAAATGTAGTTGGGTACGGGGAAAAGACGGAATTAATTGCATTACGCGCTTTCTTCGAATAATTGAAGGGCAAAATTAGACCCGTGAATATTTTGTTTTTTATAATTACGAAGAGTATCGGCAGCTATGTTAAATACTCCCTGGCAAATTGTATTCCAAGAGGGAGAGATAACAAAATGACTTTCAGTATTGGACCAGGTGGCTCTTCCGTACTGCGCGATCAGACCCTTGATAGGCGTAATTGCCATAGATGTGTCGGTATGCTGCTCCATCAAAATCACAACTTTTCTGTGTTTCTTAATAGCCACAGCACATTCTTCCTGGCTCCATTGGGATTGGAGAAATGCTGGTGTGATTACAGGGACTACTACTAGACTTTCGTCAATACATCGATGTATCTCATCTATGATACGCATGCCAGGAACAAATGAGTCAGCTCCAGTGCACACAAGATCCTTGTCGGTGTTAAGCTTTTCCATTAGATAACTATTTAAGGAGGGCCGGATGGTTTGCTCTACGATATCATAGTCTTTACTGCAATATGGCATAAAGACAACATATTTGAATGTTTTGTTTTTCTTTAGAAGTTTTCTTTTCAGTTTTGTTATGCTTTCGTTTTTTCGTTTCATTCCGCGCCTACGACGATATAGAATAGAGAATGTGGATATACATAAAATAATTGCCACGAATAATACTATCCCAGTACCGATAATAACTGGGAGCCTGCAAGTTTGTTTGACAGTTTCGAAACTTTTGTAATTCAATACAATTTCATGATTGCCATATTTGCATAGCAATGTTGTTCTGTTAGTAATGCTGATATTTGTAGTCAAAATCCACTGTAAAAAATCCAGTGTATCACAATCACACAAGAGAGGATTCTCAGAAAGTTTGATTGTCAAATATTGTGGAATAATTTCCGATCTGTGTGTGAGCTGTTCTTTATTCCCTGCATTGTATCCGTATCTGTACTTCTTTGCTAAAATGTACTTATCAGGAAACTGACTGAGCAACATGTTCGTCCGGGTTGTATTCAGTTTGTTTGCCGTGGCTTGATTCCGAAATATGTTTTCTAGTTGTTCTACGATTGGAATAGGCAAATGTTTCAACCGGTTATTTCTCAAGTCAATCAACTTTAAATTCTGCATGTTGTGCCACTCGCTATTCAAAGATGTGAGTTCATTGTCACTCAAATCAAGGACGCGTAGCTTGACATTAGATGAAAACATGTTTGCTGGTACTCCATTAAGGGAGTTGCTACGCAAGAATAATATTTCAAGCTCATTGTTTCGAGAGAATATATGCACAAATTCGTCCATATTCTGCATCCTGTGCAACTGGTTTTTGGACAAGTCAAGTATCTTTAGTGAAGGAAAGCCGCTTAACAAAGACGGCGATATGTATTCCATATCGTTACTATTTAGGTCCAACATCTGGACTGCACTGAAATTAGATGCCACTGAAACCGTTATATTTAAACTTCTTAAGTTATTATTGCTTAAATCTATCAAAAGTAATTTGTTCGTTTCACACTTTGTCAGATTGATTGCAAAGTTCACCCTGACATCAGTACCTACTTCTACTATATTCTTACCAAGCAAATATGTTATATTTTCAGGTAAATCACATGTACGTGTGAAGTCCCGTTTTATAATAACGTCTTTTGTCACAGAACGACATCCACTAATATCTAAAAGTTCAAGATTATACTTTGATACAGATCCACGCAATCTAAACCCTAGTATAACGAATGAAGAATAAGACACATTTAGGTATCTTACGGTCGGAATTGTGTCGTACCATACATCAGGAGATATAGAGAGTATGTTGGCACGACTTATATCTAAATATGTAAGAGTTTTGCCTAGAAGAGCCTTGGAAAAGTTAGATCCGAGCAATGCAGGTTCCGTGTTAGCTTGGATTGCAATTAAAGATAGATATTTGAGCTTGCTCAGTTTGCCAGTCAAAGCCGCTTCCACATTAGATATTTGAAGACGAGGGTTATCGTCCACGTGCAATGCATGAAGATCAGGCGTATAACGAAATATTTCGGGATCCAGGTATCTGAGGTCGGAACATGACGATATGGACAGAAACTCTAAATGTTCCAATCCGTCAAGAAAACCTTCCGGAATAAAATTAACAACTGGAAATTCAATAATAGAAAGCTCTGATACATTTGCCCATGTTTGATTGCTGAAAACTGCAATGGGGAAACTTTCCTTCAATTCATCTGTTCCAATCAGCGTTACTTTCCGTACATTCGAAGGCAAGGAATGTGGAAAATCGCTCGTGTTGGCTATACCTTTGCAGATATAAGAGGTATAGTCCTCACTACAAGTTACATTGCCTTCAGTGGCTGTTATAATGACATATATTATCAACAATACTGATCGAATACGTCTTCTTGCCATGGCCTGATTATCAAGTATATGAGGCGATTGGTGTTATACAATGAAATGATCGAATAGATCGTTGCAGCTCAATCAATTATTTCACTTTTCGTTGAGACGTTTTGGATATCAAGTATATCTTTATTCGCAACGTCCAATTTTTTTCTTGTAAGTTCATCAGTGTTTATTGTCGTTGAGTCTTCATTTTCTAAAAAAGAGAAACATAAAGAGATAGAAAGCAAGGCATATAAATGTGAGCGCACTATTTGTTAAATTTAGGAATTATAAGTAGTCGCATTGATGAAGGATAAAACCCAATTGTCTTAGAATATATAATAATTTGTTAATTAGGTTTTTGCGGCTGTTTCTGGTTCTTTCTACTCGTATCTTCGCACCAAACCGAACGGATGATCAATACCTCATTTTGATACTATCTTTTCTGGAGGGTGTATTCCTCTTTTGGTATCGACAGCAAGTCTTTAAACATGAATCATATTTAAAATCAGAGTGAATACACTTTTTATTAAGGAACGATATTACTTCTGCTGATTACTTATTTCTAATTGATTCTAGAATCAGTTCCAGCTTTCCGATTTTCATCTACATTTCGATACAAATAAACATACAATAATGAACGATAGCCTTATACTAATGAGTGTTTCCTGAAAGCAGTGCAGTATGAGTGCTATATGAAATGCCCCATTGAATTGACAAGTTTCGCAGTAGCGTGCTTATAGTTGTTTTGTCAGTTTAGTTCTATATACATCACTGCCTTTATCTGCCATGAATTTTGAACTTTTAGCTGGCAGGCCAGATACGTTATCCAGCTAGAGTATTATTAATGCTAATAATCTATGAACGTAAAGTGGCCCAAACAGTGTCATGTAGCGACGCAGAGCAGTTTCCGGCAAAACTGCCATTGTCACTCTATTCATCTCACGTTTTCAACCGTAATCAACATCCCATTACCAGATACGCAATCACTGCATTTGACAATCGTTGTTGAGCGGCTTTATTAATTATTATACCAACTGCAGCCGTCAAAGTTCCTGTTGATGGTAACATAACCGCTTTTGTAGGTACTTTGTATGACTAATCGTTGTCGTCGACCTAGAAGCGATTGAGTCTTTTCATCCGATCCACATCAATGTTTATGATACTGTCAAGAACTCGTATTTACTCCTGGCCAGTTGATCTATGTTATGGTGTTCCACAGGGGTCTGCTCTTGGACCCGTTCTCTTCATTCTATACACTCAGCCGCCCTAAAGTGTCATATATTATCATCCAGTGTCTCACCAATTGTACGTTGATGACACCCAAATATACAAATCTAGCCACCTAACTGAAGTTGATGCTACCATCCAAGGTGTAGATAGGTGCATTTATGATGTGAAATCATGGATGACATGTAACAAGCTGCAGATGAATGATGATAAAACTGAGATCATTCTGATCACAACACAAATACTTTCTCGTTCAGATCCTTTACCTCAAACAATAAATATCAGCAACACCAACATTAAATTCACACAATCAGTACAAGAAATAAGTGTTACTCTAGACAGTACTCTCACTTTGCACCAAGATGAACATATGCAAGGCAGCATATCTTGGGTTGTGACGCATGAGCTCCATTCGCAAATATCTTTCAGTTGATGCCACTAAAACACTTGTGTGTTCATGAGTACTCTCAAGACTGGACTATTTTAACTCAGTCCTGTCTGGTTCATCTCAATGTATACTCCAGAAACTTGAAACAGTTCATAACACAGCTGCTCGGATCATACTTAGAGTATCACGATCAGAGCACACCTTCCCGCTGCTCTGTACCCATCACCGGCTATCCATTCGATCCAGAATCAAACACAAAATTTGTTCTCTGTGCTACGTTTCACTGACAGACTCTAGTCCAACATACCTATCCGACCTCACCCATGTGTACACACCAGCAAGATACTTACGCTCCTCTTCTGACAACCGTATACTCATTATTCCCACTATGAAAACAAAGTTATATGGAGAGCGTTATTTGGCATACCAGGGCCCAGCATCGTGGAATGAATTGGCCACTGAACGTAGACACAATGACACAGTGATCCCATTGAAGAGTGCTCTCAAAACTCACTTATTTCGACTGCAAGAACAAACTTAAAGACCTAATAATATTTCCTACCTTAAATATTCTCAGCATGTTTTTTATGTTTTCTAATTTCATGGTGTTTGTTTTTTGCACTCATATAATTATATATGTTTTTATCTCAAAAGTGTCGTCTAATGTTGTTAAGCGCTTATAGCTTCTAAAGATTAGGTGCTATACAAAATCCTCATTATTATTATTATTATTATTATTATTAGTAGTAGTAGTAGTAGTGGTTGTAGTAGTGTAACTTGTACGATTGATGCAGTGCACGATGATAATGCAGTGAGTACATTTGCGCCTGTGAAAAATCCACGAACAAAGTCACCGAGGCCTGATCCTTCATATGTCGCATGACGAGTTTGCGCGCTTTAACAATTCACATGGGTTTCAAACACCCATTAATACTGTCGTGATATTAAATATAAGGTCGATTTCTAAAGTAAAGTTGTATCAACAATGTTACACACCCAATATCTGCAACGTTCCAGTCTTGATCCAAAAGGGTAAAATGAATTGTGTCAATCAATTATTATAACATGAAAGATAGGTGGTGCATGCCTTATTGATATTAAATGACATGATTCCACAAATGGTGAAAACCCAGATGTATTTAACTCTGGGAGGGACTGCCTCCCGTGCCTATGCCCGTGTTTCCAGAATTCCTTTTATAACTACCACTGACGGTGTAATAAGTTATATTGATGTGCGTCGTTGATATAATTCTGTGTCAGGAGCAACAAGACATGAAGTCCCTTTATGACCTACAAGTTGTTCATTGTTTGGCCAAATAAACACTGTTCTCAAAGACGATATTCTAAAGTGAACCAACTATTGCTGTAATTCAATTGCAGTGATAGAGCTCAGTGTTGGCTCATGTTCGTGTATATAAATTGTAGAGTCTTTGCTGATGAATACTGACATTCTTCATTGGACCTAATCATTGATTGTGGTAATATCACACATGCCTGTACCATTCAATCTTTCCAGATGGGAGATCTGTTAAGGCACGCGTACAGGAGTTTTGGAGATCGGCTGGCGAGCTGTTTCTTTAAAGTATTAATTTGATGTTTGGTCGATTTATTTATACAGATGACACGTCTGGTAGTTTGGCCACTGCCTCACAGACCTGCGAACATGTCTGATAGGCATTACTGAACAATGGCATCATTGCGTTGTCCAACAGTGTACGTTAGAACGTTATTCCATAAATGGAAGGGAAATTGTGTCAATTCTTGAAAAAGTAGATCTTGCCATTACTATTTTTTGAACTTACTAGGTACAGCGATGACTACGCGATATGAGCTGGACCAGCTATGATGTTTATCAAGGATACATCTAATAATCTGGGTTGGCAACCGTATGCAGTAAGGCGACTTCTAAAAGATTTAGGGAATGCTAACGGAGATGTACAAGCTGTAATCCTTGGCCATATTTGTTCTTTCAAGAATGGACAAAAGGACAAAATACTGGATCCTCATTACGATTTTCTTTTGCACTTCCCCTCAGTTACATGTTAACAAAGCTGCAATATCATCATCATTAGTTGCTGGAGACGAAATTCAGTTCGAAGTACTCAGTATTAATCAGGACGAATACTTAACCATCTATGTGATTTGTGTTTAACCTTTATCATCGAATATAAGTAATGGATTCTAAGAGCGGTAACGAAGTTGCGATATTTACAGACTCAGGTCTGGATCAACTGGCACCAAATCCTAACATCAATACTAATTTTGTTCCACTTGTATATGACACAGTTGGTGTTGCCAAACCCTCGTATGAACTAAAGTATAATTTTCTTAAAAATCATGAAGAAAGTGGCCGTTGGAACCACGCTGATGTACCACTACCAGCTATAAACCAACTTAGAATCATCGCCCAGGCAAACGTCCGAAAGTTGATAAAACCACCAGTTGTCAAGTAGCTCAGCAATTGCTTCTAGAACGGCGAAAGAGGTATTCACCGCTGTATCCAACCAGATTGCGTTCACCAATGAGTCTTTAAAAACAAGTGAGACAAAAATGATCTTGACTGTTCTTCAAGGAGAACGAACTTGTTCGGGTAACAGTTATTGGATAAAGACGATCGTTAGATACAAAAGGTGAAAGAGTAATCGGCGTGTTTATAAAGAAGAGTCCTCGCCCCCACTCCCCTCGCCAACCCACAATCGCTAGCAACTTAGATTTATCCCAGGAAATAAACGATTGTATCAAAAGTGGTACGTGTGTGTTATTCTCCAGTCATATCGCTACGATGTATGCAATGTGGCAGTTTATAATGATGTGTAGCACTGGGACATGATGCCGTAAACATGTAGCATGATGTCCCACCCAGTCACATTATCCTGACACCAGTCCTAGCACTAACCTTTTAATGCTGAGTTCCTAGCGAGGCAGCTGTTAGTACCAGTTTTGCAAGTCTTAGGTATGACTCGGCTGGGAAAGAAAGTGGTGAAGAAGGACCAATTTGAATTCATGTAATGATAGTGACGTGCTACAAGTTTCGTACAGTTTGAAATTATTATTGCTCTGTTCTGAATTTCGTATTATGTGAATGATGGTATCACTTTGCTTTTTAAATAATGATATTTTAAAAATAAATACTGCACGTTTGCAAAGGTAGCAGAAGGAGAGAGTCTAAATTAACTAGTGACTAAACTCGGCGACTGTTTTTGCAGGGTGCATTAATATTTTGTAGAGTTGTAACGAATGCAGATGGGATATCCAAATCCTGACATGTAATCGAGAATAAACGGCTTATCGTTGTATGATGCAAATGTTATGTGTTTTAGAGACGTAAATATATATCAGATTCTTATTTTAGAATATTGAAAATAAAAGTATTATTGTTTTAGTATCGTGCAATTATATGCATGTTGAGTCATTGTATAGAGTAAGCGTATGTTGTAATAGACGGCAATAATAGTATCATAAATGCAGCCAACTTTGGGATGACCGCTCCGGTGGCCTAAGTGATTAGAGCTTCCACCTTGGATGTGGGAGGTTGTGGGCTAATACCCCAGACGAATCATCCCAAAGACATACAAAATGGTATTAGCAGTTGCCTGGATTGGCTCTCAGCATTAAGCTATTAGTATTAGAACTGATCGGCCCGATGTCAGGATATGTGACTGATTGGGACATGATGTCCCATGTCTGCTGCTTGATGTCCCAGTGCTAGATATCACACTAAACTACCATACTGCAGACATATTAGAGATGTGACTCAAATTGTTAAAGCTAATTTTAAAGAAATCCCACAAGCACGGACATGACAACTTTGGCTCTAAAGTTGCGTTAATGACTAAATCGGACTATATAACTGAATCGGACAGACAATTATGTAACTCTAGGTATTGCTAAAAAGTAGGCAAACGCCTAACAGCAAAACACCGTGACATGATATACAAAGTAGTACTTTAATCAAACATACAGTATTAATCTCTCTGAAAACACTCTCAAAGTAGTACATTAATCAAACACACGGTATTAATATCTCTAACAACACTCTAAAAGTAGTACATTAATTAAACATACAGTATTAATCTCTCTCAAAATGCTCTCAAACTAGTATATTAATCAAACATACAGTATTAAACTCTCTCAATACGCTCTCATAGTAGTATATTAATCAATCATACAGTATTAATCGCTCTCAAAACACTCTCAAAGTAGTACATGAATCAAACATACAGTATTAATCTCTCTCTAAACACTCTCAAAGTAGTACATTAATCAAACATGCAGTATTAATCTCAGTCAAAACACTCTCAAAGTCGTACATAATCATGCATACATCATTAATCTCTCTCAAAACACTCTCAAAGTAGTATATTAATCAAACATACCGTATTAATCTCTCTCAAAACACTCTAAAAGTGGTATACTAATCATACATTCATCATTAATCTCTCTCAAAACACTCTCAAAGTAGTATATTAATCAAACATATAGCATTAGCCTCTCTAAAAACACTCTCAAAGGGTATAATAATCAAACATACATTATTAATCTCTCTCAGAACACTCTCAAAGTAGTATTTTAACCAAATATACAGCAGTAATCTCTCCCAGAACACTCTCAAAATAGGATATTAATCAAATATACAGCAGTAATCTCTCTCAAAACACTCTCAAAGTAGTACATTAATCAAACATACAGTATTAATCTCTCAAAACACTCTAAAAGTAATAGAGTAACAAAGCTGTAGCTTAATCAAAGATCCAAA
Organism: Sinohyriopsis cumingii; assembly: GCA_028554795.2. NCBI lineage: Eukaryota > Metazoa > Mollusca > Bivalvia > Unionida > Unionidae > Sinohyriopsis > Sinohyriopsis cumingii. The sequence goes on from JAPYKE020000031.1 coordinate 7,572,218, forward strand.
GTTAACCACTCCGAAAATCTTTCTCAAAATAGATGTTTTAAACAGCTTCCATAATTAACATATCTGAAAACACACTCAAAATAGTATCTACATCAGACATTCAAAATTATCATCACTGAAAACACACCGAGAGTAGCTAGCTTTATCGGCTATTACATATTATCGTTTCTGAAAACACTGTCGAAGTTGTTAGAATGATTGGTTTCTTTTGAAAACATTCCATAACTAACGCCATCTTTAAACAGTCTGAATCGAACACTCGCACAATGACGCGATCGTATTTTGCTATATATGTGATATACAATTAATATTTTCTGTTAATATGGAATGGACAAGGCTGCGTGGTGTTCCGCGATTTTTCTGTCTTACCTTGATCACATTTGTTGCAATTCAGTGCGTCTTAGATCAAAGTTGCTTTCAAACGAAACCCAACGAACATAAGCGGCCAAATGTCTATAGCATAAACTGATCAAGCTCTATGCTACGAAAAAGTATATATTAGTTTCTACAAACTGTCCTGAAATTATAGCGAACGAAGGTTTATGTGTTCTGCATAGAATACATAAAATCAGAACCGAAACAAATTACTAGTCCCAATACTTCACCCCAATGAGATCATCGATATAAGACACACGGTTAAAGAAATAGTAAACAATATGAAATTAATTATACTATAAGGAAGTTACAGAGTACAGAGAACAGCTATCATCAATTGTAAATATTTTGCCCGAATAAGTAGCCAATCCAAATGCGACACTAAAAGCACTAGAGCGCACAAATACACGATCTAGCAAATATGAATAGGTGAGCTATATCTCTGGAATAAGGAAGTTATATGTAAACACAGGTAACAGGTTTCAAAAAGTTAATATCGAAATAGAATGATTTTATACCATCAGTGTGTGTGTGCGTGCATGTGTGTGTGTGTAAGTGTGTTAGAATGTGTTTTTGTGTGATTTGGATTTGTAACGTAACTTTAAAAGAATTTCAGTCATATCGCTACAATTGTTTGCATTGTGGCAGTTTATAGTGATGTCTAGCACTGGAGCCTCAAGCCGCAGACATGAAACATGATGTCCCACCCAGTCACATCATCCTGACATCAGGCCCACCAGTCCTAACATTAACATCTTAATGCTCAGCGCCTAGCCAGGCACCTGTTATTACCATTTTTATAAGTCTTTCGTATGACTCGGCCGGGGTTCGAACTCCGCACACACCCCCGCCTCCGAGGCATACGCTCTAACCACGTGGATACATGAGCGGTATATCCCATCAGAAGAGCGCTTATTATACGTGTGTGTCATAATATGTTGTGTCCGACTGGCATACTCCTTGGCATCTTCTTTCAAAATATGTGCATGGAACAACTTTAAGAGAGTGATTTTATAAGAAAGGAGATTAATTACTACAACATCATCTCAATACAAAATAGGTTTCGACTACAAATATTTCCAAATTAGGTGAACTACATACGTCTGGAAGTCATTCAATGTCGAGTCAATGTTAGACATCCATTAAAAATTTAAAGTTGTTATCATAAGATATTCTTTTGCATACACAGACAATAAATATTTCACCTTCTCATGTCTTGCAACGAGTTAAGCTATCTCGGTTCCTATAGCTTCAAACCTGCAACCAAAGCTTTACGGAATCGATACCCGACCATACCAGACAGGGTTGGTATAGCTTAAACTTGCAACCAAAGCTTTAAGGGATCGACACCCGACCATACCAGACAGGGCTGGTATAGCTTAAACTTGCAACCAAAGCTTTACGGGATCGACACCCGACCATACCAAACAGGGTTGATTTAGCTTAAACGTGCAATCAAAGCTTTACGGCATCGACACCCGACCATACCATACAGGGTTGGTATAGCTTCAAACCTGCAACCAAAGCTTTACGGGATCGATACCCGACCATACCAGACAGGGTTGGTATAGCTTGAACTTGCAACCCAGGGTAATCAGGTGAGATCCCAACCACGTCGAACAGGGTTGGCTGCCTCATGGTGTCTTAGGAAAAGGAACATAGCTTTGTCGGTATGATGTAGACACTGATGTGTCAATAGTGGAATTAAAATAAACAAAGAACAGAACACAACTTCATGCTTCTCTCCGAGCATATATATTCTGAACCGATGCATAAGGCACTCCCAATATTGAATAGTTTAAGACTTTCACATGTACAGGTACCGAAGAGTTGTATATGCTGCCTAAACGAGTGAAACAAACGACATAACTTCTTATTTACCACGAGTCGGACTTCAAATGAAAGGAATATGAAACCCCTGAATATGTTTAACAATACTCTTGTATTTTATGTTATATATTTTATGTTTTAATATGGATGTATGGACTACGCAGTCCGGAAAGTTGAATTCTTATCCGAATGCATTAAGCATCATGCGAGGCCAAATCATTGCTTATGCCGCTTATAGGAGCGTCTGCATTTTTACACTATCAAATACGTACTTTACATGAAGTATGATAACTCTATAACAGCTTTACTGCAGTTCATTAGGATACCTCTCCATTATCTGCCATGTTACGGTATCAGTTAGTTTTGGTTAGCAGAGGATATCGGGCTGAAAATATTAAATTCTGTGTCATGTATGTGAGCTTGAAATAAAGTAAATTTACTCACCATCACTGTACTACGTTATCTAGTATAATACATGCATTCTCAAAGACATGCATATTTGTCAGCAAGAATTAATTAAATACAGAGAAAAGTAAAAGAAAAAGTAATAGTCAGATATATCAGCAACTAAAAGTCTTTAAGTGACAAGTGTCACTATAAATCAGGTTTTTAAAGTGGCATCCAGGACCCGGACAGGATTGTTCCCACTAACCTAAGTAGGTATATCAACAGTGTGTATCAAGTTTTAATGCCGTTATGCTTGACTTAAACTATTTATCAGGTGTTAAGCTCATACATTTATAAGCAAATATATACCCCAAAATAAACACACACACGCACACACACACACACACACACATTTAACTGACATAGAACTTGTTTAGCCATAATCGTTTGGAAAAGATTTTTGAGCTTGTTCCGTTATTTGTCATTTTCTTCTTCTTTCTGTATATCTATCTATCTATCTATCTATCTATCTATCTATCTATCTATCTATCTATCTATCTATCTGTCGATATATCTCTCTATCTATCTATCTATCCCAAAAGTAGTTGTAAGGTCAATGCAAAATGAGTAATATTGAATTATACAGAGATGGATCACTGAAAATTACATGACCAAAATCTGATTAACGAAGGAATGGACCAGACGAGCTGAACTATTTCAAAAATTTAAATTATTAGAAAAGTCAGAATTGAGTAGTAAAGTGTAAACAAGTAATAGAACTCACGCTGTTTATGATTTATAACACAAAAGTGAGGAGAGAATTATTTCATGTTACCCGAGCGCTAACGCAACCATACTGAGATCTACTATTTGATCAGAATAGACAGGCCTTAATGTTAAAACTAACTAGTGCTAAATGATGTGAGACGTGATTAGTGTGTTACAATCCGATAAATAATTTAATCCTAGTACATAATAGCGGACTATTGACAACTAGCAATTGCACTAGTATTATCAGCTAGCACATGCACTGTATATATCTATAAATAGGAATCATCGAACATGATATATTGTTACCAATCTATGTCTTTGCATAGGCAACTGAAAGGAATTGAAACCAATTTATGTAAAACAAAACAAACAATTTCTTTAACAAGAAAAATTAGCAAAAATTCAAAATACACTTGCTGTATTGTGAGTTAAATCCAATACAATCATAAGCGTAATATCACAAGTCCAAAGTATAGAATGTTCCTTATGAATGCAACGAAACACGAATATTATGATGTACGACAATAATGTATATGGTCCTGATTGACCATAGCGATACAAACAAGAATGTCTTTGAATAAGTTCTCAATAATCCCAAAGTTGTATTTTGGTCCAAATAGTAAAGGAGCACTTAGTAATTTCAACTAATAATTTAGATCAATAGTTCCCCTCAAATTATATCTGAACACAACTGTAAGTGATGCCACATACTGATCATAAAACAAGGATACATTTAGCTATATGTACAAATACCAGCTTAACAAACAAGGCAATTGATTCTTCTGAAATTCGATAGAAATGAGTGATTTCCTATGACAAATTCCATCAGACAGAAAACAAGGATATGTCGTAGACACGGTTAGGACTTAAATTAAAATTTTAGTAAATATTTTAAAAAGAAAATGACTTTGCTCAGGTAGGCAAGAGATCTATCCTCTACCAAGGTTATGAAGGAGACAATACAGATACACATAACAATATATGCATTATGATTATTTACATAACTTATTTAAAATATATACTTCTCACTATGGTCGGGTTATTTTGAAAGATGGTAAAACAATACAATGTTTTGAAAAAAGGATTAAAAATTGTTAACACTTTAAAATTAAATGCAGTTCATTTAAAGATTGGCTTCAAGTAAATTAGCCAGTATTTGTCTGGAAATTTTCAACTACATTTATATCAGACTTATGCACGTACCCCTCTTGAATGATGAACAGCTGAGTACAGAACTGTTTACCATGGAATACGACCTATGAACAAGCAGGAAGTGAATAGTAATATGACAGCGAAGAAGACAGGGTTAGATATCACTTTACTTGGAGCCATATGTTTCACAACATAGTTGTCATACGTCAAATTAGCAAATATTTCAAAGGAGCTATCTTTCTACAAATTCTAGTCAATTTGTTCATTTTTACGTTTGAAGAACTTGACGATAAAAGTGATATAATTACCATAGTTTTGCCGATATTCTGATATATATATATATATATATATATATATATATATATATATATATATATATATATATATATATATAGTTGCAATAACCTAACAACGAACAGTGAAATACACATTTCACACTTGCCTGAGCGCTTTCGACTCTTATTTAGTCGTTTTCCAGTCTACTTAAGCCGATGTACCCCTACAGCAGAAAGATTTTCTACTAAAACCCACCAACAAATGAACCCAGGCAGACCTATATTCCCCGGTTACGGGCATCCCACAGGAAGGACGTCAGAATATTTGAGTCATTTCATGAGACCACATGTCCACAAATTACCATCCTATCTTCAGGATATGACAGATCACCTCATACAAAACAAATCAAGAGTGCCAAGTACCGTGCTCTTTTCTTTAGACGTCACATCTCCGTATGATACATACCGCACAGAGAAAGGAGCCAGCCATGTAAGGAAGCATGGGAAGTAAAACCTATAGACAAACCACCCACTCGTTTCCTAGTTAAACCTCAGGAGTTGTTCCTAAAACTTAATAACTTTGTATTTATTTAATGAAATAAACTACCTGCAAATATATGGAAAAGCAATTGGTACAAAATGGCCCCCTCGTATGCTAATATTTTTTATGAGTAGTCAGGAGGGTCAACTTTTCTCATCGCTGGAACTTATACAAAACATGCACAAGAAAGTCTGGTTGGTTGATTGCAAAGCATAACCAAACAATTTCCATCCTTCAATAAAATTCACGGCAGAAGTCATGTTCGCAAACTACGTTTTACTGGTAGAAAACAAACTCGATATAAATTACTCAAAACCATCTGATAAACACGAGTATCTTCTCCCATCCACTTCGTTTCCAAAACGTTGTATTCAGAACATGCCATATGGGGAAGCACTGAGATAAGTAAACGATGAAACATTTAAAAAAGGAGCTCTGAGTTATTTGAAGATTTGCTGAACCGAGGATACGACACAATACTAATAGTGAAAGAAACACAAACATGTAATGTTGCAAATTGTAACTTTTCTTATTTCTTTGAGTTATTGGTATTCATACTACTTGAATGCATCAAGTCTAGGATTTACTCGAACGTTCTTTTAGATCATGAAAATATATATTTAGAATCAATCAGGACTGTTATCCTGGAGGATTGAAAGCGCTGCCATTCGATAGGGCGATTTCCATGAACGGGAATATGGCAATGTACATAAGAGATAGCAGGTAATTTAAATATTGCGGTTGTTCAAAATTCTTATGCATGACATACAATTGCTGGCAATATGATTATTTAATGTCAGAGAAAGAGAGAGAGAGAGAGAGGTCCAGAAGTTAGTTCGATGAAATTTACGTAACATGCATTCTTCATTTACACAGAGAACATTAAACAACGTGTATAATTCTTATTCTCTATATTGTACCGGTATTTCGCCACAATGAAGAAAATACACATGTACCACATTTCGACCAGGTGATAGAAGCGTTGATAATAGATTGCGTTTTATTGTTACTTGCTTTACTCAAATCGCAATACTTAATTCTATAGAGGTTACACAGAGAAATACAATATTAAAATACCTATACTAGCGCATTGATATATGTTGGCTGATACGAACAGGGGTATAGTGAGTTTGCTAAATAGGAACGCAGTTACAAGGCTGTTGAAAATAGATTTTGTTTGCTGTCAGGATTGAATATCTGAAATTCAGATCGGTTTAGCCAAGCGGTAATGATCTAAAGATGTGTTTCAAATTATTAAAATGTTGTCTAGGATTATGTCTGGTTCGCGTCGTGTTTTACAAACCTCTTAAATGTGTATGTTATTATTACGTAACGGAAAAGAGATTTGGACAGCCGGGTGGGCCATCAGGAAGATAAAGAAGTCAGAAAATATCAATATTTTTTCCTGGAAGTCTTCCTTGTCGTGTTCAGTGTGTAACCCCTGTTTATCTCATTTTTATTACATCACATCGTTAATAGAATATAAAGATCACACATTAGTAATTTCAATGCAGTGTCTATATATCATTTTGCTAACCATACAGATGTATCGGTGGTATGAAACACGGCTTTACAAAATGTTCTATAAAACAGGCTACAGACTAAAAAGCACTGTGACAAGGGTATAATTTCGTGGCACTATTGATAAATTAATGACTCATGAGGACAATACTGACAATAAGCACTGAAATGGCACTTCGGGGAAAAATATATTTGGTGACCTTGAGAGCAAATCAATCATGTAAACCGTATTGGACCAGATCTAATAAAAATACGTATGATAAAATATCTAACGTGAAAAGAGCGTTAGAGCAAACGTAACATACAGATCGTAGTAGAACATTTCAAACATGTAGAAAGTATTGAAATAAATCTAGCACGTGGCATGTTTTGTAACACATGTAATATGTAGACCGTATAGAAGAACATTTAGCATAGACACCGCATTGTAAGATATCTAGCAGGCACGTTGTACTGGACGCGATCTAGCAAGTTAACTGCATTGACACGCATGTTAAATGTACACTGTATTGGATCACATCAAATAAAAAGACCGTATTAAACAAGTCTATCACGTTGACCGTATGGGAACATATATCATGTGTAGACCGTATTGGAAGACTTGTAACATGCAGGTTGTACTGGAATCGATCTATCAAGTAATATGTATATGTTCATTGTAGCAAATCAAATATAAAGAACGTATGGGAAACAATTTATAAAGACCGCATTGGAACAAGTTTACCATGTAGTCCATCAAAGCCATATACAAGTTTTGGAACAACTCTAATGTGTATACTGTATTGTAACACATCTAACATGTAGACGATATTGTAACAAATCTAACAAGTAGACGATATTGTAACACGTCTAAAATGTAGTCCGTATTGAGACACATCTGGAATATAGACTTTATTAGACACAACTTCCAAGATGACTGTATTGGGACAAAACCGACATGTAGACCGTATTCGAATAAATATAACATGTAAACCGTGTTGAAAGTAATCTAACATTAGACCGTATTAGAACACATCTAACATGTAGAAGGTATCAGAAAACATCTATCACGTACATCAATGTGGAACAAACGAACCTAAAGGAATGTGCTACCTGTGGAAGGATTGATTTAGAAGGATTGACATATATGTTCGTGCAAATAACATAAAAATCGGAATCGAATCTCATCAGAATGAATCAGAACATCGCATGAAATTCATTTCTCCCCGTTTTATTAAATTGGTCACATTTGGGTAGCTATACAAATGGCATTATCATAAATTACCATTTGGGTAAATATACAAATGGCATTATCATTATAAATTACCATTTGTAGTAAAATAATGGTGAGTTGGGAAAAAAAGAATAATTATCTTCTCAATTATAAAGATAGCAAGATAGAACAAGTCTCAACGAAATTGCAGCAGGTATTGCGGAACGCTATATTTCTTGTGTTTTTCTCACACATTTATTTGAAATCTCTCACTTTAGGAAAATGAGTCTAAACTCCATTTCGTTATATTTGTGTTTGAGAGGTGAGGTGTGTGTCTCCGCGGAAAAAAGAACTGATCCAGAAAAAAATATCTATTGAAATAGTATGGTTTGATTTAAAAATATATATAATACCAGTATGAAACCCGAATTAAGGCTGTCTTTAGCTTCATCATTTCAATTTAAAAATAAAACTTCTTAGAAAATGCAACCTTTTGAGATCACCAATTGAACGTGATATAACTCTGCTTGGTTCGGGGAAAATCAAAAATTTTCTTTACGGGAGAAAGGTGTAATGATACGTTGCTTTCAGAAATGCAAGTATGAGTCATCATAATTATCATTCTAACGTATGTAAATACAACTATCAAAAGTCTAGCCAAGTTAAAACTGTCTGTCTGTTTGTTTGTCTGTCTGTCTGTCTGTCTGTCTGTCTGTATGTATGTATGTATGTATGTATGTATGTATGTATGTATGTCTGTCTGTCTGTACGTATGTAGGTAGGTAGGTAGGTAGGCATGCATGTATGTATGTATGTATGTATGTATATGTATATATATATATATATATATATTCCTTTTGTGTTATTTTTCTAATATGCGTATGGATATATGAATGTGTGTACGGTCAAATGGATCGAACGAGGACCTGATGGTTCGATGGAAACCTGATTCACATAACTATTTGTACTACCGTGGAAATGGTTTAGTTCAAGAACAGAGATTATTTTCCCTCATGTAACATTGCATACTTTTCAATGAAAGAAATACAGACTTCTCAGATACGTAAGAATTGTGTTAATGTGATATACATTTACTGTATGTAGAGAAAATATTGGCGATATCTGAAGGTTGGGTCTACTTGACCTTGACTTTGCTTACATACGCCTGCACACTATGTGATGGAACATTCGTTCATTATAATGTGAAATCTAACATATCCCAGTCTTCCACAATTTAAAGGTTAGAGATCTGACGATCATATGACTAAAATACCCGCATGCAACTTTTATTATTTCGTAGTCAGTTCCTTTTCGTGGATTATTAAAGTTACATCTTATGGGTTAGTTACTATATCTGAAAAGACAATTAGTTTATTTATCCATGTTAGGTAGGTATGTTAGAATGTCACTTAATTGTCGTACTTCCAGATTAAAGCGATTACTTTCATGGTTGGAGTTCATTTTTCAACTCGAAAGTATCCATATGATATCGATGGGGTACAATGTAACCTCATCTATCCAAACTAGTATACACTAATGATGCCACTCTCATATGGGGGGTGGGCAATGTTCTTACGCTTCTTTGTGGAATTTTCTTTTGAGATATTCGACAAATATAACAAACATGCTCATTAATATAATATTTTAGCCAGAGTATTGAATCTTCCATTCGAAAGCAGGTGACTGTTTGGAAGAATTAGCTGATCTGCCTGCTCTTCCATTACATGTTATGTCAATCTGACCAAGGAGATTACATTATACATTACATTATACATTACCCAGACTGCTTGTGAATGTAATGTTTGTGTAATATCTGGAATATTATGAGGGTGTCACATATAGGATTTTACAATGTCTTGAATGTGGAAACGGATTACCGAAACGATTGAAATTTGTTTTTTTTTTAGATATTAGAACGTAGTTCATAAATATGAATATGATTGTAATGCTTGCAGTTCAACATGAAGTTTTATGCCGTAACAGGTTCGAAATGACGCCACTAAGTGCTGTACTAGCAGGACCGAATTTGTCTTCACCATATGACCCGTGTACACACAGGGACTTTTAGCAATTATCAGATAATGTGATTTCAGTGAATTTTTCCTTGAGACAGGAAAGAAGACTTTTGGAATTTGCAATGGTCAGACATTATTTTCGACCGTTAATTTCCAAGGAAGTGGCGTAATACCACAATTGTGCAATATTTGAATCTTTTATTTGTGTTGTTTTTAAATGAGGACGGATTCGAATGGCACATGTGGAATAAAGTCTGGTTCCTGAGGTTACAAAGATTTTGGGTTTGAGCCTAAATACAACAGCATTTGAATTAGAAGGTATTTTCGTGGCTTAATAAATAGACACGTACGTTTGTCTGAGATACAGTGATGGTTGGTTTGTCTCAACATGTACATTTTCTTAAGGAAACTTTCTAAACGCAACATATGACGTGTTTCTCACTGAATGTATAGCACATATGGACATAAATCTTGCAAGTTGACCTATTCACACTGTTTCGATCTTAATAAAGACCTTAATAACCGGATCTACACGTTTTTATTTCCTTCCAAATCAGTTATTGCCTCAATTCAAATTAACAAAATTGAATTTTGACACTTGTCCCCAAAGTATTCAATATACGGAAGAAAAAAGCAATAATTGGTTTCCGCCACAAGAGAAATAAGACGGGATTTTGAGGAGTGTCATGAATATCATTTAATACGCAGACATGCAAACAAACAGCTTGATAGTTTGATAATTTAAGCCCTCAGCCCCATTTGGAACTCTGTTTAAGCTTGTGTGTAATGGACATTCAATAGTGTGCACATTCTTTCCTCCATCGCTATCATCAAAGTGTCAGGTATAATGAATCCCTAATTAGGGCAATGTGCAATACTGCTTATTGTATAGTGTCAATATATGCTGCTTTGAATTAACCCCATCTGTTGCAGGTAGCCTTGAGAGGGTTGCCCACCTTTATTTGTTAGATGCTACTTTTAAAAATGGATTATTAGGTTAGGCTTTCGTTTAAATATATCATTTTGTATATGGTATTTTCACTAGGCTTAATACGCTTTCTCGAAATCGATCAAGTGGACAAGATATGAAACCCAATAACCTTGAAAACACGAGTAACAAGAATGTCATTTCTTTTAATACCAACACTACGCACGAGGTTTGTATAATCTTGCAAGGAAACACGAAATGCCCGCCCTGATAGTTCGCATTAAAATGAATAAAAAGACTGACCATTAACTATGATTTATAATTGATACATTCAATGCTCAGTAATCGTCTTTTGATAATGTTGTAATTACTTAATTTCTTATTTGATGTCATGGTGGAATCTACTAGTGAATTATTTTTTTTAAAAATATCCTTATGCAATATTCAAGGGCACCATTTGTTGTTGAACTATGTTTTGTTGAAGTATTTTCTGTTTTTCTTCCTGTCCTGTGGCTAATACAACTGTATTCAAATGTCAATTGGATTCCACATCTTTGACTTTGACACAATCGTTTTAATGGCTTTTTGTACGCTTAGTTAACTAATCATTGTTGAAGTGTTCATGCAAATAAATAAACTTTTTTTAAAAAAATACACCTTTATTATCCTCTTTAACTTGTAAGAGACTGGTTCTCGTATTATAGTTGCGTAATTGTAATTATTTCTACTATTTGGATTGGAAACAAGATTACCATTTTGAAACAATTATTTCTAGTTGGAAATTCTAACTGATTAATAGATTTCAATTTAGTGACACCAGATGTCTCCGTTGACACTCAAATTAAATAGTTACATCAAGTCGCCATTCCTCTTAACTTGAGTTAGATTAATATTATAAGGCTTTCGACTGAGTTCGATCAATAAAAGTAGTCATTAAAAGTAGTTAGTTTAAGTCTGTCTGACACTAACCAGAAAACAGTTAGATTAATACTGTATCACACTAACGTATTGCCACTGTATTAATACCGAATGCAACTAACTACATACATATATATTATTTTTTGACCACGCACTACAAGCTGTATTAATGGTTCGTGACGATGTCATGTGACCACTGCATATAAGCAGCTTGATTAATTCTGTGTAACTATCAATATAAGCATCTAGATGAATACTGTACGTCTAGCACTATAATTCGTTAGATTGATAATGTACATCTAGCAATATAAGACGTTAGATTGATAATGTACGTCTAGCACTATAAGACGTTAGATTGATAATGTACATCTAACAATATAAGACGTTAGATTGATAATGTACGTATAACACTATAAGACGTTAGATTGATAATGTACATCTAGCAATATAAGACGTTAGATTGATAATGTACGTCTAGCAATATAAGACGTTAGATTAATAATGTACGTATAACACTATAAGACGTTAAACTGATAATGTACGTCTAGCAATATAAGACGTTAGATTAATAATGTACGTATTGCACTATAAGACGTTAGATTGATAATGTTTGTCGATAACCATACTCGGTGTGTATATTACAATATGACACTCACCACAAGTAGTTAAATTATTATAGAACGCAACTGAATGCACACTGGATGATTAATGTTGTACGCCACTCATTTCAAGCAGTTACATTATGGCACTAACACTACCAATTACCATTATATTATATGCCCTCATCACACAAACAGACACACACACACACACACACATACACACACACACACACACACACACACACAAACACATACAACATGATACAGATGTATTCAAAGTCACCGACAAGAAGACGGAAAATAAATGTTGCTAAATGCTGCTGACAGGAAGAAAATGTAGGTTTTCAAATCTACCCGAATATATCGCATTTTGTTACATCTGATACTATTTCATAATGTACTCAGCAACATATCATAAATCGGAATAACAACATAAGACTCGGTCTTGTCATTATGTCCACGGCATTGAAATGCATAAGAATCTTGCACAGCTAGGTCAATGTTAAATGGAGAAGAACATTTTGCATGTGTGAATCCACTATCACATATATTTGGATTCTGTAGAAATGTCAGAAAATTTATATTTGGAGCTAAACTCACCGTTGTACTTGTCAGAAAGCCGCCAACAATCTGGCAACCCAAAGCAGCTGATGCTGGTAAGGTAGTACTAACAAAAACTTCGCTGTGGATGCCAGGAATTTCTCCATCGATCGACGAAGAACAACGATTACTTTCTTTTACGAGTCTGGGTGGTAAATCAAGATTATCATCGATGACAACGACCACAGACAGTATTCAAAGTAATGCTGCTGGGTTATTCACATGTCAGATAGCATCACAACAGGGAGTGTCAGCATCACGACATATATTTATCGCATTTCAGGTAAATGCCAGATTAGATTCGTAGAAACGAAATCCAATGGCATTTGACACACTTGGTGTTTCTAAAGTTGCTTTGAGATAAACGGAAATCAATAACCTTTTGATGACGCTTTGCTGAATTTTCACGGGGCGTGATCAGAATGTTGATTCTGGTTCGCAAATAAATCAGCGGTATTTCACAACGCTGTATCCAATCTATTACTTATTTAGATTTATTCCGGCAATCTGTCGTTGATATACACTTGTTAGTTCGTGTAGCTGGACTACCATATGGGGTACAGATCAACCGCTATTATACACAGCGAGAAAACAATGTTACTTGACGAATTCGTGGACAAATGAGAGTCATTCATTCCCCAGTAGAAAACATGTAATTAAATAGCTCATGATGTTATAACGTCATATAATAATGACAGTGTTCTCTGACTCCTGGTCAGATTAAAAACTTACAATCAGTATAAAGAAAGGAATTGTGGAATACAAATATCACTAGATAATAATATATAGCAGGTGGTCCGAAGAAAATATCATTATAAGAACGTAAACTCAGGCACTTAAAGAGGCCAACTGATCTAAGACCGGTGTACGACTTTATCTTTCTGCTGACGCTATTAAAGACATCGCTAAGACGGATGGTATACTTCCACCTCTTACAGCTCTACCAGCCTTACTAGCCGCTGCAGCCCCATCTCTTGCAAAATCATCTGCACTTTGTGCTATTGGAACTGCTGCTGGGATGGCATTAAAGAAAGTAATAGGAAAATAAATAAAATCTTCCAAAAATGGACGAGGTCCACGACTACCAGGAAACCCCCATTGGTACGAAAGGGATTTAGGACTCCCGGGACAATGTAAAGCTTCTCCGCCCTATGTTCAATTTTGATTAACTTGATGCTGCTAAATAATTAAATATCAAGCAATTCATAGGAGTTTTTATGCATGACCAATTACCAAAACAACCAAACAATGTTGAAACCGGTATAATTAATCTCATTACACATTTTCGCCTTGGTACTCATTGAGCTGCATAAGCCATTGATCCACGCGCAATTGTTTATTTCAATTCGTTTGGACTGGCGCTACCAAAAGACTTGTTAAAATAAGTCAAAGCTGGAATACGTAGTATTCCTGCAGTCTGGTATTCAACATTACCAACACAGACAATAACCGATCCGCCCATATGTGGCCGTGAAGATATTGCTGTATTCGGTCTCTGTGTCATCAACAACAATATCACTTCATAAATTCGTGCACGAGCATACATGTAGACGGTATAACCGCCCAATGTCGTTTTAATCAATAGCTGGTTCTCTCAATATGTCTAATCATAGAATTACTGGTCTTCGAGAACCTGAATAGACAATGACGTTGTAACAAATAAATACATCGACAATAGAAACCTTATAATGATGAACTCGTTAGTTTCCATTAATAATGAACTGACCACATTTAGATCTGATTATATTACTCACGTAAACATATTTTTGATTTATCGCAAGAGAATAAATGGAAGTGTTGATGATTTGTTTGGAAAGCCAGCATTAATTGGCAATCAACTCTCCGACTTTAAAGAGATTACCGATAGTGTGGTATATACACTAGCGTCTGGACAAGCATTCTGGTCACCACTCAATAAATCCATTAAGCATCGGGCTAAGGTTATCATAATATACAGGTTCTCAGTACTTTGCGTTATATCATTTACAATATCCACTATGATACCACGGAGTTATCAATTTACTGGAACCTCTGGATCTATGTTACTGGTGTTGGAGGAAAATAACGAGGGAACAAAATGGGCTTGATTTACTATTGGTGTCTTGAATTAGTCCCTAAACTAACACCTACTTAAAATATAATGAGCCTTCCGGTCAACGTTCAACGTTTTGGATACAATGAAGTATGTGAGTGGCAAAACAAACTGATCGTTGACTAGTATACCGTAAAAGTTTTAAAAAATATCGCAGACGTGTAGATGTCACTGACATAATTGTCTATTCGGCGACCACTGTTATCGCTGGAACCTGCATATTGCTATTCAACAATAACAATGACATCACCAGCAGTTATCATATTTTGTTTTTCAGGTGCAACAACAATTGCTAGTATTCTTTATATCATCGCAAAACAAAATATGTGCGTGTAGCGAAAATAAACTACATGAATGTATAATAAAGTTACATAGAGATGACGCTAGCATACCTAACTTATTTTCGTTAATATCACCATGTTTAAGTGATGGAATACTATATACATGAATCAGATTTACTGCGAACGTACAAACGTGTAAGAATATACGTCCGATTTAGAAAACTGTTATTCACGATCTTGAATTTGCCAATAAAATTGTCATTGAAAAGATAATTTATCGTGGTGATAGAGTAGATCGTGTTTCAACAATTAAGCAATTATTCCTAAAAGATTATACGATTACAGAAGATCTTATCAATAAATGTTTTTCTAAAACCGTCGAGTCCTGGAGAAAAACAGCCCTACCACCAGATGTTCCCAAGTATAATAATGATCCGTATGGAGGACGTCATATTTTACCAGGTGTTGTGAATATAACATTAATGATCGCATTCAATCTTCTATATGATGCAATTGATGGCAGCTATCAAGTTGATCTTGATAAATCTAGTCAGCCTCAGCAGGTATATATTTTATAAAAATGTACGCCTCAATTGCCTCATGTGTATTTGATCGTACAAGAAACGATTAATCCAGGTTATTTGCGATGTAATAATCCGCTATTATCAAGGAAACATTTCAAACTTACTGACCAGTCTAAACACCTTCTTGATTTGCAATATGAAGTTTTGAATTTGAATTTATATGTCAGATCATAGATCCTCATGCTCGTGATTGATTTTTAATCCTGATTCAAAATCAGGGGAAATAAAATATACTATCTTTGACAAAGTAAAGGCAGAATATTTTTTTTAACTGATTCTTGTTCAGATTTAAGAAAAATGAATTTCAACCTTGACAAAGTCATGTTAGTTAGATTTTATAATTTGATGGGGTAAAAGTTTCTTAAAATAACGACAATTAGTTAGATTTTATAATTTGATGGGTTCAATAGTACTCGAAATTATGAAAATCCTACTTAAAACAGAAAATTACATAATAAATATTATTATTAGAATAAATGTTATTAACAGAATAAATATTATTATCAGACAAATATTATTATAGGAATAAATATTATTATCAGACAAATATTATTATAGTCAATATTGTTGTAAATTTCAGTCAGACGTTTTAGTTTGATGGAGTAAATTGTACGCGAAATTATGAAAATCATTCAGATTATTTAATTTGTTTGGGGATATGGTACGAAAAATAATAATTATAGGATTGAATCAGAGTAACTAGTATCATCTGAATAAAATTACATCTGAATCCCTTGACAAAGTCATGGGTAAATATTATAATCTGATTAAATATCATAATCTTAATAAAACTAAATCTCATACCCTTGACATAATCAAGGATGAGTATTATTATTTGAATAGATATTATTATCAGATAAATTTTATTTTTCACTAATTATTGAATTCCCTAGGGTAAATGCTACTAAAACTTATGAAAATCATTCAGATTTTAAAATTTGGTGGGGTAAATGATACTACAAATAATAAATATAGGACTGAATTCCTTATTATTGCGTGTAAATGGTACAAGAAATTATAATTATAGGACAGATTTCATAATTTGTTGGGTTAAATTATGCAAAAAATAGTATACATATGACTGTTTCAGAACAAATAATATTATAAAACTAAAATATTAATCTGAACCCCTTTACAAACTCCAGGATACATTTTAATACACGAATAAAAATAAATTGGAATCGGAATAAATATTATAATCTGAATAAATATTATAATATGAATAAATAGTATGATCAGAATAAATAGTGCACGTTATTATTTGGAGATATCAAGTTTACAATCATTACTGACTTTGCCATTGTTTTTCACTTTTCATAATATGTTATCTCAGACAAATCGAAAGCCTTCGCTGTCGCCGTAGCATTCACTTTCATCAGTGATGTTTTTACTACTTCCGCTTTCACAGCACTTTTATTTTCACCATGGATCGTTTCACGATCTGACATAATCTTTCTCAATTGTCTTAATCGTGTATTCACAATTTCGTTTGGTTTCGTAATCATGAGATAATTATAATCTAATATTTTCAATTGCGCGTAACAGACCAACGAATTGCTCAACTTCTGTATCTTGGACTGTTGCAAAGGATTGAAACATAGATCATTGAATCAGCTTATTGAACTGATATTCCGCTTGTAATTTATATTTAACTTCAAACGTTCGTTGTGGCAATGATTCAAAATCACAAATACAAATATAAAGAAATCAGGATCAGATATTTTTATATCATTAATATGTAATTTTTAATTTCATAAATAATAACATTATAATTTTCGAAATTCATGATATCATACATGTCTGTATAAAATAAATGATACTAAAAGTAAAATGGAAGTAACTAAACAACACTAGACAAAACAGAAACATGTGAACTCCTAGGAAGCCAAACGATAGAGGGTACGAAATATTTACAATCTTAGATCTAAGTAGATATAGTATCATATGTACAATATATACAATATTAGTTCTATGGACAGCAGAACATTAACTCAATTAATTTAATTCGATGGACGGCACAAGCCTCATATGAACCACTAGATTGCCAAAACGATATTCTATCAGGCTCAGAGGATAAATATTTCTTAATTATTTTCGTTGAAAAACCTAGATGAAGCAAGAAACCCAACAGATTCGGACAAATAAGGACACTCTTTCTTAACAAAACAACCGAAAATACATTGTTCACCAGTAAAAAAATTATTTACAAGATTACAGGCTCTACCTTTATCAGACATAGGTATATCCACTGAATATATCGGGGACTTAGTCCAATGTATTTCATTGACGTTGAATTTCTCTGTACTAAGAACCCAGATATGTTTGCTTGCATTTCTTTGAAACCAGCGATATTATTTGCAACACTATGAGAGAAAAATAATTAACAAAAATTTCTTATATTTATAAGCGAAAACTATTGTAAAATTCAGGCGAGATAACTGTTTAATCGCTCTATCTTTTACCTGACAGAGTTACTTTCTTTTATATGTTAGTATCTAGCACAATGTTATCGACCAATACGCGACGGCAAAATATCGAAGTTGAAATTTCAGGTACAGAGTCAAGGAAACAAAATCTTGTATTAAATGATATTGTTTTAGATCCTGTCACTGTTGTTAAGGATGTTCTATCAATGAACAAATCATTGGACGCTAGATATGCTATACCGATTCATTCATGTCAAGGATTAACTATTTCTGATAATAATGTTTGGATGATCGTACTGAGTGGTCAAACATAGTTCATCTTGCAGTGTCTCGTGTTAGAAGAATATCTCATCTAGGGATGGTTATTGTAGACTTCACAGAAAATAATAATCAAACTGCTAGCAATGGCGATGATGTAGTAAAGAATAAATTAGTTAGTTATAAACAATGTGACAAAAATTAAAAGCGACGTTGATCTCCACGCTGAATCTATCATGGCATTGTAACAACGCCAGAATAATCATTGTGCAAGCTGTAAGACAGTAATGCTGTGGCAGTATTAAAAAAAGTAATCCAAATCAGTATACCGTAGATAGAATTAATAGAGGTCTGGTCACACACGCGAAAATGTGATGCTGACCTGTCTTGAATGTAACTGACGTCTTTGTATTGATATATCGTTTCATTTGATCGCATTGGGAATTTTCAAAGAAATCTCACGAGTAGTTTCGTTATTGAACGCAGATATGTACTTGGTAGTCTTCCATTCCATTCACGAGATCGCTTGTCTTTCTGAATTATTTCATTCACATACTGATATCCAAATAAACAAGCAGCAAGTGTTCGATTAAATCGTTCAACAATTGCCTCATGACTATAAATTACGGTATGTCCTCGTCTGATTGGACAATATGTTCTTTTCATTAGAGATGATACTGCATCAAGAAATTCCTTGCCAGGATCAACTTGTAGTAAATGTGGCCATCATTGACCACCATGTTGATAAATTTGTTCAAACGCAGAAGCAACTTCAGTTGCTGTTTTATTTGATAATGGTTTCGCTTCTTTATATCTACTTGCTGAACTAACAATAAAATCCAGCTCAGATATTTTCTTGAGGCAGGCATAAAAATATAGATGGGATGTACGTTACTCAGCGATATACACAAATACCTAAAGTGATCAGAAATACCTGCAATATTTTAGTTGTCTTTAATGGATTTGATGCAAATATTCTGCGAAACATTCATCAAACGTGGTGTTGTAAAAACATGGATATGATTAAGTTTAAACATGTCTTTTCAAAAGCGCAAGTTACCCCACACGGATGATCACTATACATTTACATGATCCTTGGTCGCGATATCGTATAGGTCTTGATAAAATATTTGGATACCAAAACAACAGCAGAGAGAAGATGACCACAAATGTTTGTCCAGCTGGTAAACAAAAGACACATACAAATTTGAAAACAGACAACAACGATAAAGTATCAAACTGAGCTAACACAATTAGAGAACACCTCGGTCGGTTTGAAGCTTCGAGTTCACGTTATTACGCTTGTATTTTTCATTTTCGTATAAAGCTTCATTTTTTGTACACGGCCATTCTAGCATGTGATTTGATTTACACCAGCAAAATAAGCATAACTAAAAAATGCCTCTGAAGCAAATGACGTTTTTGATGAGGTCAGTGTGGAAGGGACTCAAGAGCAGGGTAATTTGACAAATGCGATTGGGCCTGAACTACTTGTCACACGATATTCTACAAAATGCGTTATTAGTAAGAAGATCTGCCGCTCACCGACTGCAATTTTAGCACCAAAACGATTGAGGAAATTTACCAGCTCCCTAACAAATGTGATGTTATAGGATTCTAACGCGCGGAGTGTCGCAGCATTCTGTCGTGATGGGTCATTCGATCTACTTTGGGCTGACATAGCACTGGAATTTATCTTAATTAAATTGCAAAATACTTTGATGCTCATAATATGAACGAGGTATTTTATCTGAGAAAACCTGATCTATACCTCGAGGTGCCATAATGTCATGACGTAATGACGGAGTCCATCAGGCTTTTTGTCGAGCAGGTCGTGTGATCAGTTTACTACCTGTTGTTGTTGTTGTTTGGTTTAGCGCCATTTTTCAGCACACGGTAGACTATACATGGCGGCCAGTATTAATGGTGGAGGAAGACCCCGGGAAAACCCCGAAAAAAGAACCGCCGAACCACGAGAAGCTGCTGGCAAGCTTTGTCACATACGCGTATTGACTGAATCCGAGACTCGAACCCACGCAGACTGATGTGAGATGACATTTGTCCGTAACGAAGAGGCCTGTGTACCACTCAGCCACACGGGGCCCCACGAGCTAGTACAGAAACGGAGATGATAGAGCAGAGACGGACACATCTGCGCTATTGGCAAGGTGTATGCAATTAGACATAACACTCGCGTGTATGTATAGAAGGCTCCATGGCATTAGGACAAAACAACTGTATTGGAAAACACGAACTTTCAGGCAGAAAATGCTATTATCAGTATTGTAAAATATATATGCAGGTGTAACGTGATGGCTAGGTGCAAGCCCCTGCTTCAAATGCGCCATTGGTGTCAAATCACGTAATCAGCTTTGCCTGCCTTGTGGATTTGTTTGTGATTGCTATAAGCGCGCATAAATAAATCAAAACCACAAACACATGTGGCTGAAGAAACACAAATAAGAACAAAAAATTCAAAATAAATGAAATTATGACCAGGATTGATCCTGGTAAAATACAAAACATAAAGGAATTCATCTATAGAATTACACAACTAGATAGACGCTTCACCCTCTCTTTATGATAAACATGCTCACTGTTCCGCAGCTAAATCAGATCGTGCGACAGCATGGAATATGCATGCCAAGTCATACGAGACAGGAAGACATACTTGAATTATTGAGACCAATATTTGTTCTTAATCCACTATCGATTGTCATTGCAGAAACAGCAACAACAACAACAATAATAGGAAACAAAACAACGATACAGCAATTAAGACAATATGAATATGAGTACAATATCCGAATACTCAGTGATGCAAGACAAGCTGACATTCTTGCGATTTAGATGAGTATGAACACTACCGTCGTCTTAGTCTCCCATCTGCTATTCCTACTGTATCAGATGAGTATGTTCGTGCAAAGACACATCAATCACATTTACCCGAATCAAAATTTCAAAACGCTAGTGGTTATTTGGACAGTCACGTGGTATTTGGTCCACCTACACAGACGTCAGGCAAAGACATTCGCCATCCTTTGGCTAATATATTTCCCAGAATCGTAGCGGTGATGCAAATCTTTGGCCATGCTAGGGTTAAACCGGACATTGTCCTTGGTGCTCATCTGGTTATGACACTTAGCCATTAAAAGGATTTAAAATAGTATACCCTGGATTTACAGTAGTACCCGCATAATCCTAAACCTCTATCAGTGGTGAAATCGGAAGATGCATTTCAAAGATTCCTGAAACACTGAAGAAACACACCGATAGAGGAGCGTGACGGATTCTCAAAAGGTGTGAGTACGGCTAGGTATATCTCTCACCGAATCAACCGTTTCGAGAATCCGGTTACAGAGCAACACCAAACTGGGTCCCGCCTAGTTCAGATATAAACGTATAAAAACAACATTGACAAGATATGTTCTAAATGGATATCCAGACAGTGATAATCAAGTCTTGATCGAGAATGCCAACTATACCTGGGGGAACTCAACTTTGTTGATATTGAATGTTCAGTGCAGGTTCCCAAAGGTACCATAAACACTTTTGAAACAATTAATCCAAGTATAGTTCTTAATGTGTTAAGTAATGACTAAGGCCTTATAAACTAACCTTATCGCCTCATGGATAATACGGACGAACCCAGGCTGAGTTGCAGCTGAGTGAAATAAAAAAATCAGTATCGATGTTGGACTACTTTTAGATAAAGATTCTTGCTCTGCTACTTTACCGACATAGTAAGAATCATACCAAGAAATATCCATTCAGACACTACTTGAATGTGTTTAAAACTCAGGAACTGTGTACCACTTGCAGCATTTACTGTAGTGGCATCAGTGAAAAACCACAGCGCATAATCATGCAAGAGCCCGGTAAAAACGATGCCAATTTTACCGAAGCACAACGAAAGATGAAAGTCCATTATATCATCTGCTCGAATTTTGAATACCTGAGGGTTTCAGTGGAATACTCACGCTCCCATCTCTGATAATGATGATTTCGATCAAACTGTGCAAATCGCTGAACAAGTCGCATGCGGGTTTTGCTATGAAACAATTCGATCTGATATATATAATGGTAAAACATGTTTTACAATAATGTATATGTAGTATAATTTAAAAGTGCTTTTTTCGTAGTCAGCGTGACACATAAACGTTAAGATTGATATAGTGGCTAGTCCCGCAATACGTTATTGACTACTAGGGATATAATCTGCTCTGCTTGGGGCATGAATTGAATCTGTATAGGAATCGCACATTTAGCAACTAAGAACATACATGAATGCAATGTTAACGCGAGGTTATAACAGTAAAATGTACTGCGTGAAAGGAATCAGCGGGATAAGATTGGGATATTGTGATCCATTTGAAACAGTTGCCATAAGATATTTTTTCTCCTGAATAGCTATCAGTAAAGGCGAACTAGATATAATGGATCGAACATTGATGGGAATGATCAAGGTTTTAGTAGGTTTAAGTAGTAATCCTGATAGGTAACGAAAAGAGTTTGCTCTCCGACGAAGTTGGAGGTTTTTAAATAGTTCTTCTTGCAGATATAATCAGTCTCATATTCTGTAAGACGCCGGGAAGAGAAATATCAAGTATACTACCTTGTTAAAGAAACCGTCTTAGGGACGAGTGTCGCAAAGTTGAGAACGAGGAAAGAGAGATATCAGCTGCGTGGGAAGGTGCACATCTCTCAGTTAAATAACAGGGTTAGTATCGATTACATACGGTGTGTTCATTGATGTAAACTTACAAAAGCTTAACCTCTATTATGTAAACTCATATTGCAATTTTTCATTGAATTCAGAAAATTATCGTTCATTTCATATGAGTTCGGATTTAGTTTTCAGTAATAACGTATAGTAAAGGTTCATGCGGTTTTAACGTTAATATGTAAATTACTTCTCTTACATGAGTTGTATAATTTATGCTGAGAAATAGTTTCACTGTATATCAGATGTATGTAAATGAATCGATAATTAGCTAAGTTACATAGCTAGAATAATACGTGAACTCCATTAATTCGTGTGTAATAAAACTGTGAATATTCTTCAACCGATAAATGAGTAGTGTGTCGTTCAGCTGTGTGTAGTGTTGAGTTCAGCTGTAAGTAGTGTGTCGTTCAGCTGTGTGTAGTGTTGAGTTCAGCTGTGAGTAGTGTGTCGTTCAGCTGTGTTTAGTGTGGAGTTCTGCTGAGAGTAGTGTGTCGTTCAGATGCGTAGTGTGTATTTCAGCCTTGTGTAGTGTGTCGTTCAGCTGTGTGTAGTGTGTAGTTCAGCTGTGTGAAGTGCGTAGTTCAGCTGCGTTTAGTGTGTCGTTCAGCTGTGTGTAGTGTGTAGTTCATCTGCGTAGTGTGTAGTTCAGCTGCGTTTAGTGTGTCGACCAGCTGTGTGTAGTGTGTAGTTCAGCTGCGTTTAGTGTGTCGTTCAGCTGTGTGTTGTGTGTCGTTCAGCTGGTTTTAGTGTGTAGCTCAGCTGTGTTTAGTGTGTAGTTCAGCTGCGTTTAGTGTGTCATTCAGCTGTGTGTAGTGTTTTGTTCAGCTGTGTGTAGTGTGTCGTTCTTCTGTGTGGTGTGTAGTTCAACTGTGTAGTGTGTAGTTCAGCTGCGTTTAGTGTGTCGTTCAGCTGTGTGTAGTGTGTGGTTCGGCTGCGTCTAGTGTGTCGCCCAGCTCTGTGTAGTGTGTAGTTCAGCTGCATTTAGTGTGTCGTTCAGCTGTGTGTATTGTGTAGTTCAGCTGCGTTTAGTGTGTCGCCCAGCTGTGTGTAGTGCGTCGTTCAGCTGCGTTTAGTGTGTCGTTGAGCTGTGTGTAGTGTGTAGTTTAGCAGTGTGTAGTTTGTAGTTCAGCTGCGTTTAGTGTGTCGTTCACCTGTGTCAAGTGTGCAGTTCAGCTGCGTTTAGTGTGTCCTTCAGGTGTGTGTAGTGTGTATTTCAGCTGAGTTTAATGTGTCGTTCAGCTGTGTAGTGTGTAGTTCAGCTGCGTTTAGTGTGTCGCCCAGCTGTGTGTAGTGTGTAGTTCGGCTGCGATTATTATTCATTCAGCTGTGTGTAGTGTGTCGTTCAGCTGTGTGTAGTGTGTAGTCCAGCTGGTAAATTTAAGGCAACATAAGGACCATACTAATATCAACTAGGTCTAATTATTTCATGGTAATCATAGTATGTGGTGATCGATATCAAGGCATAGATTTATTATCATAATTTCGTGAGTGTGTATTAAGTATGAATGACCATAGCTAGTTCTGTTGAATCCTGATAGACTAAACCTGATGCAAAAGAGTGGGAATATTTGTTGATCCCAGTAGATGGACAAACTTGATATGTAATTAGGTTCGATGTTATCTTCTTGTTTTGAAAGAAAGAGAAAATAGTTCTACAAACGCCTGAATTGTGGGGATAAAGAGTACAGTCCGCAACCAAGAGGTTGATGAACAAAATAGGCTAACGAGAAAGAGAGAGAGAGAGAGAGAGTGAGGTGATCGGCATCTGATGAAATAGTTTCTATCAATATAAGAAAGTGTAACTGAGAGTCAAAAAATTGTGTAACTAAGTTTCTGAAAGAATGGGAATTATATAAACGTCACGTTTGATTTCATTTTATTCGTGTAATTGATAAAATTGTATTTTAAAGACTAGGGTTTGAGTTATCCTGTTTTATATCTCTGATCAGTTCTCTGTATTCTGTACATAAAATTCATATGTTATTTTATTAATTACCAGATCGGTGCAATAACACCGTGGCCGATCATCTCCTAGATATAGATAACCAAGAACCCTAAGAAGTAGGGGACATCTGACACACATCTTCTCCACACCCTGATATATCTCTGATCAGTTCTCTATATTCTGTACATTAAATTCATATGTTTTTTTATATTAATTAACAGATCGGGGCAAAAACACTATGGCCGATCATCTCCTAGATATAGATAACCAAGAACCCTAAGGAGTAGGGGACATCTGACACACATCTTCTCCACACCCTGACAAAATGGATCGTTCTTCACGGGATCTTGACTAATTTATTCGAGTAAGGAAGTTGATTGAATATCAAACAAAGCGTGATTATCCAAAAGGTCGATAATAATATGTATACTTTTGACTGATTTGCTTTGCAACATTATTTAAGCATTTACTTTCTGTACGGTTGATTACTCTTCACACCCTCCGTGTTAAACTCCTGCCAGAATTCCCACAAAATAACAATTTATGTATTTCGTAGTCATTAATAATCAAGAAAAACCATGCAGACAGTTTGTACATTAGTAATAACCGTATGTTGCTACAGCGTATATTTAAGAACAAAAACTAAAATATTCAGAACATACAGTGTCGTTTTACTGTCAGGGACGGAAGTCGGGTGGTGGGATGGGTGGGTTTATACAACCTTTGAATCAAGATAGGTTTCCAGATTTCCGGCTTAGAGATAGTATTGCCATATTTTAAGATTTTCATTTCCTCGATGTTCTTGACTCAGTTTTCATTTTGTTTAATTTATATGTATGTATTGCTAACTAATGTTGATCGTTAATCAAAGACCTTACACCAAATAAATTTTCCTATTTTAAAAGATTCCACCACCCACCACCCACCGACGGAGGTTATATAATTAGTCTCTCATATTGCGGTGTCTTCTACGTGCAATGTGCTTTCGTGCTAGCGTGTGTGTATATATCTATCTATCTATCTATCTATCTATCTATCTATCTATCTATCTATCTGTCTGTCCGTCTGTCCGTCCCTCCGTCCGCCCGTCCGTCCGTCCGTCCATCAATCCATCTATTCTGTCTATCTATCTATCCATCCATCCATCCATCAATCCATCCATCCATCCATCCATCCATCTATGTATATATCTATCTATCTATCTATCTATCTATCTATCTATTTATCTATCTATCTATCTTTGATTGTATAAATCCCAAGGAAAGTCCATACTTACTGTTACATCGAACGTGATTTTTATAGGCTACTTGGTGTAAGTTCAATTTCAAGGTCTTTACTCAGCTCAAACACTTTTCTCTCTCACACCAGGTTTATGGGTAATTTGTCCCTTATGCATGAGGGGGATGGGGAACGGAAAACAGAAAGCATTGAGATGAAATTATGTCCCATATTAAATTCATTTAGAAAATGGGGATTATTACTACATTTTATATATATGTTCATATGTTAATAGTGAAGAATGAGTTGAGAGCACACAGTTGCAAGGGCGCCGCTGCAACAATGTTTATACATGCGTCATGGGATGGTCACAATTTGGTATTCCAACAGTATAGGTATACCAAATTTCTTTTACAACACTTTAAAAGCTATGCTACACAGACACACACACATGGACACACACACATACACACACACACACACACACATACACACACACACACACACATATATATTGTAATGTAACTGCCAAGTTAAGATATAAATATATAGCATATGTTGTCATAACTTACTTAAAATATCCATGTTATGTCACCGATTACAAAATGAAAATTATACACTCTAACAGGGATAATCTGATTATACAAACTGGACCACTATGTAAAAAAAAGATTGCGAAATATGTAAACATGCACAAAGTTGATGATATATGTACTTTGAGGAGATGGCAAAGTTTGAAAAATCCAGAACTGTTTTGCCTTGCCGTGGGATAGTGTCCAAGACTAATACGAACTTCTTCCTGGCATCAGGCAAATAGATTTTGAAAGCCCAACTAACTATAATCCGAGGGTCTATTATGCATCAAACGGAGGACTAGTACTAATAACTGATGACGAGATTTACAAATATAACAACTGTACGAGATATGTGAAGGGGGATCATACAATCTCATTCAGTTAACTTTTTTAATTCCTACTTGTTTAACATTTGACATCATCAACATTCATGTGTTTCCATGTAATATATTGCATTGAAACTGTTGTAGTAACACGTTCTTGATCCCTCCTCCAAGAAGATCTAATACGGCCAGAGCAATACTGTTGTGTCTATATTATACATCATATATTAGAAACGATTTTGTTTAGAACAAAGTATACATGAAGAGCAGTCTATTATGGGCTAGCAAGCTGCCAACCATTTTCAAGATGCCTACCATGGTGACCATACTTAACATCAGATAGGCACTATTTTAATTGAGGACCAAGACATTACAAGAATTCTGTTTGTGAGAACCTCATAGTGTTGCTACTATCCATTCAGGCGTAGTAAGAACAATACTTCGAATATGGATGATATGTTGGCCATGTCTGAGTGGTATACGTTTCATTTAAAACCAATTAGACTATGTGAGGTAAACTTTCATGGCAATCCTCAAGGTCAATTCGTAACAGCAATATTATCCTCACCTTTTCTGTGATAAATTCAATGAGCATAGTTCACTTAAAGTGATCGTGGATGTAAATATCTGAACAATTTCGTTGAATGTCATGCAAAATACCATGGAAACAATGCTTTACTTGAGAAGAATATGACAAGTGCTATGGATTCCCCTCCTCGTTGCTCTAAATTATATAATAATCATTTTTAAACTAAGAACTGGAGTTCTGTACAGCTGTAAATTTACCCTCACTCTATTTGATATCTCTGTCTTGTTCTATTGTCCTGAAACTTCTTACAATGGCCCACGCTAATGTTCAAATCGCTTCTCCTGTACGTAATAATAATAAACACATGAATACGATCTGGAAAATACGCGAAACACGATGAGAATCAGACACAATCCTAGTAAACATGGTAATAACTTGAACCACAACAACAGATCGTGCCGCTTGGGCTAAGCCTTTCAGAATTTCACAAATTCAATACTGGCAAAAACAATTTATTTTCAACGACTTTGTAACTGCGTTCCTATTTATAGACTTCCCGATAGCATACTCATTATACCCATTCTTATCAGACAGCATAGGTCATAGCGCTAGTATATATATATATATATATATATATATATTTCAATATCGTATATCTCTGTATAGCCTCTATAGAATGCAGCATCGCGATCTGAGTAAAGCAAATACAAATAGATATCAATCTATTCTCAACGCTTCAATCATCTAGACGCAATGCAAGAATGGGTACCTGTGTATTTTCTTCAGTGTGGAGAAATACCGGTAAAATGTAGAGAATAAGAATTATTATTCTCTGTTTTATGTATATGTCATAAAAATGTGCGCTGCGTAAATTTCATCAAACGTCCTTCTGAACCTCTCTCCGTCTCTCACTCTCTCTCTCTCTCTAATACAAATTAATCTACTTGCCAGTAGCAATTATGTCATACACAATAATTTTTAACAACTGTACGATGGCCCACAACTGCGATATTTAAATTACCTGCTAGATGTTACTTCCCTTGCCATATTCCCGTTCATGGAAATCGTCCTATCGAATGATGGCACTTTTAATGCTGCAGGACCATAGTCTTGATTGATTCTAAATATAGATTTCATGATCTAAAACGACGTTCGAGTAAATCTTAGACTTGATATATTCAATTAGTATGAATATCAAAAACTAAAAAAACAATGACCATAAGAATTTGCACACTATATATATATATATATATATATATATATATATATATATATATATATATATATATAGTCATTTCAAGTGCATGGGAGTGATCAAGAGATCGTGTGCGTCAAGGATTGTTTGAAGATAAATGCAATAAACTGACAACGAAGAGTGCAAATCTAGTTCTTGAATACTCTGGATGCAATTAACTGTCTTTTTTTCAAAAGAAAAACACACAATATGGAGAAGATATATAATAAACACAAACAAGTGGTCGACTGTCAATGTTCATATAAAACGTTCTACTAGAATCAGAGCAAGAAAGAATTGTTTTTCTTTCGATTAGTTGACTTCAGGATGACTGATGATGCTGGGCATCTTTTTGTATCGACCTACAAATAGATGATTCGTACCACTGTGTCTCTTTTACGTACACGTGTTACCGTAAATTATCCCCTCCCCCCCCCCCCCCCCGATATTTATTGTTTAATAGTAATTTTATGCGAGTGAGTGACCAATTAGCAAACTGAAGGAAAAAAAATTGCATGTAAATGTGCTTGGTGTAAATAGATGATTCACGTGTTTGTCTTTTTCTAGTCTTCTTGACTGAGGACGCTTGATTGAAATCTTATAATGTGGCGGTATCCAGCAAGGTCTTTTTCCTTTCCATGCTTCGCAACTCCAGTTGGAGTTGTAAGAAACTGTAATTGGTGTTGCATCACTGAAGGCGTGACCTTGGGAAGAGAAGTTTTCTAACCGGGCGTCTGTCCAGCATTTTTATCATCCAATCAGATCTGTGAAGATCGATGCTTTTGGGCTGGTTCTCTGACATACTGAAGGTCACAGATGTTACATAGGATGATACTAATCACATTCTCTGTTTGGCACGTTCTGTTAGGTCCATGTATATAGATACAGCTACACAAAAGGATCAAGCTTCATAGATATGATTGGATGACAAAGAAGCTGTACAGAAGGCCAGTCGCAGAACACTTATCCTCCCCTGGCTAGACTTTCAGTGATATAACACTTATCGCAATTGCCCACAACCCCAACTGGAGTCCACAAACTAGGAAAGAAATTAAATATTACTGGATATACCACCTTAGTAAATTGAAACCAAGCAGTTTAAACCAAGCAGACTAGAAAAAACACAACGATGCCGAAAAAAATATTATCTGTTGCATTCGCCAGTTTCTTTTAAATAACTCTCCAAATTTACTTAATAGCCTATGACTACTATTGCAACGAAATATCCGGGATATAATCTGCGCTTACATACAGTTACATAAAAATAACATATATCGTTACTGCTCATCCATTTCTAGGTCAATATATATATATGCACTGTCAATATGTGTAAATACGTATCAGAATATCGACACAATAATGGTAGTTTTGTCATTTTTATCGTAAATTCTGCAAATATGAAAATGATAAATTGCTCTGTCGATTTTAGTAAGATAACTTACTTGAACATATGCAAATTTGACATAACGACTGAACTCTAAACAGTTGGGATACGAACAATAAGGATTCAAATGTATTAGTAAAATCCGACCTTCCCCATTCCTCCAAAATCTTTTCTAGTTTCACATTACCATAAGCGACTATTCACTTCCTGCTTGATTACAGAATGCATTTAACGGTAAACAATTATGTGCTCGGCTGTTCATCATTCAAGAGCGGTACGTGCATAAGTCTGATATTAATGTAGTTGCACAATTCCAGACAAATAGTGGTCAATTTCTTGAATGCCAGTCTTCTAATTCATCGCATTTTCTTTTACAGTCATTAAAATATTTGATCCGTTTTTATCCACATAACACGAAATTAGTTGTAAATATATTTCAAAATAATTTATGTAAATAATCATAACGCATATATTGTTATTTAAATCGGTAGTTTGTCCTTTATTTCCTTGGTAGAAGGTATAGTCCTTGCCTACCTGAGTTATGTCATTTTCTTTATAAAATATTTACTAAAATTTTAGTTCAAGACCTAACCTTGTCTATGAACTTAAAATGTTCCGGAAATATCTTTTTCAGTTTGATGGAATTTTTCAAAGGAAATCACTCACTTACAATGACTATCAGAAGAATCAATTGCGTTGTTGTTAAGTGGGTATTTTTACATATAGCTAAATTTATTCTTGTTTTATGATCATTCTGTGGTAACTATGACAATTGTGTTCACATATAATTTGAGAGGAACTATTATCTAATTATTCTTTTTTTACTAAGTGCTCCTTTACTATTCGGACCAAAACACAACTTTGGGATTATTGAGAACTTATTGACATTATTGTTTGTACCATTATGGTCAATCAGGACCAGAAAGACTATTAGCAATCATTCGGAACATCCCACATTTTGGACTTGTGATATAACATTTACAATTATATGGGATCTAAGTCACAATACAGCAAGTGTCTTTTGAATTTTCGTTTTTCATGTGAAATAAATTGTTTGTTGGATTTTATGCAAATTGGTTTCAATTAAGACATCGATTAGTAGCAATATATCATGATCGATGATGTTTATTTAAATATAAAAATAGTGTACTTGATACCAGATAATATTAGTGTAAATGCTAATTTACAAAAGTCCCATTTATGTATTAGGATCAAATTATCCGAAAGTAACACAATAATCACCGCTCGCATCTTATGGAAGTAGTTATTTTTAAACGCGAATCTTTACGGCCTGTGCCTGTTCATTTTGATCAAGCAATAGATCTCAGAATGGTTGCGTTAGCGCTAGGGTAGTATGAAATAACTCTTACCGCACTTTTATGTTATAATTGATAAAACAGTGTGAGGTCTATTACTTGTTTACATTGTATTAATCAAGTCTGACTGGGCTAGTCATTTTGATTTATGAAATATTTTAGTCCGTCTGGTC
Source organism: Sinohyriopsis cumingii (assembly GCA_028554795.2). Taxonomy (NCBI): domain Eukaryota; kingdom Metazoa; phylum Mollusca; class Bivalvia; order Unionida; family Unionidae; genus Sinohyriopsis; species Sinohyriopsis cumingii. Next base: position 7,604,389 of record JAPYKE020000031.1, read on the forward strand.
CATTACTTCGTCAATCCGATTTTGATCGTATCATTTTCCACAGTGCGAGCTGAAAATTTAACACCAAAAGAAAAATGTCACTGCTGATACATCTCTGTATACATCAGTATTACTCATTTTGCATTGAGCTCACAACTATTTTTGAGGCTACCTCTCTTTTCGTCTTCATCATCGTCTTGATATATATATATATATATATATATATATATATATATATATATATATATATATATATACAATAATAAGTAGATGAAGAAAATGAATAAGGGAACAAAGTCAAAAACGTTTTCCAAACGTTATTGGCTAAATAAGTTCATCATCAGCGTAATGTGTGTGTGTCCGTGTGTGTGTGTGTGTGTTAGCACTTTTGCACTTGCACAATTTATTACTCACAAGTTTATGTCAAGCATAAATTCATTGAAAGTTGATACGCCCTCTTGATATTACTACTCATGTTAGAGGGAACAATCCGTTCCGAGACCTGAATGCCATTTATGCAATTGTTTTTTATAGTGACAGTTATCACTTAAGGACACTTTCTTTTAGCTGACATTCTATTTAACTGATGTATTTGGTTACACTTTTTTACTGACTGTTCTCTGTATTTAATTATTTCTTGCTGACAAATATGCCTGTCTTTAAGAATACACGTATTATAATATAAAAGTAGTGCAGTGATGGTGATAGAGTCAAATTATTACTGTATTTGAAACTCAGATACATGGTGAGAATTTAACATTTTTAGCCCGATTTCCTCTGCTAAGCAAAACTAATTGCTACATTAACATTTCACATCAGTGATAGGTTTCTAAGGGTAACCCGGCAAAGTAAACATGCTGCAAGGAAAATACTTATTTGATCGTGTAAAAATGCTGACGCTGCTACTAGCGCCATAAGAGATGATTTGGCCCGCATGATACGTTGATAAATCAAAATTAGAATTCTCTTTATCAAACTGCATAGTCCATAATTCCGTATTAAAATATAAAATATAAGAGTATTGTTAAAGATATTCAAAAGTTTCGTATGTCCATGGATTTGAAGTCTGAGTCTTGGCAAATAAGAGTTTACGCCTTTTGTTTCACTCATTTAGACTGACTTTACTTCGTTGGCTGTACTTGTGAAAGCCTTTAAATCTTTAAATTTGCAAGCGACTTATATATGGGTTACGACGGCATATGGGTTAAGACCTGCACATGGATTAAGACGTAATATGCGTTAAGACTGACATATTGGTTAAGATGGCATATGCCAAGAGTGAAAAATCAAGATTTGGTCGTTTTAATTACACTATTGACACATTATTGTCTGACATGGTTTTGTATCTCACCTGTAAACGCTACGTTGCAAGTTTCAAGTCATACCAACCGAGATAACTCCCAGCTGCATATGAAAAAGATTCATTTAATTGTGGGTATTTAAAAATAATAATTGATGATTCCAAATTTAAGTTTCTAACGGGTATCCTATTTTAACTCCACCTTAAACGACTTCCAGCTATATGCAGGTCCCTTCATCGGGAAACAGCTTAGTTGTGTTAAGACTAAGTACTCGTAATTATCCTTATTTATGAGGACATGACCCAAAGGTGTTCCATGCACATGTTTTGGAAGAATCTGCACACGAGTATGCCAGTCGGATACAAATATATTATAACACACACTTGTAATAAACCCTGGTCTGATGGGATAATACCTCTTGCTAATATACACACTTCTTTCAAAATTACCCTTGTTACCTGTTTAAATATTTAAACTTCCTTATACAACACATATAACACTTCTGTTCATATTTTCTTGATTATGCATTTGCGCCCTCTGGAGGTTTGATATTTCAATTGGCAACCTATTCAGTGACTCGAGTTACATTGTTGATTATTTATATGACAATTGTGGTTGAGCGCCTGTAGAATATCGATGTGGTACATTATCGGGACTAGTAACCTATTTGTGTTTAAGTTCTATGTTTTTTTCTCTGCAGAAAATATAAACCTTCTTTCGTCATTATCTCAAGAATGGATTGTAGAAACTGATATATAATCTGTCCGGAAGAACAGCTTGGCGAATTTATTCCATGGACATTGTATTGCAGACTATTCTTCTTCTTGGTTTGGGTTAAGTTTGACAGCAGCTTAGATTGATCCGAGTTTCAATGAATTGCCAAGAATGTGAGGAAGGTAAGTAGGATTGCGAAGAATCGCAGGACACTACGCAACATTGTCTTATCTATATTAAATGTATACAGTAATTGTAGATCACCTATAATAAGCGCATTCGTGTCATTGTGACAGTCTTCGACTCTTACTATTTAAAGATGGCGTTAGTTGTGGAATGCTGTTGTTAAAAGACCAGACATCCTAGCAATTCTAAGTGTTTTCAGAGACGATAATATTGAATGCGTGATGAAGGTACTGCTCTGACAGAGTGTTCATGATGATAATATTGAATGTGTGATAAAGCTACTACTCTGACAGGGTATTAATGACGATACTATTGAATGTGTGATGAAGCTGCTACTTTGACAGGGTGTTCATGATGATACTATTGAATGTGTGATGGAGCCACTTTAGTCCGATTTAGTCAATAACACGTATGTTTCCGTTTTTTATTCTTGTGTTATTGTTTTAAATAATCTTTAACAAATTGAGTCATATCAATATGATGTCCACAGTGTGGCATTTATAATAATGTTTGGAACTGGGACAACATGCCGCAGACATTTGGCATCATGTCCGACCCAGTTACAATGTCCTGACACCAGGCCGACCACACCTAGTAATGCTATGAGCCAAGCGAGGCAGCTGCTAGTACCATTTTTATAAATATTTCGTATGATTCGGCAGGGGTTTGAACCCACGACCTCCCTCATCCGATGCTGAATCTCTAACTACTTGGGACACCGGAGCGGCCATCCCAAAGTTGGGTGAAAGTAGGATAATATCATCCACGTCTATTACAACATATGAAGTGCTCAAAACAATTATTCAATTCATGATACTTAAGCAATAATATTGTTATAATCAATCGTCTCCTATAAGAATTTGAGATATATTTACCTTTATTTACCTAGTCCGATAAATCACCCTCCCCCAATCTATATTGATACTGATGGAAGATATGTTGGTCCGATATTACCTGTTTATTAAATGTGCCATTGTGCTGCATGCAAATCATTCTAAAAAACACCTGCATACAGTTTAGATTATTACTGTGATTTAGCGCTAAACTCAAAATGGATAATTGTCAAATATGATGTTACTATATACATCTTGAAATGCCACGAATACATGCTTTTGTTCGGTAAGACCATGTTGACTACTAATTTGTACTAAAGGGTGATGTAATAGCACTTCCAGAGAGTGCAATTTTGGTACGTGCTAGAAACGACATCGTTAAAATGATTTATGATTGCATAAACGATAACAAACATAATTCTTCAGTCACTAAAGTGGTTAACATAGGCATCCACAATCTGCATATTTAGTCCCCAAGATTAGCTTGAAAATATCTCCGCAAAACCCAAATATGAAACTGAGGGAAATTGCACTGGCAAATCGTAATGAGGCTTAAGACAGTTGTCCTTGATGTTGTGAGAATCCGTTATTGAAAGTGCCGGTAGGGTCAAGAACTACGGTTTGTGCATCTGCATTAGCATTTCCTCAGACGTTTGGAGGCCGCCTTACTGCATACGGTTAAGAGCCTAGATTATTAGATTTATCTTTGAAAAACATCATAAATGGTCCAGCTGATTTCGCGTAATCACAGCTGTATCTAGTAAGTTCAAAAGTAGTCACGACAAGATCTACGTTGTCAAGAACTGACACCGTTTCCCTTCCACTGATGGAATAACGTACACTGTTGGACCACGCCATGGAACCATTGATGACTCGTCCGTAGCAGACACAATAGCAGGTCAACCCACAAATGTGTCTACCACGTACGAGTGCATATATAACCGAGTTTGTATCATCATTTATTTGATTTGTAGTTAATCGTGATGGAATATAGTCTGGTGTGTGCATGCAAGGTGATAGGTACCGTTCATCCACGGACTTGGTTCAAATCTCCATATAATACAAATTAAAAATTCTCTAACTAAAGTTCAATGGCATTAGGACGCCTTCAAGTCGTGAATAAGGTCTTTGGTATGCAAGGACCTATCGGTTACATGCAGCATTAACACACATTACTGGTAATTCATGATTCGGTTGACTATTTGAATTATTGTCATAGATCAAGCTTTGACAGTAATAGTATCCAGAGATGTGATTTTATTAGGATATTTACTTCAAAGTGTTCCTCGTTGCTCTGTTACCATCGTCCAATCTTTTCTTAAACAGAACTATTAGTTCCACCAATAAAGGTGAACGTCTGTGCGCCATATCGAACTCAAGTTCCGGTAATCGCTGCTCGTAGAGTTGGATGTTGTTTAAATGTTTTTGTGTGCGACATCGCACACAAAATGAAGACATTATTGTACACTAATCGTATTACTCAATGGCATGACGAAAAAGAAAAGTCATAGATATTACCGTTATTAGCTTGTACTCGTAAGCAACACCTCAAAATCATCCAAGGGTGATGATATACTTCTCACTTGATTCGTGCATTGATTATTGATTTAGCTAGATCAGGAAAAATTCAACCGTTTTCTAAATATTATTTTATGATGGCTGCACTCGGATCTGTTGTATATTAATTGCACCGTCGGCTGATGCTAATCCCTGTTATAATGCTTTCAAAGATTCCTAAAAGTGATCATTGACAACGAATCGTCCACCAGAAGCGTCATCACGGTTGATTTCTTTCAACAGTCGATGAAGCATCTACTATTCACAATTAAAATAAATACAATAACAGTGTTGTCGTTTGCAAGTATGTGATACCTGAGCACTAAATCAATTCCACGCAGACATTTTCACGAGGTCGTCACAAAAACACTGATATCATTTTTTTGGGTTCTATGATACGCACATATGACTTATGTAATCCGTGGCAACTGAAACAAGTTGATGATATTTCATGGCATCGATGTCCATAGCCTTGCAAACATCCATTTGACTTGTGCTACTTCCCAATCTTGGGGTGCATTTCGTGAAATATATCCGTGGATCACTAAGGATCCGTAAAGTTTTCTCAACATTTTTTTTTAACAGAAGTTCCAACCGTTAATATCGTGCCGGTTTTAACGAAAGCGTCGATCACAACCGTGTTTCACATGTCAATTACTGCTATATAAAATGTCTGCCAGTGATATCATAGAAGTGTATGAAAAGCGACGCCGTACAGCCTTTATATAAAAGCAGGATTACTTCCTATTGTGATAAAACGTTGCAAAGTGTGCAGGATATGCTACAAGTGCGATAAAATGAGCGAAAAGACCTGACGTTCGGTAATTAACAAGTAATTGAATCACTGATCAAACCGGGAAAGAAAATTATGACATATGCTAAGGATATTAAAATCCATCAAGCGCAACTGTGACGTAACGGCAACATAAGAGAAATATGGTGAAATCCGTAAGATACCACCAATGATATCAAGCGAAAGAGCAACTCCAGAGACTATTGGATACTTACCAACGGTGATAGCTCACGTCAGAGAAGATGTAGGCAAAATTGAAGATGCGATAAGTGCACTTGCAAAAGACACACATGTAGTTTGATGAAGGCGTTAGAGATGTAGCTGCCAAAGTACCAGACGTGCCACCTGACTATAAATCAGCCCCACATCACCTCAATACATTAAGTAAATGCTCGCCAGCCGATCTGCACACTGATGAGGTACAATGAAGAAAGCCAGTATTCACCAGCAAAGACTCTAAAACTTATAAACATGAACAAGAGCCCACATTCAGCTCTATCATTACAATTGAATTGCTGAAATATTTTTTCACTTTGGAATGTCGTCCTTAAGAACAGACTTTCGTTGGCCATAACTTGAACATTGTTTAGGGCCTAAAATGACTAGATATCATATTGCGCCTGACATGGTCACAATGACCACAATGACGAAGATCAACATATCACATTCCGCCGTCAGTGGTAGTTATAAAAGCAAAACTGAAACAACGGAGATAGGCCATGGAAGTAGACCCTCCCAAAGTATATATAGTCTGGGTTTTCACAACGTGTTGAAGCATGTGATGTATTAACAAACAGGTCTCCACCACCAGTATATATTTCATGTCATAATAATCCTTTGACACATATTCATTTTACTCTTTTGAATCAAGACTGGCATTTAATTTAATTTAGCAGCATTAATCAAAGTCTATTGATTGCCGTGTGGTATTAATCAAAATATATCGAGTCTCTTACAAACTAAAGAGGAAACTAAAGACATTTTTTGCAAACAAAAGTTTATTTGTTCGCGATTAGCAAGATAACTTCAATGCAGATGGTTTAAACAATCAGACAGAATGTCCCTAAAAAGAATTATGTATATCTAGACTTAAATATTTTATATTCGGGACACGTTTGCCATCAACTAATTTTCATATTGCAAGTTACTCCTAAACAATAAAAGAACTAACGGATCAGTTTGATATTTTCTGCAAAGAAGGCATTCCCATACTCGCCGGAGACTTCAGTGGTGAGTTAAGTTCACTGTTTAGTTCCAAAGCAAATTGTCTAATATCAAACGCTAGAGGCACTATTCTAGAAAAGTGTCTGAGCGATAGGCATTTAGTATCTGTTAATAGTCAATCCATTTGTGAAGGGACTGATTTTACTTTTTTCTTAACCGATGGCAAATAAAAATCTTTGATAGACGATATACTATTGCAAAAAAGTAAATTCGATCTAGTGGTTACGGCAGAAATAATAGATGATCATCCTTTGAACATTTCAGATCATCATCCTGTAAAAATCGAGTTGGTCACACCTTTTGTACATAATGCAACAATGGCTGACGAGCATATCATTCATTCCATAAATTGAAAGAAAGCCTCAGCTAAACAAATAAATAGATATAAGGAAGCAACACGCAATGACTTGTTAGCGCAGCTGCATCAGGCAGAACTAGCGACGAATGTCGATATTGAAATTATTATTCAAGACACGGTAAAGATTTTACATGAAGCAGCTTCTAGGTTTCTCCCCATAAAGAGGTTTTGCCCGTACGCTAACCTCTATTAAAAACTATTAAACGTAAAAAAGTTTCACACGGAAATGCGGCTGAAACACAGGATATGCATTTCTAATGGTAGGCCAAGAGGCTTTGAATATATGTCATACGCGAAGTATAAGAAAGCAAAGAAATTGTTTGCAAAAGAATTATTGAAAGCTAAAGAAATGTACGATAGAGAACAATTCAGGGAGATTGAAAAGGCTGCAGAGCTCGATATTTCTACTCTGTATAAGTTTATACGGAATAAAAGAAATGAACTCGATTACATTCATGAAATGGAATCAAACGGAAAAATTGTACGCGACCACGACTCTATTAGAGAGTTATGGGCAAATCATTTTTCCAGTTTGTTACTACTTGACAATACTTATCTGTACGATAAGAATCATTACCAGATGGTCTTAGCAGAGGTTAGAAAACAGAGGAAAGAAACCTATTCACACTTTGATGAAGTTGTTGATTAAATTCCCATTAGAGATGAAATCAGTAGTGCAATTAGCTCTCTCAGTAACGATAAGGCATGTGGTCACAACGGTATTGTTGCTGAGCATTTACTGTTTGTGGACCCTCCAAGCAGTGTACAATTACTTGAAATTATATTCACAAAAGTGTACGAGGCCGAGAAGTACCCGAGCCATTTTAAACAAGGTTTGGTAATATCAATATTCAAAGGAGGAAGAAAGAACAAATTAGATATGAATAATTACCGAGATATAACCATAATTCCAGTGCTTCTGAAAATTCTACAACAAATTATATATAGTAGACTACTTATATTTTCTAAGCAGATTTCTTTTCCAAATCCATTGCAGCAGGGTTTTATAAATAATTACGGTAGTATCACTGCAGCGTTCTGTATTAAAGAATATATCTGCTACTATTTGGATAAAGATACTCCTTTCTATGCTACATTTCTTGATAATGCTAAAGCCTTCAACACAGTTTGGCACAGTGGGTTATTCTACAAGTTGTACAGACTTGGCATCAAAGGAAAGACCTGGCGCATCACGAAAGACTCGTTTAAGAGAGTAGCAAGCTCCGTTTTATTTGCGGGCAAGCTGTCCAAACGCTTCGCTATTAGGCAGGGTGTAGGACAGGGCTGTATCTTGTCTGTTTGGTTCTTTTTTGTAATGATAGATAATTTGATCACGGAATTAGATCACACTTTGCGAGGTATAAGACTTGTCGATCTCCACCTGCCTTGTGTCTCATTAGCAGATGACGCAACTGTAATGTCTAACCCGCATCATTCAATGCAACAGCTGCTTGACACAATTTTTAACTATGCGAAAAGGTGGCGATTACAATATAACGCAGAAAAAAGTTGCACCATCTTGTTTACTAACAAAAGAACGACTGGTATACCTTTTTTTATGCTCGACAAATCTCCAATTCCGGATGTCAAAAGTAAGAAGTATGCCGGCATGCATCTAAAATGCAGCTTAAAACCAAACGACGCGATAAACGAAGCATGCGATAAAGGCAAACACTTGTTAAACTCTTTTTATTGTATTGGCATTAGAGATGTAGGAATGAACACTTTAGCAAGTCTGAAGATTTGGAAAAGAATTATTCTACCCTAGGTCCTATATGGATGTGAACTATGGTCAGGTATCATAAACTCAAATATAGAAGAACTCGAGTTATGCCAGAGATATGCAGCGCGACGTATGCAAGCTTTCGATAAATATTCACCTACGGAGGCAACGAGTAGTACCTTAGGACTCTGGTCAATGGAAGCATACATAGATAGGATGAAATTGATCTTTTTGAACCGATTGTGTAAGGGCAATTAGACTTTTATCTGGAAAAAGTTTTGCATTATTCGCTTATGTCAGTATCTGAACAACCCGCTAAAACAGACGGGATTTATACCTGATATTGACAGAATAACTAAGAAATATGGTATGAGAAGTATTCTTTTAGACTATGCAGCAAGAGTGCAAACAGAAGATATTATTCAAAACCATGAAGAAACTACCTGGAGAGCAAATATGGAACTAAGGTGTGATTTAATTCACTTCAGAAACATTCATTTGGACTTAAAACCAAGTAATATATGGTTTCTTGGGCGTAAATTTCTATCCATGTTATGGCCTCTCTCTGAAGTAATGAAACAATATATCATGCCTGTTGGTAAAGTTATGGTATGCAAACTCTGTGGAAAAGAGACTGACGACAGAGCGAAACATCCTATTTTAGGTTGCGAAATACTGCTTAAGATCAAAGCAATATAGGATAAGGAAAGAAAAGAAGCGGAGAACAAAAAAAAACAGAAAGACTTCGAAACAAATGATTAGCAAAAGCCTCATGGTCCAGGGTAAATTTCAGCGACGGGTCATCGTGCCTGCGAAGCTGAAAAAGAAGAAAAGGAAATGGAGGTGAAGTTCACAAAGCCCACTGAATAGATGATGCAAAATATGGAGGTCAAGCAGAAAGTGAAACAAAGCTCAATGGTCCCTTTCATAGTCAGTACATTTCCAGAAAAAGTAATATTTCGCTCTTGCCAAAAACATTTCGTCCCTGTGCTTGAGTGCATCTGTTTTCTTTCTTTTTGTTGTTGTCTTTTTCGTATGTCCCTATCAACTCTATAAACTCAACAATCCGGTCACAAATATCTTACAGTAAATTTCGAATTTATGCATTCAGTAATCATCCTTTCGTAAGACAATCACTGCATCTGATATATTTACCAGTGAAATTTATTCACTTCAATGTCAAAATAGATCGTCAAACATTACCAGTACCAACCTATGTGACATCACAAGCATTGCCTTTATAACTGATTTTGTTTGTAAAAATGTTCATTTTTTTCGGATGGACATTTACTTTTTGATTTAGAATTTCCTAACAAAAATATAATTTTTAATATTAGTAGTTATACGTTCTGAGTTCATTTTATGCTAAACAAATGAAAGGTCCATCATCTGAGTCAGAATGAACGTAATTCTGCCTTCTTCTTTCATTATAAACTATTTGCATTACAATACAATCATGTGACAAACATAATCTCAAATAGATAATAACTAAATATTACATTTATTAAATTCGTTGAATAAAATAACGCTTTTGCAAGCCTCGGCGAGAAAAAAGCTGGATATTAATCAATTCGTTCCGTAAATGAAACCTTGAATGATAAACCATTTGAAATCCTCCATATAACAATTTGTGCTGTAACTTAACTCATGCTGATTTGGTTGTAAACTAGTTTTATCCCGAAAATACGTTGTTGCAACATATTTAAACCATATCTCACACCACATGAAGCTGTTAACATGTTTATACTTACAGATTGGCCATATATGATCATCTATTTGAATCCGCCGGGATACATGATTGCGCTGTAAAGGAAATTTTATATTCACGATTAAATTTAATTGACGACACACAACGGTGTTTCATGTTTACAGTGAGTACATTACAATGAAAGTGAACTATTCTTAATGCTTGATAAACCAGATGACATTTATTCTGCAAAGGTCATATCAGGTGTCATTAGTCATACAACTTATAGTTGGTACCATACAACTTTAACTAAACTTCTTGTAGTGAGTGTCATACAGTATTAATCTGATTGTTCTTAATGTCATACAGTATTAATCTGATTGTTCTTAATGTCATACAGTATTTATCTAGCTGTTTTAATGAGTATCATGCAGTATTAATAGAGCTGTTTTTAGATAGAGTCATTCGGTAATAATCATAGAGAATGGCGTTCAAAATGAATCTAGCTGCTCGTAGCTTGTGTCATAGAGTATTGATAGCATTGCTAACCAAAAAGTACAAGGTGAAGTCCTTGATCTTTATGTCACTTTGAACAATGGATTCTGACAATATCAACGGCATTCTCGTGCAGGCACATTGCGATTTGTATCATGTGTATTTCACCTCAGTCATATCTGTGGGATTAGCAGAGAAGTTAGCAGGGTTATTATTGGGGTAAACATCCAGTCCCATTAACCATTAGAACCAACTCCAAGGATGAAATTCCTCGTGGTACAGACGCCATTAATGGCAAAGTTGAATTGTCAATTATCTCAGAAGGTACTTGTGCATTGAAACTGTTCCCGATTGCATAAACGAAATAAGCAAACTCCAATGAGTCTGTAATAAGTGAAGGTTATACTCTACTGAATGTACACTCAGCTGTGTTAACGACACTGGTTTGCAAATTTGCCAACACGAATATTGTTCACTGTACCCGCTTTATTAGTTCCCGTTAGAGTTGTTCAGGAACCTCGTTGTTGATATGAAGTTTCATACGCGGCAAGTGCAGCTGCGGCTGTTGGTTATGAATGTTATGTTGTGATATTTTATTTCACGACTGTTGGTAGATGGTGTTTGTGGTCGAATGAGGGTCCTTGATGGCCCTGTGAAACATTCGAAACTAAACTGTTTAACTTATTATGCCAGATCAAGAAGTAAAATTCGGCCTTAGTAAGCATCTTCTGGGGTATTTCAAAGGCATTAAAAGCATATGTAGGCTAACACCTAAAGTTAACTGGAAATGTTCCTTTGTGGTTGGCCCAATCAAAACACACAAAGTCTGCGATCAAACATAAAAACACATCAGTGGTGCTAAAGGTGTCGAAACAAAAGCTAATGCATTACAGAAGACTTGTGAAATATTTTAGTTCTGAGCCTTTCGAAAATATCGGGTGGACTAATTTAACCGTCTGCGGTGTTGTTTTTAAGATTAGATTTATCATTATATGCATAATGGATTTTAACAGTGGTAATCAGGTTGTGGAATTCACAGACTAAGGGTTAGACCACTTGTCAGCAGATGCAAATTTTGATGATGATTTTGTTCCATTATTAGACGAATATCTGCGCTATATTGGTGTTAGCAGACCCTTGCATACAGTGAAGTATATTCTTCTTAAGCAACACCAAGAAAGTGTCCATTGGCGTCAAGCTGACATATAAATGACAATTTAAAGTCAGCTTGGAATTGCCGCAAATGCATATCCCCCAAAATTTGGTCTGATCCACCAGGTGTGAAATCACTCAGGGATCGCTTTTCACTGCTGTTACATACACCGATTAATATTTTACAGCAACATTGACTCAAGTGAGACAAAACTGTTCTCGATTGCTAGAAGGCAAGGATGCACGTATACGAATAACAGTTATTGAGCGACGAGTACGATCGTTGAATACACCAGGAACAGGTGTAACCAGTATATGTTTAATGCAAAGGGTGCTTTACCCCTAGGACGTTGAAATTTAGAACATTTAAATACTATTCAATCATTTTATGGTAATATTAACAGATGAACTATGATTTACCATCAGTGTTACCGATGTGAATGAATAGCTTCAATATGAAATTGGCAAGAGAACGTCGATTTGGTTTCAGATGACATTTATAGCCTTGCCGCTGTGATAACTGCTGGTCTTAGTGTGACATTACTTACGGCAACAACAACCATCAAAGGTGCATCAATCCGAATTATTATTGTGGCTAAATAGGTATACAATGGTGTCTTTGGTTCTGCTAAAACTTAATTTCCATAGAACTAAATTTACAAACAGGTACCTGGTCAGAACTACATGAAACGGTACAAAGTAGTCTTGATACCATGATTCAACTGCAATCAGAGGTTATGGAAGATAAAATAATTAAAGCGGCCAAAATATAGACAGTTTCAGCGGAAATAGAAAATCACCGACAACTCCGATCACAAGTAATAGAGGATGTACAGCAATAAAAGTCGAGTAGAAAAAACAATTTGTCATAAGTGATTTTAACTGTCACTCCACTGCATCACTGCATAACAATAATGCTAATAGTTAATGGCTTACACAACGTATGCGGTTTCCTTGACACAATTCATTAGGGATAGAGGTTGTAACGTACATAAATCAAGCAGAACGCAAAGCATACATAATGACGATACATAAAAGACAACTTTATCATTTGGGATTTCATTTGAATTGGTTATTATATATCGAGTTTTTGTGTAGGCAACCACTGTTCTTCCTCTATTCATGATCAGAAAAAGAACACGATGCAGATAAATAATATGATCCAGGTAGGTTTGCAACTTTGCGTTTTGTTTAATTCAGCCACCTTCGGTTGATGTCAATTGATGGGAGATGAGTATTTGAATGTCGTGTCTAATATTATGTTTCGTTTTCGTGGTTTAAAGATTTTCATTTTTCGAGCTGAATTTATAAGTCTCAATATTTAATCTAGCTCATAGTTTGCATATATATAAAGGTAAATTAATTGGATACCAATCTTCTAATGCATCCTAATGTTATTTAAAATCGTGCAATTGTGTCATTATTTTTTAATTGGATTATGTATTGGATTTCTGTCTCACTTGATTAACTTATCTTAACATCAAATAGATATATACAGCCGAACTAATTTACATAAATAATCATTATGCAGATATTATTATGCATATCTATTTTGTGTCCTTGATCGTTAATCCTGATTCAGGGTGGAGCGCTCCCATATCTTACTTATATCATAATTCTATGATAGTTACTAAACTTTCAGTTGACGGTTGAGCCTTGCATAAGAAATTATATAGGATAGGTCTTCCATACATGTTTACTATGTCAGACTTTGCGCAGCAGACAAGTAAAACAAAGCTTTCTGAATTGAATTTTTTGGTTGAGATTTGAGTCCTCCTTGCAGAAAGCAATCTTTCAAAATCAAATGTCCATGGTCATTCTTTGAATCAACATATGAAAGATAAAAAGCAAATATTGCTCTTGTCTGGATGTGTTGAATCTATATATATCTATAAATATATATATATATATATATATATATATATATATATATATATATATATATATATATATAGATTACACTGGTGCTAAGTTCATTATTGTATAAGGCTATCATTCATTATTGTATGTTTATTTGTATATCAAAATGTCGATGAAAAGCAGAGAAGCTGGAACTGATTCTAAAATCAATTAGAAATAATTAATGAGCAGAAGCTATATCGTTCCTTAGTAAATGTGTCTTCACTCTGATTTTAAATCTGATTCATGTTTAAAGCTATACTCTCTATACCAAATGAGGAATACACCGTCCAGAAAATATAGTATCAAACTGAGTTATTGATTATCCGTTTGGTGCCGTGCGAAAATACGCGTAGAAAGAACCAGAAACAGCCCCAAAAACCTAATTGACAAATTATTATATATTCTAAGACAATCGGGTTTTATCCTTCATGAATGCCATTGTTTTTAATCCATGAATTTGACAAATAGTGCGCTCTTACAATGGTCTACTTTGTTTTCTATCTCTTTATGTTTATCTGTTTTAGGAAATGAAGACTCAACGACAATAAGCACTGATGAACTTACAAGAACGAAAATTGAACGTTGCGAATAAAGATATACTTGATTACTAAAATGTCTCAACGAAAACTGAAGTAATTGATTGAGCTGCACCGATCTATTCGATCATTTCATTGTATTACACCAATCGCCTCGTATACTTTATAATCAGAACATGGCAAGAAGACGTATTCGATCAGTATTGTTGATAATATATGTCATTATAACAGCCATTGAAGCCAATGTTACTTGTACTGAGGACGATATCTCTTATCTCTGCAAAAATATAGCCAACACGAGCGATTTTCCACATTCCTTGCCTTCGAATATACGGACAGTAACGCTGATTGGAACAGATGAATTGCAGGGATGTTTCCCCATTGCACGTTTTAGCAATCAAACATGGGCAAATGTATCAGAGCTGTCTATAATTGAATTTCCAGCTGTGACGTTTATTCCGGCAGGTTCTCTTGACGGCTTAGAACATTTAGAGTTTCTGTCCATATCGTCATGTTCCGACCTCAAATACCTGGATCCCGACATATTCCGTTATATGCCTGACCTTCATGCACTGCACTTGGACGAGAACCCTTATCTTAAAATATCTAATGTGGAAGCGGCTTTGACTGGCAAACTGAGCAAGCTCAAATATCTATCTTTAATTGCAATCCAAGCTAAAACGGAACCTGGTATGCTCGGAACTAACTTTTCTCAGGCTCTTCTAGGCAAACATCTTACATATTTAGATATAAGTCGTGCCAATATACTCTCTATATCTCCTGATGTATTGTACACAATTCCGACCGTAAGATACCTAAATGTGTCTTATTCTTCGTTCGTTACTCAAGGGTTCAGATTGCGTGGATCTGTATCAAAGTATAATCTTGAACTTTTAGATATTAGTGGATGTCGTTCTGTGACAAAACAGTCTATTAGTAAACGGGACTTTCCACGTATGTGTGATTTCCCTGAAAATATAACATATTTCCTCGCTAAGAATATAGTGGAAGTAGGTACTGATATCAGGGCGAACTTTGCATTCAAAAAGTGTGAAAGGAACAAATTACTATTGTTAGATTTAAGCAATAATAACTTCAGAAGTTTAAATATAACGGTTTCAGTGGCATCTAATTTCAATGCAGTTCAGATGTTGGACCTAAATAGTAACGATATGGAATACATATCGCCATCTCTTTTAAGCAACTTTCCGTCTTTAAAGATTCTTGACTTGTCCAAAAACCAGTTGTATAAGATGCAGAATATGGACGAGTTTATCAATATATTCTCTCGAAACAGGGAGCTTGAGATACTATTCTTACGTAGCAACTCCCTTAGTGTATTACCAGCAAACATATTTTCATCAAATATCAAGCTACGCGTCCTTGTTTTGAGTGACAATGAAATCACACATTTGAATGGCGAGTGGCACATCATGCAGGACTTAAGGATGATTGACTTAAGAAAGAACCGCTTGAAAAATTTACCTACATCCTTTATAGAACAACTAGAGAACATTTTGCAGCATCAAGCCACGGCAAACAAACAGAATACCACCATGACGAACATGCTGCTCAGTCATTTTCTTGATAAGAACATTTTAGCTGATACGTACAGATATAGAAATGAAGACAAAAAGGAACAACTCACAGAAAAATCGTCAAATGTTCCAACATATTTGACCATCAAACTTTCTGATAACCCAGTCTTGTGTGATTGTGATACACTTGATTTTACAGAATGGATTTTGACCACAAATGTCAGCATTGTTAACAGGACAACAATGTTATGCAATGATGGCAATCATGAAATTGTATTGAATTACGAAAGTTTTGAAAGTCTCAGACAAACATGCAGACTCCCAGTCATTATTGGTACTGCAGTTGCCTCATCTGTGGTAATTATTTCAGGTTTATCTATAATTGCCATTATACGTCGTCATAGGCGAAACCTGGCACGCAGACACCAAGACATAGAAAATCTGAAAAGAGCAATACTGAGGAGTGACAAACATTTCAAATCTGTGGTATTTCTAGTATACTGTAGCAAAGACCACGATGACGTGGAGAAAAACATCCGGCCCTCATTAAGCAGATACCTAAAGCAAAAGCTTCACACGGACAAGGATCTTGTGTGCACTGGAACTGATTCCTTTGTTCCAGGCATGCTTATCATGGATGAGATACACCGATGCATTGATGAAAGTCTAGTTGTAGTCCCTGTAATCACACCAGCATTTCTTCAGTCTCATTGGAGTCAGGCAGAATGTGCTGTTGCCATTGCCAAACACAAACAAATTGTACTTCTAATTGAGCAACACACAGATACATCTGTGGCAATTACGACCATCAAACATCTAATCGCACAATTCACCAGAGCAACCTGGTCGATTAATGAAGGCCAATTCGTTATTCATCCCTCTTGGAATACAATTTGTCAGGGAATAATTAACATCGCTGCTGCTACTATTCGTAATTATAGGAGACACGCTCTTCAAAAGTCTAATGCCTCACTGCCATTACTAGAAGAAGGTGTATAAGTAGACCATGGCGGCACCCTATTACTTTGTGCACGATTGTATATATATATATATATATATATATATATATATATATATATATATATATATATATATATATATATATATATATGTGTGTGTGTGTGTGTGTGTGTGTGTGTAGTATCATTATCACATGGTGTACACAGTGATTTATATGTACCAAAATTTCGGAGAGATTAATTAAAGACATATTTTCTGTACACAGATTTTTTTATGAACAGCATGGTGCAAAATAATCACTTAATGTTTCGGCTTTCATAAATGAATACCACCATAAATATTTCAGTTAGCATCCTTGGTTATAAGACTTCATAATACATGTTCGTTGTGGCTAGATGTACCTATGAAACAGCATCATGTTTCTCTTGTTCAAGTTGTATGAGAATCTTTATTATTTGGGGGTTTTGTAGGGCAGACGGAAACCTTTCGTATGAATGTGTTTAACTTCAAAACTAGCTGTTAGCTAATAACATTACAGTGGATACATGTAACGTAGTAGTAATAATTTGATTAGATACGTGCTAACAAAGGTGTGATATCGATTTTATGATAATTGCTATCGTAGTACATCTTTCAGACCTATTTAGCAATACTGTAATTAACTATAATTTCATCAAAAGCATGTTGATGTAATGTTGTAACATTGTTTTGTTACAGTTGTATTATATATGCATATATTTTGTTTTATAATGTTTTATGGAGTTATCTGACGCAAAGTAACATAATAAACACATATAACACAGTCGAACGTTTGGATGAATGATTGCAGACATAAGTTGAGATATTTTAGAATCTACACATTTCATCCGTTGTGTAAATCTGACAGTTTCGTTTCTTGACCTAGGTTGTCTTGACCTGAATACATTTACCAGCCTCATTCATTCGGCTACAGTGAGATATGCTCATTCATGTAATGTTGTTTATCCATACTGCATGTTCCTGTATGGATTTTTAAAACTGCGGGCTCCTCACTATCTCCGTCTCTGTTTCCGGGTTGGGTGTTTTGGTTTGTTGTAGTGTACTGAGGTATAAATAATCTAATCGTGAGATACACATATCCCAGTTGATATCTCTATTTTATTGTAGTAGTCGCGTTTGTTATTTTTATTTTATCCTGTCTTCTGTCTGTGTATTTGTGCTATAGGAAGACAGTTTTTAAATGAAAATCGTTTTTGAGAATAAGAGGCTCTTTACACGACCTGCGACAAAAATGGTCGGTCTCAAAAATAACCGAAGCACGATTTTCTCGACCGTTTTTATTACAATCGATGATATTGTTCATTTATGTCAAAGAACTGTCGCATCTGTTCAGAGTTAAATGACACGACGTGATCTTTTGATCATTGGAAAAATTCGAATAGACGTTCAGCATCTCGTATGCCCATATACGATGCGACTACGATACGCTTCTATCTCTAGATATACAAGCGCTACGTTTATCTGTTATTACATTATCATATCGCTCCACTTTTTCCACTAGCATTACCCTTCATAACCAATGCTCTATTGAGTCCATCAATCAAAGTCTAGCTGAAGATCCAACATTAGCACCCGCATGTGTGCAATTAAAATTGTGAACGCAAGAAAACTAATTTTATATTAACGAGAGGAAACGAAAATGTGTGGTTTTTGTGTGGTTCTGCAGACAATGAAATCCTTCACATATACGTACGCCACATGAATATGGTCAGGTATGCAATGCTAAGTTATCATTCACTACTTCTTGGATGATATTTTTACGAAATATTTAACATCAATACATCATTGATGTATTATTTATCCTAATACTGCCAAGCTATAATTTTGTATTTATTTAGCACCTGTGATAACCACAGGGAGTTACAAACGACAACGTCAAAGGGTAGATTCAGCAAATCCTTCGAATGTATTTCAAAGTCGATTCAGATACATTATTACGTGATTTGCATAAAATCAAATAAGTAATAGTACTACAGGTAATATAACTTTCTATCCTTATTCAATGCCAACCACTTTGTATTCCAGTCCCAATGCCTATTATTTCATACAGCTTAATCGCTAATGTTTTGCGTTGTTCTCATAATGCTATTGATAGGGTATTGCATTGTTAGGAATGTGTGCTTAACTTTTGGTCACTGTTGTACAATTTACTTTATGGTACTGTTCATTTTTAAATAGCATGTTTACATAGTAAATTTTCGTCCAGAATTGCAAACTGTAAATAGGATGTTGATAATAATTTTTGTGCTTAGAATATTCTAGAAACAATTTGATGGAATTTTACTATTAGAAATGTCTTGCATCTATGTAATTCCACCTAAATTATGTGTAAATAGAGAGTTTCATAATAAGTGTCCATGAATGTTTCATTCCTGTTTTTTGATCAATCTCTGGATTTTTTGTCCTTGGGTACAGATATAAATCGAGAGGAATTAATTGAATCGGTCATTGGAATTGCTAAAGAGCAATGAAAGGGATTATTCAAATAATGTATTGACCGTACTAGAGTGCTCATTGACGTTTAAACTATCACATTATTTTGGAAATGGTGTGATTTCATTCAATGACATCCTGAATAGCCCAATTAGTACGTCGTTGGTACATCAGGACATTCGTTAATAATGCAATTCGTTCAGAACCTTCAATACTTTTTACTTGTGATGGAAGAATAATTATTATTATAATTTTTAGTTCACTAATTGTAAATGTTTTTCACATTTTCGGTTTGTAACTTAGAAAAAATAAATTTTCAAGCCCCTCATATCGTTTTCAATAGTTTTATAGACTCTAGATTACATCCTAAAATTTTAAGCCACTCACATCGTTTTGAATAATTCAATCAGATAAAGTATTTCGTCTTGGTACATTTAACAACCGTATATGTGGATCTACCTGGTTCTTCTACACAGTTTGAATATTTGCAGAACAACACCAAAGTGCAGCCAGAAGGACAAAGATGAATAACCAAAAAGACCAGCACGGGTAATCAGAAGGAAGAAGATGGGTAACCAAAACGACAAAACACTGATACCCAAAGGAACTTAGCTAGTTATCCAGAAATACAAATACATATAACAGAATGACAAGGTTCAATTAAAAGAAGGGAAAAAAGTAGAGTAATAATAATTCAAAGATGGATAACAAGAAGGACAACTCTATAATGAGACGACGTGCTTTTGATGAAACAAAAGCATTTACAATGACTGTGGACCCTTCTTAACGCGTGCTTTACCAACAGACGTATGTTATATGAAGGTGATATGCAGTGTATTTTGCCACAATTTAATAAGCAGCATGGAGAAGGCATGTTATTTACTTTCTCGAAAAGCAGTGTGGCCATCATTTCAGAGAAAAATTCCAAAGGACTTTTTTCCTCATTTTATATCTCGCAGCTATGAATAACTTGTCAATTTCTATAAGGTTTAGTTATTTGCAATCTCTCGATTCTGATCCGAGACAGGAAACTAATTCAAGAAAGTTAAATACAGACGATCTTCTATAGGCTCTTCTATGCATCCTAACGTAACACCTAGGTGTTACTCTGGAGAGTACTCTCGCATTACACCAACATGTCATGAACATATGCAAGGCTGCATGTATTGAGCTGAGACGTATCAGCTCCATTCGCAAATACATTTCAGTTGATGTCACTAACATACTTGTATGTTCATTAGTACTTTCAACACGACTGGACTATTGTAACTCAATTCTGTCTGGTTCATCTCAATATTTGCCCCAGAAACATCAAAAAGTTCAAAACACAGCTGCTCGAATCATCCTCAGAATACCAAGATCAGAGCACACCTCCACTCTGCTCTGACCCTACACTGGCTATCCTTTCCATCCAGAATCAAACACAAAATTTGTTCTCTGTCCAATATACCTATCCGACCTCACCCATGTGTACACATCAGCATGCTACTTACGCTCCTCTTCTGACAACCGTATACTCATTATTCCCACTATGAAAACGAAGTCATATGGACAACGTTCTTTTGAATACCGGGAACCATCAACGTGGAACGAATTACACACTGAACTTAGACACAAATACACTCTGAGCCCATTCAAGGGTCTCTTAAAACTCACCTATTACAACTGCAAGAACAAACGTAAAGACCTAACAAAATTTCCTACCTTAATTAATTTTAGCTTGTTTATTTTGGATTCTAATATCATGGTATGTTTTATCATATCATAATAGTATGCTTTTAATCTTATAGGTGTTGTCTAATGTTGTAAAGCGCTTAAAGCGTCTAAAGATTAGGCGTTACACAAAGTCCTCCTTATTATTATTAATATCTCTCTTGCAGTTTATACCTAGTGGCAGATTTTATTAAATCAATACATTGTACTTAGTGTCATATACATGTACTATTAATCAGATTGCTTGTAGTGAATGTCATACATTAGTAACCTAGCTCCATAAAGTTAGTGTCGTACAGTATTGTTAGAGTGGCTTGCAGTTAGTGTCATACCGTATTTATCTAGCTGCTAGTAATTAGTAGCGCATGATATTAATGAAACTGTTATGAGCGCATATAAATTATTGGTAACTGGCATTGTGAGTGCCATACAGAATTAATCTAACAGCTTGCATTTAGCGGCATGCAATATAAATGTAACTGCTTGTAATGCGTGGGGTACAATAGTAATCAACCAGTTTGAAATAAGTTTTGTCTTATAATAATTTTACTGCTAAGTGTCATGGAGTGTTCTTCAAACTCATTATGGTTATGACTTAAATAAACCTACACAAAACTATTGAAAAGGATTTTGTCGAAGACGTATCCGTCATGATGACAACATGAAAATGAAAGCCATATCGAGCATAACATATTTGAGATTATGTTTGATCTAAATGATATGGAATTAACCAGACCATACAAAATAAAGTTGTAATGGTCACAAGACAGGAAAGAAGAAGTAACGGACATCCACAAAACATTGTTTAACTCCAGAATCTCGTGATAATGATATCACAAAATAGATAATACAATATCTAATTCCAACATGACATCAATTAAAAATTAAGAACATAATAGCAACCCTATCAAAAGAGGATTACTGAATATTGAATGTGTCAACCTTAAATCAGAGTTTAATGTCAGACTTTTTATTAATTTTCATGAGAATGATCACGGTGGGCATTTCATACTTATTTGCAAGCTAATAACACACTTGTGCAAAATGTAGGTATGGAGATAGATGGCATTCTTGCTAATTGTTTTCAGGGTGATTAGTTACTCAAGGTATTCTTATATATAACTGTAAAGAATGGAATTATAAACGAAAGAGTGCAAATTGTCGACCACAAGTTCAATCTTCTCCCCATTTTATTGTGGCGATGTCGTTATCGTTTTTATCTTGATCGAGAAAACAGTTCAAGCCTCCTAAAGGTAAAGGATACAAAATGATATATTTAACCGCCAGCTCGACTAATAATCCTTTTTGAAAATGTGGAAACTAAAGATGGTCAAGACCCTCAAACCTACATTCAACAAATGAGTTTACCTCAAAGCAACGAATGTGTTATACTATTAAAATTAAAAGCACGGCAAATTGCCTTAATTAGGTGTTGGTTATATCCTTACAATATTTTGATTACTGTGGAGGAAAGAATATGCACACTATTCTATGTCCACTACACGCAAGCTTAAAAAGACTTCAAAAAGGGGAGCGGGTCTTCTTATTAAAACCTCAACTTCTTTGTTTGCATGTCTGCCAGTTACATCGTATTCATGATACGACTTTTTAACGACCAGTTATTACAATTTGTCTTCCTTATGTTAAATACTTTGGCAACAAGTGTCGAAAATCCCTTTCAGTAATTCCATTTGAGGCAATAAACATCGGAGAGCAAATAGGAACGGCATTATTAAGATTGAAACTTGGCCATGGTTTGAGATTGGGCAGATCAACTTGTTAGGTTTACATCCAGACGTGTGATCCGATATACAATCAGTGAGAAAGACGTCTTATGTATGCATTTAGAAAGTTTACTTAAGGAAATGTAAATGTTCAGAATAAGAAAAAAAAAACCATTACTGTACCTCAGACAAGCATAAGTGCCTATTCATTATGCTACCAAACTATCTTCCAATCCATCTGAACCGGCATATGATGATGTATTTAGGCTCAAACACCAAAGAACTGTGCAAGCTCATTAACCGAACTTTATTCCACCTTACCATTCAAATCCGACCTCACTTATAACAAATCAAAGTTGGAAATATTGCAGAATTATGTATTTACGTCACTTCCATGGTAATTAAAAGCTCCAAAATAATGTTTGACCTTTCCTAATTCGAAAACTGTTATATTAAACATTTTTGTCTCCGGGAAAATTCAATGAAATAGAGTATCTGATTGTTGCTAAAGTCCCCGTGTGAATGGTGACGACAAATTCGGTTCTGCTAGTTCAGCACTTTGTGAGATCATTTCGAACCAGTTACGTATACAATCTAATGTTCAACTGCAAACATTACATCCATACTCACATCTATGAACTTCGTTCTAACCACTGAAAAACCAAATTTTGTTATTTTGGATAATCCGTTTCCACATTCAAGACATTGGAAAACCTGATTAATGATATTATGCAAACAGTACATTCTCAAGAAGTCTGGGTAATATATAATGTAATGTAATCTCCTTTGTCAGACGGACATAACATGTAATTGAAGAGTATGCAGAGCAGCCAATGCTTATAAGCAGTCACCTGTTTTCGAATGGAAGATTTAATGTACTGGCTAAACTATTATATTATTGAGCATATTTGTTATATTTGAAGAAAATATCTGACATGACAAATCCACAAAGAAGCCTAAGAACATTAAGCCCACTATAGGATGGTGACATCTTAACTATAGAAAAATTGTGACAGTTGAGGTGACATTGTGCCCAATCGATATCATAGCCATTCCTTGGACCGTGAAAGTAATCGCTTTAATCTGGAAGTGGAACAATTAAGTCACATTGTATTCAAGCATTCCATCCTGACATGAATAAATAAACTTTGTGTAATTTCAGATATAACAATTAACCCATAAGATGTAACTTTGATAATCCACCAAATGAGGTGATTATCCAGTATTTACGAAGAAATAACATTTTGAACCAGATAGTTC
This sequence comes from Sinohyriopsis cumingii, assembly GCA_028554795.2. Taxonomy (NCBI): domain Eukaryota; kingdom Metazoa; phylum Mollusca; class Bivalvia; order Unionida; family Unionidae; genus Sinohyriopsis; species Sinohyriopsis cumingii. Next base: position 7,628,496 of record JAPYKE020000031.1, read on the forward strand.
AGTCACATACATACATACATACATACATACATACATACATACATACATACATACATACATACATACATAAATACATACATACATACATATTATTTCGACTAATAGTTTATTTGGGTTGTCTATATTCTATCTGAACTATCAGTATGGCGATAACATTTTTCCAGAGAATATCATTTTTCAACGCAGAATATCACACGAAAACCGCTTTGAGTTTCCTGAAGTGCAATTAATTGCCATGCTTATGAGAAAGGTTATCTAAACCACAGAATCGCAGAACAATATGGAACTAACAATGTATTATATATATAATTCGGGTGAAACGGCAGTATATAAAATCTCTATGTCTTGGGATTAATATGCAGGATACAAATTTGTGCATTGTAAATAGCAATATCATATTGTACGCATTAAATGTCTTATATCAATATGCTCTAATGTTTGGTGCTAGTTTTGTTTCCTGTAGAGCCTCTCGTTGTATAATTGTCTACCTGATTAATCTATGTTGTCCATTCTTTTAGTCTATAATGTCTAGTCTAAACGTTCAATGAAATCGGAACCCCAATGTTGACTGACTTCGTTGTACTACCATCCCGTCTCTTATATAATATAAGTTTGAGTCATTACAATTAATCAATACTGAAATCATTGCATGTTTGTAAAGCATTAATTGCATTATCTTCAACTATCTCAGATAAGAATATGATGCTCGTGCAATGTGAAGTATGTATATATATATATATATATATATATATATATATATATATATATATATATATATATATATATATATAGTGAACTAATTTCCAAAATGGTCTAATTGTTTTGTCACAAGTCCAAAGTGTACCAAACTAGAGTGATATTCCTAATAAAAGTCCACGTGATTGTAGTTTCGAATATAATAAGGTGCCAATGGGCTTTTTGATATATGAAAGTAATATAATCCAGAATTGGCATTAACGAAGTCTAAAGAAGTATGAATCAGCTCATTGTAGCATTGTAGTGCCAGCATCTAATTTAAAAAAGAATCTATCCAAATTAACTGACTCAGCATTGGATATTAAGGTAAGTACGAATAATTGTGGGGGGCCCCGAGTGGCCGAGTGGTCTAAAGCGCTCTTCGTTACGGATCACTGCCATCTCACCTCTGTCTGCGGCGGTTCGAGTATAAGATTCAGCCAATGTGGGCATGTGAGAAAGCTTGCCAGTAGCTTCTCGTGGGTCGGTGGTTCTTTCCAGGGTTTTCCGGGTTCTTCCTCCACCATTAATACTGGCCGCCATGTATAGCCTATCGTGCTCAAAAAGGCGTTAAACCCCACAACAACAACAACAACCAATAATTGTGGAAAAACAACATTGTTATAAAAAACAAAGACTCTATAATAGAACCAGGATGTTGGTCAGTTTGCTTCTATAGTTTAACGTAGTCAACGAAATCAGAAGTCTCCTAGTGAAAAACTAATGTTCTACACTGACATGCAAATCAATTTGTTTACATCCATAAATAAAGATCTCAATATTTAATCTATGACTATTAGCTACAGACTAGATTGCTTACCAAATAAACGCGACTAGCGATGTAGACTACTAACTTGATTTTGGAAAAAGGTAAATCACAAAATATAGATATACATAACATATAATCACAGAGAAGACCCCAAAACATTACAAATTAAGTGTAAATAACAACATCCATCCATCCATCTGTCCTACATACATACATACATACACACATACATACATACATACATACATACATACATACATACATACATACATACATACATACATACATACATGCACACATACATTCGTACTTATATACATAAATAGACACATACATATGAACAATAAGTTGTTTACTTCAGAAGAAATTACTACACAGTATGAGAACAGTCGAACATTGCCATCAATCCTTCATGGCGATTCTCTCAATCTGTTTATTTGTATATGCGCAACATTTATGGTAAATTATAATTATTATACAGTAGAGATATGCCGTGAGTCAAATCACTCAAAATTCAGAGTAAAACAAGTAAAATTTAAAATTGTATAATACTTGCATGAAGTCACGATCATGACATGCACTCAAAATTGTCCTTCCTTTGCCTCTTTTAACACATTTGCGGTCTTCAGTTGCATGTATCTGATACAATGAAACAATATATTTAAAATTAAATTCAAACAATTCAGCGTTCAGATCATAATTGACGGTCTTTATAAAATGTGTGCTCTTATAATTAGATGTGTCTATTCACATCTGTTTCTAATTACAGTTTTTAGTTTCTCTACCTAACGAAATTCATCGACAATAACTCAAGAGAAAGTGTTTGAATAGAATATCGAAGGTTGAAATATAACGATAATATTGATAAGCAATGGTAAATGTGAACCGTGGATTTTGACATACAAATAGATTCATACATAGCATAAGCAATGCGACCACAAGGCAAGGAAACTTTGTGTTCCATCAATCGATTCATTATTCTTCTAACTTATACTACACTACGGAGCTGAAATTTGGATTCTGTTCCCCTTGTCAATTTATTCTTTTAATAGGCTGAACATTGAGATAAGACGGACTCGGTCAGTAGTTTTATAATATATGTCATTATAAAAGATGTTGACGCTAATTTAACGTGTACTGTTCATGATACTTTGTATTGCTGCAAAATTATAGCCAACAAGAATGATGTTCCACATTCCTGGCCTTTGAATATTCTGACAGTAACGCTAATTGGGACAGATGAATTGAAGGGATATTTTCTGATTGCACTTTTCAGCAATTAGACATGACATCGGTAAATGTATCAGAGCATTCCTATCTCAAACTCATGGATGTCCGCTTTGTTCCACGTGATGTTTTTGACGGATTAGAACATTACAATTGTGTCCATATCTTCATGACCTTTATTCAGAAGAATTTATCCTGGTGTATTTCATAATACGCCTGATCTACAAACACTATATTTGGATGAGAACCCCAATCTTGAAATATCTAGTGCAGAAGCGGTATTGTCTGGCACACTGACCAAGCTCAGATATTTACAATTCATTGCAATCCAAGCTAGAAGGAATAACGATGTCCTTGGACTCAGTTTTCAAATGTTCTTCAAAGTAAGTACCTTACATATGTTGATATCAGTCGATCCAGCATACCTTCGATAGAACTTGATTTAAGTGACGAAATATTTCCAAATGTACTTATCTAAGCTTCTCTTATTTTTCATTAGCTATGCTAGGATTGCCCCTCACTATATTTGAACCAATGTCTAGTTTGGAAATGTTAAATATTAGTGGATGTTGTATGTTGCTGGAATACGTTGTCTATAGTAAAACTGTAACAGAAAAACTGTCAATACTCCCAAAATTAAAACAACAGTGTGAGAATAAAGAATTTATTTTGTTAGATTTCAGCAATAATGACACAGCAATCTTAGTTATCACTATCTCCGGAGAATTATATTTCCCTGCATTTCAGATACTGAACTTAAACAGTACTAATATGGTATACGTATATCCATAATTTTACACAGTATTTTATTCTTTAACGATAATCGTCTTGTCCAAAAACCAGTTGCATAATAGGCAGAATATGGATGATTTTGTCATTGTATTCTGTCGAAGCAAGGAGGGTGAGATGTTATTCCTACGTAGCAACTCCCATAGTGTATTACCAGCTTGAGATGCTATTCTTACGTAGCTACTCCCTTAGTTTAATACCATCTTGAGATGCTATTCCTACGTAGCAACTCCCATAGTGTAGTACCAGCTTGAGATGCTATTCTTACATAGCTACTCTCTTAGTATAATACCATCTTGAGATGGTTTTCCTGGGTAGCAACTCCCATAGTATAATACCAGCTTGAGATGCTATTCTTACGTAGCTACATTCATAGTGTAGTACCAGCTTGAGATGTAATTCTTACGTAGCTACTTCCATAGTGTAGTACCAGCTTGAGATGCTATTCTTACGTAACTACTCACTTAGTGTAGTACCAGCTGGAGATGTTATTCCTACGTAGCAACTCCTATAGTGTAGTACCAGCTTGAGATGCAATTCTTACGTACCTAATCCCATAGTGTTGTACCAGTAAACATATTTTCATCAAATATCAAGCTAGTTTTCCTTGATATGAGTGACAATGAAATCGCACACTTGAATAGCGACTGGTAGAATATGCAGGATTTCAAAATAATTGACTTAAGAAAGAATCGGCTGAAATATGTCTTTTCCCTTAGCAGAACAATTAGATAATATACTTCGGAATCAAGCTACCCCCACCCCCATAGAAAGGGGAGACCTCTATGACGAATAATTTGAACCATGAGAATCTCGATAGGCATCTTTTAGCTGAGAGATACAGATATGAACATAAAGATCGGACATTATTCCACGATATTTTACCATGAAAATTTCTGAGAACCCTCTCTTGTATGATTGTGATACACTGAACTTTTTACAATGGATATTTACTAAAAATATCAGCATCGTTAACAAGAAAACATTGCTATGCAATGATGGCAATCATGAAATTGTATTTTATTACGAAGGCTTTGAAACAGACACAATTGCAGGCTCCAAGTCATTATCGGTACTGCAATTGCAACATCTGTTGCCATTATTTAATGTTTATCCACAGTTGCCTTTTTAAGTCGTCATAGGCACAAAATGGCATGCAGACATAAAGACATAGGTAATCTGAGAACAGAAACTGTGACGGGCTACTAAAAATTCAAATGTGTTGGTTTGCTGGCATACTCAGGCATAGACCATGACATCGTCGAGGATAACATACGGCCCTCGATAAATATATACCTAAAGGAAAAGTTTAACACCGACAAAAACATTGTGTGCACTGGAGCGGATAGCTTTGTTCCTGGCGTGCGTATCATACATAAGATGCACCGATATATTGATCATAGTCTAGTAGTAGTTTCTGTAATCAAACCATTTATCCAGTCTCAATTGATTCAGGCAGAACGTGCTGTTGTCTTGCCAGACACAGAAAAGTTGTGCCTCTAGTTGAGCAGTATAAAGACACATCGATGGTACTTACGACCATCAAGCATCAGATAGCGCAGTACACCAGAACATCGTTTAATGAAGGCCAATTTGTTATTTGTCCCCCTTGGAATGTAATTTGTCAGGTTGTAGTTAACATTGTTGCTGATACACTTCGTAATTATAGGAAACAAAATGTTATTCAGTCAAATAACTCACTTCCATTACTAGAAGAAAGAGGATCATGCAGATAATTAGGTCATGTCCGTCTCCAAATTCTTTTGTCAGAATTCTAGTTTTCATGGTCGTCAGTACTCCTTGTATCATAAAGGGATGGACCTTAGCACGCAGCAGCGACACACACACACACACACACACATATATATATGTATATATATATATATATATATATATATATATATATATATATATATATATATATATATATATATATATATATATATATATATATATATATATATATATATATATATATATATATATATATATATATATATATATATATATATATATATATATATGGAGTGATCTAAGGGAAAATGTTTACACCCTTGTTGTATCCATTTGTATGCCACTGATTTTTCAGGTGATCGAAATAGAGTGTAAACAAAATAATAATTATGAGAAAGGTTAGAAGTTGTATTTCAGAATTGTCGGTTTAGCATTTTACAAGGCAATTGACGTTTTTTAGATAAGCTATTATTACTCTCATAGTCTACGAACTTTGTGCCAGCATATCTTAGTACTTTTAAATAGGAAACCATTGCCATAAAGTGTCCACGGTGATTTTTATATGCCAACAAGTTCTGAGAGAGTTTTTGAAGATATATTTTGTGTAAACAGGTGGATTCAGTGTGCAAATCGAGCACTTAATGTTTAGGTTTCATTAAAAGTATACCTCTATAAATATTTCAATGTGCATTCCTGATTATATGCCTTCACAATATGTGGACGTGGAAGCTATGATGTCGTTATAAAACAACATCATTGTTCCAGAGTTCAATTTGTAAGAGCTTCTGTGATAATTGTTGTTTTTTGTGGAACGGACGGAAACCTTGTAGATGTACTACTTTCGTGCACCTGTGTTTTACTTGCAAACTAACCTAATTATAATTGAATAAACAAAATGTAATAGTAATATTTTGCTTTGATACGTGGAGACAAATGTCTGATGAATATTTCACAATAATTGATTTCGTAGCACATTTTCAATCTTATTTGGCGATGATATAAATACCTATAATCGAATTTCATCAAAAGCATGTTGTTATGTTTTGACTTTAACATTTGTTTATTTCTTATATAGTAATATATTTGCATTAAGTTTATCCGATAATGTCTTTACAGAGTTATGTAACAAAAGAACATATAATACGGATAGATAATACAGTCCTACGCTTGGATGAATAACTGCAGACAAAGGATTAATTATAATAGAAATCACATATTTCAACTTTTGAGTTAATCCGACAGTTTCTTTTTCGTTGTTGACATCATTGGAATTCAATGACATATGCCTATTCATTGAAATTGTTTATCCATACTGCGTGTTTCAATGTGGATTTCTAAATGTGTGGTCCCCTCAAAATCTCTGCCGCTCTCTCTCTTTCTCTCTCTCTCTCTCTGAGTTATAGAGGTAGGGGTGGGGGCGTTTTCAGTTTATTGAGGTGTAAATGATATTGTCTTGAAATAAGAATGTCCCAGTTGATATGTTTTATCAAATATATCGATCGAGCCTTTTTTATTATACTAGATGATGTTGTTCATCTATGTCAAACAACTATCGGAAATGCTGGCGCTCAGACTTACATGACACGAGGTGATCTCTGGATCATTGCCACAGTTCTTTATAACGTGTCAGTTTCTCGAATGTGATTGTTGCACTGAGTAATAAGCAAAATCTTTAACGTATACAAGGCCCATATTTGAAGATGCGAAAGACGATCCCCTTCTATCCAAAGATATAATATCCCTACGTTTTGCTGCCAACACTATATCAATGCCTTCCGCGTTTTGCACTGCCATTAGCTTTCAAAACCAATACTCCATTGCATCCATCAATGAAATTATGTATGGTGTTCCAACTGTAGCACTGACAACCTTGCAATTACAGATGTGAGCGCAAGAAAATGAAGTTTATATTGAAGAGAAAAAATATGAGGTTCTCATTGAGTAACAGACGGTACCGTCTAAACTTCTGAAGACAATGTAAATGTTCACATAGAAGTGCACGACATAACCATGGTCAGGTAAAGAATGCTAATGTATTATTCACAACGTGTGGAATGATATATTTAGGAAATTTTTAACATCAATACATCAGTAGTGTATCATTTATCCTAATACCGCCAAGTAATATTTTGTATACACCGATCAATTGTAATATCCACAGGGAGTTATAAGCGACGTCAAAGGAAAGATTCATTGAGTCATTGGAATACATTGCAAAGTCCACTCAAATGCAATATTAAGTGACGTAATGGAAAACTCTATTTATTCCAGTCCAAATGCCGGTTATTTTATAAAGCCTAATCATCAATGTTTTGCTTTGTTCACATAATATGATTGCTAGGATAGTGCATTGTTATGTATATTTATGTATGCTTATCTTTTGTCTGTGATTGTACATTTTACTTTAAATTTAAGTTCATTTTGTAGATAACATGTTTACATAGTTAACTTGTATCCATAGTTGTAAGCTATAAATAGCTATGTTCAGATAGATTTTTGTGTTCAGAATATTCTTGAAACATTTTGATGGAATTTTCCTATTAGAAATGACTCGCATCTTAGTAATTCCAGAACATAATATTGTCTCTTAATCCACGTGAAATATTTCAAATACAGTCGTTCACAACAAGCATCCATTTCTATTTCATTCCTGTCTATGGCAAGTATCTGGAACTTGTTATCCTTCTGTTCAGGTATAATATGAGAGGCAAAAGTAATCAGTCGTTGTAATTGCTAAAGAGCTAATGAAAGGAATTAGTCAAATCCTTCATTGATCTTTCTGAAGTGCTCATTGACGTCTTAACTAACATATTATTTTGGATTTGTTGTGAATTCATTTAATGACATCCTGGAAAGATCCACTGGGACATCAGGACATTCACGACTACTGCAAATCATTCAGTACGTTCATTTATTTTTGACTCGTGATGGACGATTACACATTATTTGGAATTTAATTCAAACTATTGTACAGTTACTTACATCCATTATAATGGATTCAGGCATATTACAAGTGGCCCACAATATCAACAGAGCAATCACGAAACCTTATCAAAAACGCGCAGGACAGCATTTACATTTCATCGCTTTGTAAATTTATGCTTGATTTTCCGGTTTTTCTCGTAAGTATAGCATTTTGACTAGCATTACGCTCTACGAGAATGTAACTCTTGATTTTGTCCTTCTGGTTAATCTTCCTTGTTCTTCTAGTTACCCTTCTTCTTTGTCCTGATGACTTTGCTTCCATTTGAAGGTCATTACAATTATCAACCTTTTTGCTTCCAGATTTTCAAACTTTGTCCTTTTGGTTACAATGCTTAGTCCTTCTGCTTTTTTCCCTTGTTCTTATAGTTATCCATATTGGTTATTATGTTTTCCTTTTATTGCCTTCTTGTTACTGGCATAATTTTCTGAAAAATTTCAGACGCGGAACAGATTCCGAATGAAAGGCGTTTAAAATATAACCTGTCAAAAAGATTAATGAAAGTTGTATGGCGGCGTGAATATTCTGAGAGGTTTATCTACCAAAGGCCTAAATTTGCATTAAAGTTGGTGAAAAACTTTGCACCTGCTAGTTTTACAATGGTTTCTTCAACTGATTGTAGTGGGTGGTCCTCTCTTTTAACTGATTCGGTCAGTTTAGTTACATCCACGCAAATTCTTACCGTAAAGTTTGGTTTCGGAACAACAACCATTTCCGCGACCACTCAGTGGGATCATCTACTTTTGAAATAACGCCCATTTTTTTCAT